>CM048744.1:126050233-126635233 GCA_026315105.1 Locusta migratoria | reverse complement strand
TAAAATGTGTCTGCCTATGTTGTCAGCAATGTCATAACCTGTTCCTTTACCTCTTCATTGTTGTTCAAGCACATACCATCAAGGAACTACTTCAGATGCTGAATAAGATGAAAACCGCTAGGACTGAATTTGAGATGAACAGGTGATAGTGAGACTCGTCCTAGCCAAAGCTCTGAAGGTTTTGTTATGAAACGTTCACAGTTTGTGGTTGGGCATTGTCTTGAGAACATACCTCTACACTTGTACTGTATTGACTTGTATTTGTCACTACTTTTTTCTGGCTGCAATAAACATCATTAGCCGACTACTGTGTGAGCAGCTATTGTCAACTGAATTGTTATTGTTTTGCATACCACTGTTCAGTGTGTTTACTGTTGTCCAGTACGTTATTGAAGTGGGTGATGATGCAATTCTTCGTCCTATGCAGAAGACACCTACACCACCTCCCAGTAGACCTACTTCAGTTTTATATACAAACATTATTTAAAGTAATGTGTGGCACTTTTCCTTTCACAGTTTGTAGTCCAAACCTGCAAGCGAACAGGTGTAAAGTTACTCCTCTGAACTCTTCCTTCCATCTAATAGTTCACAATTATACTGCAGGGCAGGCCTACACTTTCTTCTTTTATGCCATTTTATAATTGTACTATGTGACAGTGCGATACAGAAAGAACACATAAAGTTTGTATTTCCAAATTAATAAAATATTGTAAGAAGTGTGCAAGTTCAATATGGAAGAGGTGACCTCAGCAGTTTGGTTACTTATGTCGACAAATATTTGAACATTGAATATGAATGGAGCAAGAAACAATATTCATTGCATCAACAATCATTGTTTTGATCTGATGCTTTCAGCTTACATTGATGAAAATACAGTGAAATGTCTTTTAGCGTGACTGATTATCACAGTGTGCACTTAAAAAAGAAAATCATTTGAAGTTTGTAAGCACACAAAACCCACAATGATGCCTACTGCTTTGTATTGCTGGGTTACACACATTCAAAGGGAAAATAAAACTGCTTGAAAAAGCTTTCCTGACATTTATATGCCAGAAACCTTGTAACATTTAACATGTGAAATTATAGTGTGAATAGAATGTTACTATCAAGTGAAGTGTTAATGATAACCTTCATTATGCCGTTACATTGAATGGCATTCTTTCAGATTACGTAAATTATGAAATGGAAAAGAAATCAAACATTGCATTCCACAATGCAGTTCGCACAGGGGTCTATTACATGCGCATAGTTGAAAGCAAAGTTGTGACATCATGATTGCAAAAGGTAGTGTGAAATGTATTCCGCCCTGTTTTGAAGCCAGTGAACACCTTCTTTAATGCCTGAAAACATTGCAGAATATAGTGTTCGGTTGCTTCTTATCTTTAATTTCTGTCATGTGTGGGCAACAACTAGTTTAAATACTACATAGTACAGTGCTTATGTGTGAAACATTGTATCACTCAGTGGTCACTCCACGACTCCATCTTTACTGTGCAGCGTAGGTTGTTAATAACTCTTCCCTTCTGTCCTCTTTTCTTTTTTTTTCTTCCCCCCCCCCTCCCTCCCCTCCTCTCTGATGTACGTAACTCAATTTCCGAAAGTTTTGCCATTGTTTGAGCTAAGTGCTGGTCAGCCACTCTTCTTTCATTTGAGTAATTATGTCGGTAATGCAATTAAGCTATTTTTGTGACATGTGTATTTGACACAGCAACATGGCACATTTTACGTAGTTCATGTGACTGGCATTTGTTTATACATTTGAAGTATGTGAGGTGTCATGTATGAAGATACTTTGTAATTTTGTGAATATCTATTAAGATTAAGAATATAATGTGATTTCTTTATACTTAAGACACAATCTTAATGAGTAGTGCAATTACTAACAGCACAATCTCTCATTTTTTATCAAACAACTAAGATTCTAAAACTATCAAAGCACTTACTGCAAAATCCTTTTCACATCAACTTCTCTTCATAGTTTTTCAAAGTGAATAAATGAAAACGAAACCAAATCTGTCATATTACTGGATCAAATATGCATTCCAGACAAGATAAACATTCAAAATTGCATTCCCTAACAGTACATTAGAGTCTCACAGAGATTTGAAATGTGTGTGAAGTATGTTGAAAGTTGCTAAGTGCTCTCATTATAAAATATTGTATGAATAAAGTCCACAGGTTTATAGGTTGTCAATTACATTACCACGAGAAAATAGTTTCCAGCTGTATGAGTAATGTACACTTCACTAAGTATCAGAAAACCACCACAGATAAATTGTAATTCTTTTTCATATTTTTAATATTTTTTATTTAAAAATGTACTTTTCACAAATTTTTACTTCACTACTGTAATTGGCCATCCAAATTTCTCTCTCGCCACAGAAATGTTATTTTTTATTATTACTAATGTAGCTTTTGAATGAATTCAGTGTTCAGTTAATATTTGGTGTCTTATGATTTTACATGTAATCTCTCTTTCTCCTTCAGATTTCAAAGAAACAACATCCAGAATTGCAGTCGCTACGACAACACATAAGATCATGCTTTTCAGATATTTCATGCTTCCTTATGCCTCATCCAGGATTGAAAGTAGCCACACATCCTGAATTTGATGGTAAACTTTCAGGTGAGTCAGTATATGAACCATAATAAACATATGAAGTACAGCCAATAACAATAAACTAAGGAGCTGCTAATAAGACTGTGACCATCTGATTGTACAATAGTCATTATCTCTTTCATTCCCAGTGTTGTTTCTGGACAACCACATATTAAAAGCAGATTTATACCATATTTTGCATATCAGTCTTGAGTCGCATGGTAGTTGATGAACAAAATTCTTCTAGTACGCTATTTTACCACTTGGTACGGCATGTAGACGCTTCAGAGGCATTAATTTATCCATTTTGAAATTTGTATTACATTTATATACATGTAGCGTCTGTTCCGAAAGGACAGACGTCACTTCTGATCCTGCAGTTGTTATTATTTAATATTCACAGAATATATGACATCAACTGCGATTGGGCAAAGCTGAAAATGTGTACCCAGCCGGGATTCGAACCCAGGTCTCCTGCTTTCTAGGCAGTTGCGCTGACCCCTACACCACTGGGGACACAGTGATCACCGCACCTGCAAGGACTACCTAAGCACGCCTCCCGTCACTGCAGAATCAGTGTCCTTTCGGAACAGACGCTACATGTATGTGTGTGTGTATATATATATATATGAAACGATTATTAAGACGAAAAATTCCTAGCAGGAAAAATAAAATATAAAAAATAGACGAAGATTACTCACCAGGCGAAGGAGCACAGGTGTGACAGCATCACAAATAAATAAATGAATACACACACACACACACAATCGCAAGCTTTCGCAACCCAGTTGCGTCTTCAGGCAGTAGGGAAGGAGAGGGAAAAGGAAATGATGAGGGTTTTAAGGAAGGGGGTAAGGAGCCATTCCAATCCCGGGAGAGGAAAGACTTACCTTGGGGGAAAAAATGGAGGGTAAACAAATGCACACATGCCCACACATTCACACAGACACAAGTATGTCTGCCTAGGTGTACTTGTGTCTGTGTGAATGTGTGGGCATGTGTGCATTTGTTTACCCTCCATTTTTTCCCCCAAGGTAAGTCTTTCCTCTCCCGGGATTGGAATGGCTCCTTACCCCCTTCCTTAAAACCCTCATCATTTCCTTTTCCCTCTCCTTCCCTACTGCCTGAAGACGCAACTGGGTTGCGAAAGCTTGCGATTGTGTGTGTGTGTGTGTGTGTGTATTCATTTATTTATTTGTGATGCTGTCACACCTGTGCTCCTTCGCCTGGTGAGTAACTTCGTCTATTTTTTATATTTTATTTGTGTATATATATATATATGCCGGTGACGGGCAATGATCCTATCGTTAGTGGGGAGGGGTGGGCAAGTTGGAAGCCCTTACTCTTACGGGAATTAGTTTCATAACTACGAGTTTGAGTACTGTGGGCAGGGCGAAGCTGGGAATTTGTATCTGACGGGAGGCGTGCTTAGGTAGTCCTTGCAGGTGCGGTGATCACTGTGTCCCCAGTGGTGTAGGGGTCAGCGCAACTGCCTAGAAAGCAGGAGACCCGGGTTCGAATCCCGGCTGGGTACACATTTTCAGCTTTGCCCAATCGCAGTTGATGTCATATATTCTGTGAATATTGTATTACATTGCCGTCTGTATGTGGCTGTGTCGTCTGTATGTGGCTGTGAGTGTGGTTCATGTTTTGTTTCAGCAGTGAATTGTCTTATCTTTGATGTTGTAGCGAAGATTATGCTAGCGGTATTGATCACGCAGTGTTACTTATCAACAAAATAACATTCCAAGTAATAAAATACCTTGATACAAACATCTGTGTTCCGCATGAAATACATGACATGAAAAAGCAATAGTTGGATCAAAAATTTAAAATTCAATTCTTCTGAAGCTGAATTCATAATGTGGGAATGAAAGGGTTAATATCTGTTTACATCCATGACTTAGTGGGTAAAGGCGAGGACATACTGTGTTCACGTTCCTCCAAAACCACATCATCATCATTCCCCATTCACTTCTCTTGGTGTTCCCCCCCCCCCCTCCCCCAACCCAATGTTTCATTTTCTTCAGTGTAGACCTCCACCTCCAGGTTGGATCCATCATTACTTCCATCTATATCAAACATAGCATCCACCAACAATACCTCCATTTTGACATTTGCCACTCATTCTACACCAAGAAGTCCTTTCCGTACAGCCTATCCACCCATGGTCGTCGCAGCTTCATTGATGAACAGTTGCTTTCCAAATATTCCAAAAGTCTCACTGAAGCCTTCACAGACCGAAATTACTCTCCCAATCTTGTGCAGAAAAATCTCACTTGTCTTGTCTTTCTGGTTATCCAACATCTGACTACAAATGGTCACTTGTCTCCTGATCCTGTATTACCAAGTCAGGAGCCAGTGAATCTCACCCTTCACCATGGTTCCAACTATTCATCCTGTCCTGAAATGAGGAAAATCCTACCCACTATCCTCCCCATCTCTCCCACAATGATATTCCTCTGCCCACTAAACCTATGAAATATCCTTATTCATAGCTGCTCCCAACCCCTTGCCTCGTGGCTCATATTCCTGCAATAAACCTAGATTGTAAGTCAGTCCTATTCAACACCACCTACTTCAGCCCTATCATAGGCATCTCCCATCTCACTCTGGGCATGTTTCAGTGACCACTGTGTAGTGTGGTGGTGGAGTGTTGTGTGTCTCAAGGATTGGGGATCTTCGCTTGATTGCCCAGGTTGTGAGGAAGATGAAAACCTTAATTTAAAAGAAAAACCCAGTATAAGGTATGCTGCCTACTTATGGAATTAATGGCTATTGTGGAACAGTTGCTAGTGAGCAACCTCTAGAGATACTGCTGCACATCAGTTGTATAAGGCTTACCAGGGATGTGGGCCCCTGTCTGGGTGGGCTTCTAGTTTCGTAGCATTTGTAACTTCCAACGGGATAGGGTGCACCACTAGTGGGCATCAGCATCCAGTCTACAGAGAGGGCTCGTAGCCAGGTTTCCAGTCTTGACATCCACTAAATGTGTTTTGTTCCTGAGCAACAGTGCACAAGCTGCTAATTCAGAGCACAAGCTGCTATTCCAGACATCTTTTTGATAGAGGATAACTTCAAGAAAGTTTTACTTTTCTATAGACAAAAAGGGTTAACTTAAAATCAATGAAATTGTGAATTGGTACACTGTTGGTTGAGATATTTTAGCTCTCAACAAGCTGCAAACCTTACAAAAGTTATTGAAACTGAACTCCACAATACCTTCATCTACAACATAGTTGTGGTCTCCTACTGGGGTCTTTATGACATTTTCAAAGAGGAACTGTAAGATGAGATATTATGAAAAGGATAGGAGGGTATGGGAGTTAATCAGATTTGACTTATTCAATCTCACCTTCAATAGTCCCAAACCTCTAAACCATGTAGAGCAGTCTTCCTATTTCCCTAACGCAATGTGCTACTTTAAATGCCAGTGCCTTGGGCACACCGCACTTGGTATTAGAGTAAGTCAAAATGGTTTAATAAGAACTCTACATCTGAAGTACTACAACAACAGTGTGTTTCACATCTGCTTCAGTAACAGAGTGAATAGAGGGATGGTTTACAAATGTGAAGCATGCATGGTAAAATCTGACTAAACTTTACCTTCTTTTTCTTTTCAATTTATAACTGTGTAAGTAATGTTTTAAACCTTACTTCGCTACAGTGTGTGTGCAGTTGTAAGCTTTTCTAGGTTCCACAGTTTTTCAAAAGATTCCTTTTTATAGCAGTCAAATCTTTAAACAGACAGACAAATTGTCTTAGTAAAATTATTGAAAACTGATGTATGTATTTGTAAGTCCTTCGACCATCACCTGGTACATCTAACATTTTCAGCTAAGAAAATCGTGTCATCTGATTGGGAAATGCAGTGTTTTGTAATTTTTTGCCAAAATAGTTGTTGCTTTAGCCAAATTAGAGTTGTTCTGCCAAATTTGGCACACAATCTTTATAATTTTTGGTACATTTAGTGCCTTTTTTTCTTTTGGCAAATTTGGTGGCATTTTCTTGCTAATTTGTCATTTTTTTTTTGACAAATTCAGTATCATATATTGCTAATTTGTTATTTATTGTAAAATAGGGAGCTTTGTTCCTCAATCCAGTATGTTAACAGTTGGCTAGTTTTGTTTAGTGCAGTGGTCAGTTAATCCTCTGATGCACTGAGCCAACCACACTGCCTTCTGAGGAGCTTGTGATCACTTCCTCTTAGCTTAGAACACTTAATTATCCAACTGCAATTGAAGAATGAATATTAAACTATAAAAAACATACACAGGAAGGCACATCCAGTCGCTTGCCTCAGTCATGCTTAAGGACGTAGAAAATATGCCAATCAGCTGATAAGCTACTATTAGCTGAGAACTATAGACACACCAGGTGTCGGTCGAAGTAGTTACAAATAAAGACATTAAGTTTCAGTATTTTTACTTTGACGATTTGTCTTGTCTGTTGAAAGATTAGAGTATTGTAAAACGGAATCCTTTGAAATAATGTGGAACCTAGAAAAGACTACAAATGCACAATTTGTAGTGAATTCAGGTCTAAATTAAAGAAAGAAAGTAAGAAAACAAACGATTCCTGACAGATTCGAATGAGCATCCTTTGTTTAAAAACCATCAATCTACACGCTCTGCTACCGAAGCGGATGTGAAACTCTGTCGAAGAATTCTACCGACATAGGGTTCTTACATTTCATAAATTTCTACATGCTGGAATAATTGTTTAAAAAATTGATACAATGAGTTAAGTTGCAATGAATCTCAACATATACAGTACCCTAATCATTATATTGCTTCTATTTGATGATGTAAACACTAAGCTGAAGGCCCATAGACTCTGAGTTGGAAACACGGACCCTTCTGAGCTTGGGCATGCATATTCTGGGACTCAGGATTGGTTTTCTTACTAATGTAAAATTTTGTACACATTTAGCTACTAGTAACAAAATATGTAAATCATTTGGGTGTATGCTAAGGAATTTTTATTTTTTATTTTTTTTTTACTTTAGTACAATTTCAACATTTGAAAATAACATAGTCTGTCAAAACTAGTCATGTACATTTTAATAGAGAGAATGTGGCATTTGCTTCAGTTGTGGTCAATATTTCATTTAAAAATAATAGTAATAAATAAAGTGCTAAAATATGGGAGAACCTGCAAATAGGGAAGATTTGGTGTCCTAGTGTGCAAATACATCCATCAAAACATCAGAAAATTTGTTTTTGCATGTTTTGAGCAATGAGATATGAATAAAAAATACGGCTGAAACTCACTTGTAGAGATCAAAATGAAAGAAGAGTGAGCAAAGTATGTCTGAATTTTTGTGGTTACATCCCCATTGTCATCCATTCCAAGGAAATACATATAGTTCTGCAGTTGAAGTTTACTCTTACTAAATGTCCCTTATGATCATGGTCAGATTTTGGCCATCCTTAAACCCTTAATCAGCAGTTGGTCTTCCTGTTGTACGGTGAGGTTCTTTGCATTATTTGTAGACCTTTTCCCAAAACTTAAATATCTGAACAATTTTTCACGGAGGGTGAATGACAGCAGGATGATCATCATGATGTAGGTCGATGTCACAGGCATCATATAATTCAAAGGGACTGTATTAATGGGCTTTCAAATTATTTAAATTCCTTTGCCATATTTTTTTATTTGAAACTCATGTTTACTAGGGGAGAAAAGCATGTCATGAGCATAATATGACATAATTCACCATTTAAGATGATTGTTTTCTTTAAAATACCATGTTGTGCAGGCTTCAATTTGTTCGGAATGTCCAGAGAGATCTAAGCAAATTGTTGTGTGAATTGACACTGGTGCTTCATCTTGGGTTTGAATGGGATAACCTGTTGCAAAAAAAAGTCATGGCCTACAGATGTGACATAAATCTCTACAACCCTCTTCCATGTGTTGTTTTTGTTTTCTCCATTTTGGCCATGTGTCTTAAAGATGTGAGGCAAACCCTGTTTGCGGTGAGTGAGACGACCTCCTCCAGGTGATGATCTGTACGTCTCCACATGCCTCTCACTCACCAGACTGTCCAGTTTATAGAAAGGAAAGAAAGTTTCAGGAATTGAAACTCTTGGCTGTCTATCCTAATCTGAGGCCCAACTGTAATTTGACCATCCCCCACCCTGCATTTTTAACATCTACCATTGCCTCTGTTGCTTTTTCCTCCCCCTTCCTACTCATCCTGTCCTCCTTCCCTTTTCTACTCCATGGGGGTTCTTGTTGGCTCTTTTCACTGTACCACCACCACTTCCTCCTCCTTCGAAATATCTACATAAATAGTCTGCAACTCGCATTGAAGTGCATGGCACAGGGTCCATCAAACCACTTTTATGATACTTCTCTACTGTTCCATTCTCTAATAGTGCACAGGGAAAACGGAAAATCTAAATCTTACTGTTTTCAATCTGATTTCTCTTATTTTATTGTGATGTGCATGTCTCCCTATGTAGGTGGATGTTAACAAAATATGTCTGTCCAGATTCAGAAAAGAAAGTTGGTGAAAAAAATTTTCAAATAGATCTCAACACAATGAATAACTCCTTTCTTTTAATGATTTCCAGCCAACTTGTACACAATTTCCATGATTCTCTCACCCCTGTATCATGCTAATACAAAATGAACTGCCCTTCTCTGAATTTACTCTATACCCTCTCTCAGTCCCACTTGGTGGTGATCCTACCCTGGGCAGTAATACTGCAAAATTGGACGCCCAAGTGTTGTGTAGGCTGTCTCTGTAGTAGAACTGTTGCATCTTGTAAGTGTTCTGACAATGAAACATAGCCTTTGGTTCGCCTTTCCTATAATATTTTGTGTGTGTTTTTCCAATTTAAGTTGTTGGTAATTGTTATTCCTAGGTATTAAGTTGATTTCTTTTAGTGCTCATATGGATGACTTCGCACTTCCCAATATTCAGGGTCAATTGCCAATTTTTGCACCATGCAGATATCTTAACTAAATCGTTTTGTAGTTGCTTTTGATCTTCTTATAACTTTATGAATCAATGAAAGACTGCAAAGTCCAAGAGAGCTACTCACATTGTCTCCTAAATCGTTTATAAAGATGGGTCATTCTTTGTCAACTCACCTAGCACTCCCTGCTCGACCATCATAGATTTTGTTAAAATTGTACGTGAACATTGGTAAATTTTAAGGCTCATCCAAGCAAAACTGTCTGAGATATAGTTAGTTGTTTGACACCATGCGCGACTTTTCGCAGGGCGAGCGTGAAATTTTGAAGACCGAGTTGTGATAACTTGGGCAATATTTTTTGCAAGAAATGACATTTGGCCATCTTGTACAACTGTATGTATTCTCTTGGGAATAATAATGAAAATAATTTTACTTGCCATATACAGTCAGAATAATTCATCCAAAGTTGTTCAAAAAAATTGGCGCCGAAAAAAAACTTCAAAGTTTGGCATCCTATATCTTATGGACTAAAGCTATGGTGAACATGAAACTTGGCATATGCTAACCTAACAATACAAGTTTCTCAAACATAAAGTTTCATTTAGGAATCACTTTCCAATACTGAATTAATTAACTGCAAAGTTGAAGATCTTAGAAGAAGAAAAATTAAAAAAAAAAAAAAATGCAGATTTTTTTTACCTTATTTTGCAAAAAAATATGTTCTATAAAACTTTCCAAACTGGGCTGACTAGAAAGACGTTTATTTTAACTGCATAAAGAAGTGTATTTGATCATCCAATGTGGGCTAACGATCTAGATAATTTGAATCAAAGTTGAACGCGTAAATCACGGTATAAAAAATGTTAAACTTATATCTGCTAAGCTAAAGGCATGCTGAATATGAATCTTTGAACTTAATAGGTTGGCAGCACAGTGATGTGGCATAAAAAAATTTCAGCCAACTACTATTTTCCAATATTCTAGAAAATTGTCATAAACATGACGAAGGTAGGGTGTATTCAATACTTCTTTTACAAATACCAATCTCTAGTAAAGCTTCGAAACCAGTCTCATATGAATCAATTTGTTTTAAGGAACCACAGGCACAAGTGTTTAATTCCCAACATTGACAAATAATACTACATAAGTTGAAGCCAACTAGGCAGAAAAATAGCACTATGAAAAAGGTTCTACCTTTGGGTTTTTACAGCTCTTTAATGAAAACTACAGTAAGTGTGAAATTTTGCACACAACTTAGTAACATAAGGTTTCCCAGTGTAAAATGTCATTCAGGTACTGCTTTCCTAATTTCTACAAAAATTGGTTCAAACTTTCAATTTGCATCTCATTTAAATTGTTTTTCATAATTTAATTGAATCTATTCACAGTTGGAATGAGCATGTTATCAAGCATCCAGAAAATCACATTCGGTTTTCGAATGTGTGCTAACAAAACCTGAAAATGATGGACAAATTTGAGGGAATCTAACCGCGTCAACAGGGTACACTGCAGCAACATGTTGTTTTGCTGCATATATTTTTTTATTTTTGTATTGGATAGTTATATTGCACTTTATTGCGATGAACCTAGACTCAACCACGGAACTGAGGTTCTGCAGCCAGTCACCTACTGCCTTACACTGACTTTGCGTTTATCCAGGCATCCCCCAGCTGATTGTACATTTTGCTCAAAAAAAATGGCGTAGTTCATAGTTGATACCACAGGTCTTAGAGTGTACCTCCCAGCACTGCCTGCAGTGATGTGCCGTTTCCTAGCTCCTGTGTTGTTAATACTGGTCCTTACAAGGTATTGTAAAATTTAGATGAACTAATTTCCAGTGTTATAAATTCTGTTTAAAATGGATCCAAGTTTATCTATGAATGATGATCCAATGCCTGAATGGTGATTGGAAAGAAATCATCCTCAGTGCCATAAGGGCAACTTCTGTTCGAAGAAAATTTGGGTCAAATCTGTGGACAGTTGGTCAGTAGAGCAAATACTACTTGTTTCTCTACGATCAGAGATCAAGCTTAAGGATAATGCCAAGTCTGCATGCACCACAAAGAAAAATACGTCAAAAGGGATGATTTAGCCCAAGGCAATATTGTGAGAAATTAATTATCAATTTAAAAATAAAAGCCACATGCAACATAATGTGGGCACAGGTTGCTACATTGTAGCCTGTTCAGGCTGTAGATTCCCTCAAATTTGTCTATTTTCAGGTTTTGTTAGTGCACATTGGAAAACCGAAAGAGATTTTTTGGATGCTTGGTAACATGCTCATTCCAACTGTAGATAGATTCAATTAAATTATGAAAAGCAAATTATCAAAAAGCAAATTAAATGATACACATTTGTAGTTTTACGTAAATCAAAAGTTTGAACTGATTTTTTTTAGGAATCAGGAAAGTAGTACCGGAATTATATTTCACACTGAGAAATCTTATGTGTGCAAACTTTCACAAGTACCGTAGTTTTCATTAAAGAGATGTAAAAACCCAAAGGTAAAACCTTTCTCACAGTGCTGTTTTTTCGCCTAGTTTGCTACAATTTATGTAACATTGTTTGTCAATGTTGGGAATTACACCCTTGTGCCTTTGGTTCCTTGAAACATGTTTCATATGAGACTGGTTTCGAAGCTTTACTAGAAACTGGTATTTGTAAAAGAAGTGTCGAATACACACCCTATTTTCACCTCCTCACAAAAATCATCATGTTTATGACAATTTTGTAGAATATTAGAAAATAGTAGTTGGCTGAAATTTTTATATCCCACATCCCTGTGCTGCCAACCTATTAAATACAAAGATTCATGTTCAGCATGCCTTTAGTTTAGCAGATATAAGAATCCAAAGTTTAACACTTTTTTTAGGAAGAGATGAATTGGAGGGCTGCAGAATTATGAGTGGGAAAGGGGTCGGGGAGGGTAAGCATAGTGTGTAGGGATCGCAAGTTATTTTCAGGCCAGGGTTGTTGTGGGACTGTAGGATGGGAGTTGTCCTTTCAACACATCGGCATAGTTCAGAAGAGCTGGTGGTGGAGGGGAGGATCCGGATGGACCAGATAGTAAAACAGGCATTGAAATTCAGCCTCATGCTGTGCCACAGGATGGTCCATCGTGCTTTTTGCTACAGTTTAATGGTAGCTATTTATCCCGATGAACAGCTGGTTTGTGGCACAGCAAAGTAAAACAATGTGTGATGATTGCAGCAGAGTTGTAAATTAAATGGCTGCTCTTACAGTTAGCCTGACCTCTGATGGATAAGCCTTTGTCAGAACGAATAAGAAGTGCTGGATGGGTGAATTTGGCAAGTTTTGCATTGGGATCTTCTACAAGGATATAACCGCTGTGGTGAGAGGTGGGATTGGGAGTGGCATAGGGATAGACTAGGATGTTGCGGAGTTTGGGTGGACACCACTTTAGTAGGGGTCAGAAGGTTCTTGGGTAGGATGTGGCTCATTTCAGGGCATGTTGACAGATTATCATGGCCCTGATGAAGATGCAATTTGTTCCCATCCGCAGTGATACTGTTTGACCAGGACACTCCTTTGACTGGTTACTGGGTGTCGAGGGAGGATTGGTGGTGGTGGTGGTGGTGGTGGTGGTGGTGGTGTGTGGAGATATGGCATGGGAAATGTGTTTGCAGACGAGGTCAGGAGGGTAATGTCAGTCTGTGAAGTTCTTTCTGAGGCTATCGGCATATTGGGTAAGGGACTTCTCAGCAATGCAAATTTGTCATCCATGTGTGGCAAGGCTGTATGGGAGGGATTTCTTTTATGTGGAATAGATGGCAGTTGTCAAAGTGTAGATACTATTGGTCTTTAATGAGTTTAATACAGATGGAGTTGTGGATGGAGCTGTTAATGAGGTAGAGGTTGAAATCTAGGAAGTTGGCATGCTGAGTTAAGGACCAAGTCTACATCTACATCTAGATGGGATACTCTGCAAATCACATTAAAGTGCCTAGCAGAGGGTGCATCAAACCACCTTTATAATATTAATCTCCCATTCCACCCTCAAACAGCGTGTGGGAAGAAAGAACATCTGAATCTCTCCATTCGAGCTCCACTTTCTCGTATTTCATTCTGATGATCTTGATATACCTATGTAACTGGGAGTCAACAATATATTTCCGCATTCGGAGTAGAATGTTGGTGACTGAAGTTTCGTAAGTAGACTACGCCGCAGCGATAACCGCCGTTGTTGTAATGATTCGCATCCCAGGTCCTGTATAATTTCCGTGATCCTGCCTCCCTGTATCGCAACAATACAAACAGAGCTGCCCTTCTTTGGACTCTTTCGATGTCCTCGGTCAAACCCACCTGATAAGGATCCCATACTGGGCAGCAATACTCCAAATGAGGACGGACAGGTGTGGTGAATGCAGTCTCTTTAGTAGTTCTGTTGCATCTTTTAAGTGTTCTGCCAGTAAAACACACTCTGGTTTGCCCTTCCTATGACATTATTTACATGTTCTTTCCAGTTTGTCTGATGTAATAGTAATTCCTAGGTATATAGTGGAGTTTACGGCCTTCACATATGAGTGATTTATCTTGTAAACAAAGTTTAATGGATTCCTTTTCATATTCATGTGGACAACTTCACACTTCTTATTTTTTGGAGTCAATTGCCAATTTTTACACCATACTGATATCTTATTTAAATCTTTCTGCAGTTGGTTTTGATTTTCAGATGACTTTACTAGACAATAAATGACAGCGTCATCTGCAAACAACCTAAGAGAGCTGCTCTCGTTTCCTCCTAAATCATTTATGTAGATAAGGAACAGCAGAGGATCAGTAACATTACCCCACTGGAACGCCGGATATCACCTCTGTTTTAATCGATGCCTTACCATCGATTACTACAAACTGAGTCCTCTCTGACAGGAAATCCCCTACCCAGTCACAAATCTGGGGCAATATTCCATAACTAGGCAATTCAATTAAAAGCCGTTTGTGAGGTACAGTGAAATAGACCTGTAGTTTATTGGGTTACTCCTACTGCCTTTCTTGAATTTAGGTGTGACCTGTGCAACTTTCCAATCTTTTGGTACACATCCTTCTTTGATCGAGTGGTTGTATATGGCTGTTAAGGAGCTATCGCATCAGCATAATCACATAGAAACCTAGTGGGTATACAGTCTGAACCAGAAGACTACTTCTTGTTAAGTGATTTAAGTTGCTTCACTACTCAGATCTACTTCTATATTACTCATCCTGGCACCTGTTCGTAACGCGAAATCTGGAATATTGGTTTCCTCTTCTTTGGTGAAGGAATTTCGAAAAGCTGTGTTTAGTAACTCTGCTTTAGTAGTGCTATCATCGGCGGGATCGCCATTTGATCATGTAATGAGGGTGTTGTTTGTGTTTAGCCTCTTGTATATTTGACATATGACCAAAATCTCTTTGGGTTCTCAGTCAGATTTCGAGAAAAGTGAAACTGATGAGAAAGTTGTAGTTCAGGTTTTGGAGGAATGAGAATAGGGTGTCCTGGCCCTGAGTCTCCACCATTACCTGACATCCTTACCCCTCACTCCCCTCTTCACTCACTACAAGATGCTTTGTAGCACTCTAGCGGCCAGAGATGGTGGTTATGTGTGCAAGTTATGTCTGATGAAGGCCATGGCCAAAAATTTAAGTTGTGCTAATATGATTCTCTAGTTTATGGCCTATCAGTGGCTCGGCGAGCGTCTTTATGGCGAGTTGTTGTCTATCCCCTTGTCATTTCAATATGATTTTCCATAGTTAGCAAAGAACATTGGTTAAAGTGGTTGGACAATAGCTGTTCATCTGTAGAGACAGCTTGCTCATATTCAGAACTCTAATACCAACTTTCCTTCTATTGTGAACGAAAATCCGCCTCACTCCAGAGACTGTTACGAAGTGCTAGTACAGACAGAGGGTAGCCACCAGTAAATATTGGAACACCTGGTTGTGTTAAACATATCATTACAAGGCTCTAGATGGTGAGAAACAAAAGGTAAAGGGAGTTGTTCAGAATTCTGCTCCACAATCTCGGTAATAGAGCTCAAGCTAGTGGGGGTAATTTCTAGGACACTTGTGGGAAGGGCAGTGGCCAGAAATGAGTCTGATCTTTGGACATATCTACAAAGGAGCAGTTACTCAGCTACATCTAGTTCACAACCATTTTCCCCATTGTGAACCGTAGTAGAGTTTAAACAGATGATAACACACGAAAGCACCAAATACTAAATGTAGTTTTGGACAGCTCTTTCACAGAGGAACGAGTTCCTCTAAACTGTCACGACAATAAGAAAATGGGGGGGGGGGGGGGGGGGGGGGATATTGAAATAAATGATAGGATAGAAAAGCAACTGGAATTGCGTGACAGGTGAAAGACCATAGTCTTGACAAGGTTCCAGCTGGTTTTTATAGCGAATACACAAGCGCTTGCCCCAATTCTAGCAATGAGATGTCTTCAGGTGCGAAATGCCCCAAGAGTTTGCTATAGGTCCTTAAGTTTTCACAATATAGTTAACTGTGTGGAACTAACTGCTTCCAGTGAGTGTTCTGTGAACACATGGTGATGTAATAAAGAAACTGCACTTTTACAGTTGTTTGTTGAGAGACAATTGCCATTTCTTGACAAAGTATCAATACAATGGAGATCCTCCTAATTTTTCTACATATTTCTGGTGTTGCAATTTCTCAACATACTAAGCATCATTGGCAAAAAGCCAAATTGAAATTCCGACATTATCTACAAGGTTGCATCAAACCGGTCATAATGCTGATGGACAACAGCTGTTTGGCTCTCTTTACTAAATGTTGCTGTATCAGTGCCCAAATTTTATTGAAGTCCAATGTAGAAAATCAAATAAAACAAGGCACATATTTTTGGAAAAAGTTATCTAAACTTGTAAAAGCTCAACATCCTACATGGCGGCTTTTCCAAATAATCTCAAGATATTTTTAGTACCTTATAAATCGGAAACACTTCGCAACCTGGGAAAAGCCTGCAAACAACAAGAAGAAAACCCTGCATTAAGTATTGAGGGGGAAAAAAATGTTGACACAACATTTTGTTGTTATCAGTGTAAGATGGTTTTTCATTGTCTGTTAAGTGTGTACTTATAATTTTGTGAATGAGCTGTAGGAACAGAAAGAAATCTCTTTTTATTCATAATAGCAGTATTATAATGTCTCTCTTTGTCATGCAAGGGATCAGTATTAGTATGTCTTTCTCTATATTTGAGAGCAGTACTACCAATAATCTCCAAAGATTATATTTCTTTCATCTTATTTTCTACCCAGGTTGAAGGAACCCCTGATTCTATATTACATCAGGATCTGTCAAACAGTGGAAATTCCAGAAAGGACTCAACAATATTGGGAGGATAAGTTTCTACTCACCATGGAGACGTCTCGATGATTCACAGAAAGACACACACATAAGATCTACATTGTTGCCCTCAGATAATAGTTTTTCATCTATATTGGAGTGCACAAGCTAAAATTCAGCTTTCAGCCATTAGCCTTTGACAGAAAAAAGACACTATCATACAATCACACAGGCACACTTCACTTCCGAGCAGCAGCCAGAGATGACAGTTGTGTCTGTGAAGTGTGCTTATTTGTAAAGTTTGCCTTTGTGATTTTATGACTGGTTTCTCTTATTCTTACAGGGCTAATGTTAGAAAGCCATAGTTGGTATGTGAATGTTTTTATTATGTGTTTGTCACAGCTTGATGAATATTTGCCGCAAGTTGCAAACTATCCTCATTATATTGTTTAATTACAACCTGTACTTTCTGTTGTTAGAATTTGGGATGAAGTAATAACTGTCTCCGTCATTGAGACAGCCACAAATATTGAAAAGTGTATACTGAATGCATCATCCAGAGATGATAGACATGTACCTATATGACTGTATAAAAGTGTGTTTTTTCTGTCCTAACAAGCTGTTCCTGAAAGCTAAATTATTTGTGTGTGTGTGTGTGTGTGTGTGTGTGTGTGTGTGTGTGTGTGTGTGTGTGTGTGTGTTTGCCTATTTTACACGCCTGCCTGTAAGCTTGACAAATGCCTTCCCAGTTAGTTGCAACCTGCCCTCATTATATTATACAACTATATTAAAAGCCACAGTTTTAGATATTAAGTGCCTTTTGATGCCATTAAAACATTTTTTTCCAGTTTTAGAAAGATGACCCATATTCATGATCTGTCTTGACACTTGTTTGCCGGCCGCGGTGGCCGAGGTGACTGAGGCGCTCCAGTCACGGTCAGCACGGCCAGTACGGTCGGGGGTTCGAATCCCCTCTCGGGCATGGATATTTGTGCCGTCCTAGTTCGTAAGTAGTTCCTAAGTAGTTTGTAAGTTTAGGGACTGATGACCCAGTAGTTAAGTCCCATAAGCTTGACAAACATTTTGACACTTGTTTTCTTGTGACCTTACAGTGTGTTAATTATGACAAATTTGAAATTGTTACAGATATTGAGAGTGACTTCAAGGTTCATCTGCAGAGGCTAGTTCCAATGTTACTGGCACCTGAAAATTTAGTGCCAAAAGAAATTGCTGGTCAGAAAGTGAAAGCAAAAGAACTACTTCAGTATTTTAAATCGTACATTGAAATCTATAAGGGAGATGAGTTGCCAGAACCCAAATCCATGCTTGTTGTAAGTTGAAATGCTTGTAAATTGCTCTAAAATAGCAGGAATAATATTTTGAATTTATTGTTTTGGATAACTTCATCTTTAGGTTACATAAGATACAACAATAAATTTCCTTCGTGTGAATACTTTCCATCATTTGAGCCATTCCATTATCAATTTTCAGTCATGCAGTATTTAGCAACAATTTTTCTGTGCCATGCCTATGGACTTCACTTAAAACAAACTAAAAAAGAAATGTGATTGGGTGTGCAGTTGGAACTGAGTGACCCAAAACCTGATATTGAAATATGTTCAAGCTCCTATTGTATTCTTTCTCTCACTGGTCAATGCAAAGTTCCAGAAACTTGGCCATATCCATCATACCCCACCTCCTCCTTCCCTCCCAACAGCCTTCCCTCCTCCCTCCCTCCCTCTCCCTCCCTCCCTCTCCCTCCCTCCCCCCTCTCCCCCCCCCCCTCTCCCTCCCCCCCTCTCTCTCTCCCTCTCTCTCTCTCCCTCCCCCCCTCTCTCTCCCTCTCTCTCTCCCTCCCCCCTCTCTCTCCCTCTCTCTCTCCCTCCCCCCCTCTCTCTCCCTCTCTCCCCCCCCTCCCCCCCTCTCTCTCTCCCTCTCTCCCTCCCTCCCCCCCTCTCTCTCTCCCTCTCTCCCTCCCTCCCCCCTCTCTCTCCCTCCCTCCCCCCTCTCTCTCCCTCCCTCCCCCCTCTCTCTCCCTCCCTCCCCCCTCTCTCTCTAGCTCCCCCCTCTCTCTAGCTCCCCCTCTCTCTAGCTCCCTCTCTCTCTCCCTCCCCCCCCTCTCTCTCCCTCCCCCCTCTCTCTCTCCCTCCCCCCTCTCTCTCTCCCTCCCCCCTCTCTCTCTCCCTCCCCCCCTCTCCCTCCCTCCCCCTCTCTCTCTCCCTCCCCCCTCTCTCTCTCCCTCCCCCCTCTCTCTCTCCCTCCCCCCCTCTCTCTCCCTCCCCCCTCTCTCTCCCTCCCCCCCTCTCTCTCCCTCCCCCTCCCCCCTCTCTCTCTCCCTCCCCCTCCCCCCTCTCTCTCTCCCTCCCCCTCCCCCCTCTCCCTCCCCCTCCCCCTCTCTCTCCCTCCCCCCTCTCTCCCCCCTCTCTCTCCCTCCCCCCTCTCTCCCCCCTCTCTCTCCCTCCCCCCTCTCTCCCCCCTCTCTCTCCCTCCCCCCTCTCTCCCTCCTCTCTCTCCCTCCCCCTCCCCCCTCTCTCTCCCTCCCCCTCCCCCCTCTCTCTCCCTCCCCCCTCTCTCCCCCCTCTCTCCCCCCTCTCTCCCCCCTCTCTCCCCCCTCTCTCCCCCCTCTCTCCCCCCTCTCTCTCCCCCCTCTCTCTCCCCCCTCTCTCTCCCCCCTCTCTCCCCCCTCTCTCTCCTCCCTCTCTCTCTCCCCCCCTCTCTCTCTCCCCCCCTCTCTCTCTCCCTCTCTCTCTCCCCCCTCTCTCCCCCCCCTCTCCCCCCCTCTCTCCCCCCCTCTCTCCCCCCCTCTCCCCCCTCTCTCCCCCCCTCTCTCCCCCCCTCTCTCCCCCCCTCTCTCCCCCCTCTCTCCCCCCCCCTCTCTCCCCCCCCCTCTCTCTCTCTCTCTCTCTCTCTCTCTCTAAAAGCACTTGTCCTAAAGATTAGCTTTGCTTTCAGTCTTGTTTATGTGTGCAGTACCTCAACTTTCTGACAAGTTATTATATTTACTTTTTTCATTATTCAATTTACTTACATTCGACTATTTGAAAAAAGTATGAGTTATACATCATCACTTGATTACAGCATATTGCACCATACAGTAGGATTGCATGAGGGAAAATGAACAGAAAGGTAATAAATATTGAGAGGGAAGAGGAAATAAATGAAGATGTACTGGAATCCATGATTCTTCGAAAAGAATTGGACAGAGCGCTGGTGGACTGAAGTTAAAACGAGGCTCAAGAAATAAATGAAGTTCCCTCCTTTGGAGAAGCAGACAAGAGTAAACTATTCCACCCGGCGTAAAATTTTGACACAAGTAAAATATCCATTAACTTCACTAGCAATGTTATAATTCAAAAAAGGAAGATACTGACATGTGAATATGCACTACCAGTTGAACGAGTCATGGCCACAAAATGCTGTCATGAATTATTTAGAGACAAAAATGTTGATCATAGGGTTAATTAGTTTGGGATCCAGTGAAGTTGTGGGACATGACAGCCAATACTGACTGTATAAAATATCTTTATAGCATTTGTAGATTTAGAGTAAGCTTTTGATAATTTTGGCTAGCCTGTGCTTTTTCAAATTCTGAATATACTGTGGATAAGGCAAAGCAGGAAGGTATTCTCAATCTTTTTAGGAATGAGTCTGCAGTCATGAGAATCGTAGTACAAACCAGAAAAGCTGTTGTTAAGAAAGCAAGTGAAACAGTTTTATGGCCTATCCACAATGCTACTTAATTTGTAAATTGATTGAGCTGTGAAGGAAATTGAGCAGAAATTAATAAATTTAGAAAGGAAAAAAGAACAGTGTTGTATCAGAGTGGCATGGGACTATTGTTGTGTACTAAAGTTTTGTGAATAAAAATAAATGTTTTTAATAATGAAAAATCCTATTGGAATTTCAATAATGGAGGATAGATTATGGTGAGTTGTGAAGTCATTTGCCGGGTCACTGGCAGACAAAAAATAAACAATCACATTCAGACAACTTAAATTTTTGGCCATGATCTTCATCAGAAAAGGAAACACACAGATTCAACACAATCACTCAGACAACTAGACACACGCAGCTACTGTCTCTGGCTGCTCCAGCGCTACAAGCATCTTGACAGTGAGTGAGGAGTGTAATGGAGAGGGAATGTTCCTTATTGCATGATGGATTGTGAAGGTTCTGAAAGGTGGAAATATGAGCTGCAGCATTAAATGCAGTGAAAGGGAGAGGATAAAAAGGAGGTGTAGAGGTGTGTGGAGAGGGAAGGTGGGATTTGAAATGATAATAAATAAATAAAATAATTAAGTAGATAAGGGATGACACACAATTGGAAAGAAGACACGGATTGAAGGGATACAAGCTAATCAGTTGGGATTGAGGGGTGGTGTTAGGTATATCACAGGCTTATCCTACCCATCAGAGGTCGGACCATTTGTGAAAGCAGCCATGTGATATACCAACTCTGCTGCAATCATTGCACAGCATTTTACATTGGCATGACAACAAACCAGTTAAATGATCTAAGATTTTGCAACCACCCTGGCCTCAATTCAAAATAACTTTTCATCCTTACATCCTATACTTAACATTCCCCCACCCTCCATTCCCAACTTCTTATCCTTCTTTAACTATTTAATGAGGATAGTTTGCAACTCACTGCTCAACATTTGTGAAGCAGGCACGTACAAAAGACACTTGTATACTCGTGTGTGTATGATTGTCCTTTTTTATGTTTTTGTCACAGCTCAATGAACATTGTTGGGATGAGTAGCAAACTATCTTAATTGTATTGTTGAATTCTTACCTGGACATTCCATTGTTAATTTCTACTATATTAGGTGAGAGATGGTACATCCGTGTAGGAAATTATGAAGTGTTTGAAAAGTCCAACTTATTGATAGCATTCATGACATTACTGCTTTATGACTATAGGTTAAATAATTTAAACCTAAATTAATATTTTAAAGTAATTCAAGTACGTATTTTATTTCAGGCAACAGCTGAGGGTAATAATTTGGCTGCTGTGGCAGTAGCAAAAGATACTTACAAGCATGACATGGAAGAAGTATGTGGGGGCACAAAGCCTTACCTCAGTTCAGCACACCTCGAAGCTGAACATAATCGTGTCAAAGAAAAGGCGATACACCAGTTTCGAAGCAAGCGTAAAATGGGAGGTGATGAATTTTCAGAAAAGTATAGGGAAGCTCTTGAGAAGGTTTGTGGTACTTCGGCAAGTCATATCTTTTTATTGTATATACATACATAAGGTCATATGAAACTTATTGAACTTATCTTCCTAGGATTTGGATGAAATGTTTGTCCAGTTCAAACTGCACAATGAAAGCAAAAATATATTTAAAGCTGCAAGAACACCTGCTGTTTTTCTGTCCATTGCTGTTGCATTTTACTTGGCATCTGGGATTTTTGGATTGTTGGGAATTTATTCATTGGCAAATATATGCAATTTAACGATGGGAACATCACTCTTGGTGCTCATTTTGTGGGCGTATATCAGGTATATTTCAGATAATAATATTTGATTTTGTTACTTAAGGGATTGAAATTGTTGTTTCTCACTGGTATGTGTGGTTGATGTGTTGTTACAGGTACAGTGGGGAACTGTCTGAAATTGGTGAACAACTTGATGACTTGGCTAATTTCTTATGGCAAAATGTGAGTCTTCTTACAATGCATCTTGTGTGCTTTTTAGTTACCTCCTCATGTTGATCTACTGGTACCATGTTGTGCTTTCGGCACTTTAACTGTTAAAAAACTTCATAACTAATATAAACACAAATTTTAAATGTATGTTTATTGTGGCATCAGTTACTCTTAAACATCTAATTACTTCCAGGTAATGAAACCAGTCTACCAGCATTTTGTGGAAGTCAGTATCCAGCAAGCTGTAATCCAAGCAACTGAATCAGTAACTACCGTTAATTCAACACAAGCCAATGGTAAACTGAAACATACATGACTATTGGTGAAACAGCAAATGCCTTTATTTTTGTGATATGTGTGTGTAATGGTGAGTGAGTCAGTGAGAGAAGAGAATGTGATACTTAAGAAACTTTTAAGTATGGCATCTCAGTGTCAGCCATGTCAGTGCCTAATGTAATTATCTTCCAGTGATAAATCGATATCTCGTGAATGATACCATATTGTGTGTTATCATCCATTGTGGGTGAATACTAATTTAAAAACAAAGTAGCTTTTTATTTAAAAGTTCTACCTCCCTCAGATCTTGGGTTTGCTATGTGAATGTGATCCAGGTAAGCAGTGCACATACGATATTTTAAGAGTATATGTAGAGTTACTTCATGCTCTAATGATTATAAACTTGAGTAGTTGTTGTATTTTAGTACTGCAAGGATTAATATTTTATGCAAAAATCAAATTTAATGACATATATAATTTCAGTGATTTTTAAAAGTTTGTAATAGTACAAAGGGTGAAAGAGCATAGTTGTTGCAGATGAGTTGAAGATGAAGTTAAAATTGTTGTTCATGGAGAAAATTTGTATGTACTTTTTGATATTTCTACCATCGTAAACTGGTGTATAAAACAGTTTTTTACAGTACCAAGCACATTTTTACATTTTCATTTTGGTCTCTCATTTTACATTGCAGTTAGTAATTATCATAGTTTTTTCTTACTTTCTCGAATTAGAATGCCAAAGGAATTGGAAATTACAAATCAAAGTGACGCGTGACAAAAGGGTTGTGGATTTATTTAATTCAAACTCAAATGATATAAAATTGGTACTTTGTAAATAAAATGTGATTTATTTTAAATTTTTGTTGTATTATAATGTTAAAAATTTCATTACGTTATATTTCGTAATTGCCTTTGCATAGCAGCAGCACACAACTACTGGGTAGCAACACTATTATTGTTGTTGCAATGTTGTGCAGAATTCAACTGTTCTATATTATGAAGTTTTGAAATGAACTTTGTTATATTTGCACTATAGAGTTATATGAATTTACATCAAATATATAAAAGAAATTATTTTCTACAGTTGTTAATGTGTTTGTAAAAATACGAATCCATATCAGTTGTTAAAGAACTGGAATGCTGGTTCGTGAAATTAGAATTATTAGTTCCTATACAGGACTGTGCCATAATGTTGACTGCCCAGAAATCTTGCCGCTATGCAGATCAAGATGTGGGGTAAATTTCATAGCATGAATAATTGTGCTCAATGTAATACATTAAGCTTGTTTATACAGTAAATTTTGTAACATCATGTTGTTGATAATGACAATGAAAAAGTTTCCTGTAATTATCACTGGGTTTGGTGAATAAATCCTTATTTTTGTATTTTCTGGTGTATTATAAATCATGAAAAAGTTAATAAGACATTATTATGATAAATTAAAATCTGTGAATGTAAACATATTACAGTCCATTTCCCAGAGAGAGAGAGAGAGAGAGAGAGATGGGTGTTTTTAAGAAAAGCTTTGTATTGCAGTGCCATCACATAAATGACTTAAAATACTGCAGACCACAGAAGGAAAAGGGGAAAAAAAAAAAAAAAAAAAAAAAAACACACACACACACACACACACACACACACACACACACACACACACACTTTAAAGCAGCTCTGTATCGGTATGGATACAAGAAAGTGTACTGGACATGTAAAAGTCATTTGTAACATACTTTTTGGGGAAACGAATCACTTGTCAGTGACACTCACCAACAGTAGACATGCTTTAGTATTTGTTGCAACAGGTAGTAACACTTTTCTCTGAACCAACAGGGTCTATTCCCCAGGTTTGTAGCATAAGAATGAGTTCTCAAAATGAAGAAAGCTCTTATAGAAGCAAATAAAAAACTTAAATTATGCCTTGCTTATTGTTTTTCTTTCAGTGCAAATGACTGGCAGATAGGCTACATAAGCTCTATATGGATGCTGGAGAATGCTAACACCTTGCCAACTCTCAGGGACATAACCAGTTTTCACGGTTTAAGAAATCAATGCTGATAGGTCACTACATAGAAAAGACATACAAACCATTGTACATCGGTCATAAAATGAAATGCACTGTAAATGGTGCACACATCCAAAGAAATCAGTCAAGTGCATTCTAGGGTTGCTGGTACGTAGGTGTAAAATTCAGCATTTCTGTGGTGAAGTAAATGTGGTGCTTTTTAACAGTCCAAAGATACCATTTTGAAAAAAAATTATATGACAATATGGAAACTTTGTCCTTGTGCTATAACAAAATAAGGAATTGACAGACTTAATTCACAATTAAAATTTTTTAAAAATATCTAGACAAAGACTTTGCTGCACCATATGCCTTACCATGTCTCAGAAATATGAAGCTTACACCTTTATGCAATAAGTAGCAGACAGAAGCAAGGCTTGCCTGAAGAAGTGAGTAGGTAGAAGCTGGGGAATTTGTGATGTGTGAAAGATCACCCATTACTTTCTCTGTTAGTAAAACTTCCTACTTTTTGCACAGAATACACCCAAAAAGTTGTTTCCAGAGTAGAGTGGAATATGAAATGAGGTAAAGTATATATCACTGGTGAGACCAAGTAAATTTGTTCAGAATCACCACTAGTTTAAAGCATTCTGCTACCAGTACCCCCTCTTTCCTCCTTGAGGAAAACACCCAGAAGTTCTGAAAGCTAGATGTAGAATTTTGTAGTTTTCACAGTTCCTATCAGCAGTGAATGGAATTGCATCATTAGTATTAAAAAGCTGATTTGTCTACTGCAATTACAGTTTTTTTTTTTCCACAGAATATTTCCTTTAGTATAATTGTTATTAGTCAACACTTAAACTAAAATAGGTACTCTGGTGATGAATATCGTAATTAACTTCAAGGGGGGTTCAAATAAAGAAGTACGAAACTTCTTAACAACCAAGCTGGTTGAAATTTGAAAATGCTGTTTTGGTATAACATAGTGCGGCATGTAGGAATGCAATTGTAGTGTCCAGCCTGGTTGTAAGCATATGTGGGTGCCTGCACATGACGCAAGAGAGAAGCAGGCAGTTGTGTGTTCCATCCAATTGACATTGCAGTGTGTGTGTGTGTGTGTGTGTGTGTGTGTGTGTGTGTGTGAAGACATGGTGTTCACATTGCAAAATTTGATGATTGAGGAGCAGCAAGGTGTTATCATATTTCTGGCTGCAGTGTTAAACTGTCAGATATTCATCGCTGGATGGTGGCTATATATGGGGGAGACAGTGTGTTTGATAAGTCGCTGAGGTGAGAAAGTGGAGTGCCTGTTTTCATGAAGGTGGGAAGTGTTTGTTTGATGATCCAAGACCAGGCCAGGCAAACACTGTAATCATGGCTGAACTAGTCAACCAGATGGAAAAACTATTAACAGTGAGGTGTACTATGAGAGACTCCGTAGCCTACACAAGTCCATCAAGAGCAGTTGGCCTGGGCTGCTCATGGAGTGAGTGATTCTTCTCCATGACAACGTGTGTCCACACTTCTCCAGGATCACAGCTTGAGTATCCACACTACAGCTCAGACAGTCGCCCTGTGACTTGCATCTGTTTGGTCCACAAAAAAATCGTCTCAAAGGGAAGTGCTTCTACTCGTAGAATGAACTGAAGGAGACAGTAGAGGACTGGCTCTCATCACAGCCATAGGAATTCTGGGAACAGGGAATCCTTTGGCTCATTAAACAGTGAGATAGGTGTACTCAGCCCTTTGGTGATTACTTTTGAAGAAAGACTTCAATTATACCCACAGTGTCATTTTGTACCTTTTCATTTGAATCCCCCTTGTACAATTTCAGTGTACTTGATGTGTCTGTTGAACACTCAAAGCCTTAATTTCCTATCATCTGTTAGCTTTACTCCTTGCATTATTTGTATTTTCAGTACCATATAAAATACAGCATCCTTTTTGAGATGTTACACCAAAATTTTCTACCTCATTATTCCATAAAATGTATCTTTTATTGCAGAAGAGTAAAATGTATTTTATTAGGCTGTACAGTTAAGTGAAAAACAGACACAAAATTGTCTTTGTTGCAAGAAACTGATGCTTCATCATGTGTGATAATGTGGCTTCAGCTGTTCCTGTACATGCAAATGATCAAAGATTCAATATGGTGAAGCTGGATTTTATAAAATTATTATTATTATTTATTTTTTAGATTGTAAATGCATTGCAGCAAAATGGCCACAAACAAAAGAATTAGTGAAATTAAATAAAATTTAAAGCTGACTTGGCATAAAATTAAAATATTGTAATACGCAGGTTACCTGTTATCGTAGCTCAAAAGTTTGACTCCTTTCATTATTGTAGTCATACAGTTCTCTTTGTCAAGCTATGCACATTAACCATTTAATGCTCCGGAGTTAAATTTTTAGCCACCACATTTAACTCTGAATGGGCAAATTATTGTTGTCTTCCATCTAGAAACTAGTTTGATGCAGCACTTCATGTTACCCTGTCCTCTGTAAGCTTTTTCATCTGAGAATAAGAACGGTAACCTACATCCTTTTGAATTTATTTACTGTATTCGTCCTTCGGTCTCCCTACTCCAGACACTTCCTTCTAATGCTAAGTTGACGATTCCTTGATTTCTCAATGTGTCGCACCAACCTGTCCCTTCTCTTAGTAAGGATATGCCAGAAACTCCTTTTCTCCCCAATTCTGTTGAAAACCACCTCATTAGTTACGTGATCTACCCAGCTAATCTTAATCATTCGTCTGTAACACCACATTTTGAAAGCTTTTATGATCTTTTAGTCAGAACTCCTTATCATCTGTTTCACTCCCATACAATGCTACACTCAAGACAAACGCTTTCAGAAAGGACTTCCTAACATTTAAATTAATATTGGATGTTAAGAAGTTTAGCTTCTTCAGAAATGCTTTTCTTCCCATAACCATTATGGATTTTATATCATCTTTACTTCGGACATCAGAAGTTATCTTAGTAACCAAATAACAAAATTTATCTACTACTTTTATTGATGTGATTACGTAGAGTTTCCCGGCGTATAAATTGTTGATATTCATGTCGGGTTTCCAGCCGGATCATCGAGTCATCTTGACACAATATTTCAACGGACCACCTGGCCGCTATCTTCAGGTGCTGAGTCTCGTAGGAAACTGAAGTCTTGCCGTGCCGGCAGCCTTATATACGCCGCGAAGTACTAACGGCGCGTGCGCCATAGAGTCGTGGCTGCGTCCTCTGCCGCAAGCAGCTGGTGCAGCGCCTCAGTGGAGAAAACTGGCAGGAACGATGTATCGCTTACATGCGCTAGTTGTCACAGGTGGAGAAAAGAGCACGCTGTTTTTTAAAATTAGACAAAACTGGATTCCACATGTTGCTAAGGGGGAACCCCTTATCTCTATTTATTAAATTGTCCGCCAACCTAATCTCAATAGATTCCTTTAAAACACATTCCCAGTAGCGAGACGCAGAAGCAAGTACACATGTTTCGTCATACTTCATTCTGTGTCCTTCGGTTAAACAATGCTCCGCTACTGCAGACCTGTCAGGTTGTAACAAACGTGTATGTCTGTGGTGCTCGGTGCATCGATCATTAACGGTGCGAATCGTTTGTCCTATATATGCTTTCCCACAGTGGCAAGGAATCTTATAAACACCAGGTTTTCTCAGCCCCAAATCGTCTTTAACTGAGCCAAGAAGAGCCCTAGTCTTGGCAGGTGGTCGAAACACACTTTTTATATTAAACTTTTTTAAAATCCTTCCAATTTTTGATGACACATTTCCAGCGTACGGAAGGAAGGCAACTGATGTGTATTGGTCCTCTTCTGGTTCTGGCGACGGCCCAATCTGCATGGCATGACGGATCTGTCTCTCTGTGTACCCGTTCTCCTTAAACACAAACTTCAGATGTTCTAGTTCCTGTGTTAAGGTATCTGCATCCGAAATGGCATAAGCTCTTCGAACTGAAGTTTTCAGGATGCCTGTGCGTTGGTTCGGTGGGTGGCAACTCATTGCATGTAGATATCGGTCTGTGTGCGAAGGTTTTCTGTACACACTATGTCCTAGGGTTCCATAAAGAGGCTCGCTGAGCTCATCCCCCCAGGGGGCCCACAGCTCTTTTGTGGGTACGTGTGTGGCGCGCACGGGTCCCCGAGCCATTGCAGCCTTTCTTCCTGCTTTCCCTAGGCTGCATTACCCCTCCTAGTTTCCCCTCCTTCCCATCCCAATTCCTCCTTCCCACCCTCTCCAACCCCGTCTCTCGGTGGTACTCTGGATGACGGCTTGGCTATCCCATGGTACCGATTGTCCTGCACTTTGGTTTTGTCTGCTGTGTACACCGGTTTTTGGCCCAGTTTGGTCCCCCTCGGGGTTTGACCTTCCATACCAAAATTGTCCGATAATGTGTGAGCCAATTGGGGAAGAACTCCCGACCTAGCCCCTACGGCGTGGGTCCTATCCTTTCCTTTCCACTTCCTTTCCTCGCTGTAGCCCCCATCCCCTGCTAGGTCCCCAGCACGTGTAGCCAGTCCGTGTGGGGGGGGCTGTTATGTACCCTTTGGCTGAGCCCCCTGACACCACAGGGATCACACTACTGGTGTCTGAGCTGCGACCTCTCCATGCAAGCCAAGGAGTTGATGCCTGTCCTCGGGGGTATCAGAAATCCCGGCAATGGCCATCGTGCCAGGTGGCCTTTGCTGAGGCTGGGTGGCGCTCATGGAGAGAGCCCCGGTTTCGGAGTGGGTGACACCAGGGCGGACGTCTAGCACTATGAAAAGAGTTAGACTCCAAAATGGTCGTGCATCGGCCGTCTCTCAAGACAGGAAGAGATCGTTTAATGCTACTACTGCGGATAAGAGGATGTTTCCCTCCCTTGCTACCCCTTGGGAGGAAGGCCAGGCTCGCCGGTTAGGAGCAAAACCCTTTCCTCGCTATCTCGTTTGCTCAAGGACTGATGGAGGAACTTTTACTTCCACCAAACCTCTGTTCTTTGTCGAGACCATAGAGGACAAGTGCCGGCCGCGGTGGCCGAGGGGACTGAGGCGCTTCAGTCACGGTCTGCACCGCCACTGCGGTCGGGGGTTCGAATCCCCCCTCGGGCATGGATATTTGTGCCGTCCTAGTTCGTAAGTAGTTCATAAGTAGTTTGTAAGCTTAGGGACTGATGACCCCGTAGTTAAGTCCCATAAGATTTACAAACATTTGAACATAGTGGACAAGTTTGGTGAAGTGGAATCTATGGGTAAGCTTAGATCTGGCTCATTACTCATTAAAACAGTCTCGGAAGCCCAGTCTGAAGCTTTGCTCGCCTGCACCACCCTTGGCGACATTCCAGTAACAATTGTCCCGCACAAATCCTTGAATATGGTACAGGGTGTGATATTCCACCGGGACCTCCTCCTTCAAACTGATGAGGAGCTTAGGGCCTATCTCGAGCGGCGTGGTGTACATTTTGTTCGCCGCGTTCAGAGGGGACCTAAAGATAACCGCGTCGATACTGGGGCCTTTATCTTGGCCTTCGAGGGGGACACACTCCCAGAGAAGGTCAAGATAATGATATATCGATGTGAAGTGAAGCCCTACATTCCACCTCCCATGCGGTGTTTTCGATGTATGAGGTTTGGTCATATGTCCTCTCGCTGTACAGCAGTCCCAGTATGCGGTGATTGTGGACGCCCACTACATGAGGGGAGCCCCTGTGTTCCTCCGCCGGTGTGCGTCAACTGTCAACAACACCACTCTTCACGGTCGCCAGATTGCCCTCTGTTCAAAAACGAAAAGAAGATACAAGAGTACAAATCCCTGGAGCGTTTGACGTACCCTGAGGCCCGCAGTAAATATGAACGTCTGCATCCCGTGCACATGGCGACGACCTTCGCTACGACGTTATCGTCTAGCCTTTCACCCTCCCCTTCCCACTCCCATCTCCCCCCTACACCCCGTCCACACCCCTCCCTCACATCTCCCTCTCCTGTAGCTCCTATAGCCCTCCCTTTGTGTCCCACCCCTTCCCAGCCGGAGAAGTGCACCCCTTCTCCGTCGCCTGCCGGTGACAGTGCCCTATCTCAGGGCCTTCCGTCCCGGCGTTCCCCAGATCAGAGATCTTCGACCTCCAGCCGGCCATCGGACTCCCAGTCAGTGAGTTCAAAGGTCGCCCGATCCTCGTCAGTACCAGACCTAACTGACAAAAGTCCTCTCTCTGGGGTGGGTCCTGCCCGTCCCACACAAGAGAAGGAGAAGGAGAAAGAGAAGAAGAAGAAGAAGAAACCAAAGTTACAAGATAAAGCCCCTCCGGTACCACCGGAGGTGCCGACTGTGCTTTCGCAACTCGCTCATCCCATTGAGCCTGAGGCTGATCAGCTATTTATGGATGTTGTCCCTTCTTTGGTGACGGACGCTGACAAAGCAGCGTGACAGACGTTATGCCATTCGCTTCCCGCCTAGATCCTCGTGATGTGATCATCCAATGGAACTGTAATGGTTACTACCGTCACCTCTTCGAGATTAAACAGCTAATCTCTCTCTCTTCTGCGGCCTGTGTCGTCCTGCAGGAATCGAGGTTTATGGATGCACATTCACCGACCCTCCGTGGGTTCCATGCTTTTTGTCGGAACCGGGTTGGTCCCCTCCAGGCGTCTGGTGGGGTTTGTACTTTGGTCCGGACAGATATTGTCAGTACCTGGATTCCTCTCCACACTCCATTGGAAGTGGTTGCTGTCCGGGTTCACTTGGACACTCCATTGACCATTTGCAACCTCTACCTTCCACCTGACAGGCCACCTACACTCACGTCCCTAGTGGCCCTCCTTCAGCAACTCCCCCCTCCTTACCTCATCCTTGGTGACTTCAATGCCCACCATCCTATGTGGGGCAGTGCTTATACATCTAGCCGGGGCCGCCTCATAGACCAGTTTCTTGCTGACCACAATCTGAGCCTTCTCAACGATGGTTCCCCAACTCATTTTAGTGCCGCTCACGGCACCTTTTCTGCCATAGACCTCTCTCTCTCACATCTCCTTCTCTCCTTCCTTTATTTCACTGGTCGGCGTATGACGACCTCTGCGATAGCGACCACTTTCCGTTGATCCTTTCACTTCCCTCACGCCTACCACGAGCCAGGGTACCCTGCTGGGTATTCCGTCGTGCTAATTGGCCGCTATATACATCCCAGGTTGTGTTCCCATCTTCCCCCTCAGGCTGTATAGATGATATTATAAGCCAAATGACCAACATGATTACCCAAGCTGCCAACGCCGCTGTTCCCCGGTCGACAGGCCCTCCTACTCGCCGGCCTGTCCCTTGGTGGAATGCAACTGTTGCCGCAGCCATTCGCGAGCGCCGTAGGGCCTTGCAACATCTTAAGCGCCACCCATCGCTCGCTGGTCTAATAAATTTCAAACGTCTGCGTGCCAGAGCTCGTTACTTAATCAAACAAAGTAAGCGGACATGCTGGGAGCATTTTGTCTCCTCGTTGGGTTCTTCTGTCCCTTTGACAAGAGTGTGGGCTATGCTCCGATCTATCCAAGGTAGCTGGCGGCCGTCTTCCGTCCCTGGTCTTGCCCTGCCTGATGGGGTCTGCACGGAGCCATCTGTTGTTGCAGAACATCTTGCCACTCACTTCGCCAATGTCTCAGCGACAACTTCATATCCGGCGACCTTTCTCCTTCAGAAACACCAGGCCGAAACCTTCAAATTAGGCTTTACTTCTCACCAGGTGGAACCATATAACGAACCTTTTACTGACTGGGAGCTGTCGCTGGCCCTCTCCTCTTCTCGTGATTCAGCACCTGGCCCCGACGATATCCATAATCAATTGCTGAAACACCTTAACCCCTCACAACGACAATTTCTCCTAAAAGTTCTTAACCGTATTTGGCTTCAAGGGGTGTTCCCCTCCTAGTGGAGGGAGAGTATTGTGGTCCCTGCCCTCAAGCCTGGAAAGGACCCGTCGGCGCTGGACAGTTATCGACCAATAAGCCTGACAAGTGTCCCCTGTAAACTACTTGAGCGGATGGTAGCCCGTAGATTATGCTGGGTTCTTGAATCCCGGGGACTTCTCTCACCTTACCAGTGTGGGTTCCGGGAGGGACGATCCCCTATTGACCATTTACTTCGACTGGAGACTGCGATCAGACAGGCCTTCTCTAAAAGACATCATCTGGTAGCAGTCTTCTTCGATCTGCATAAGGCGTACGACACTGCTTGGCGTCGTCATATTTTACGTTCTCTTCATGACTGGGGCCTCAGAGGCTCCTTACCAATTTTTATCCGTCAGTTTTTATCCCACCGCTTGTTCCGTGTCAGAGTTGGCTCTTCCTTTAGCTCCCCTCGGATACAGGAGAACGGTGTCCCCCAGGGCTCAGTGTTGAGTGTTACACTTTTTCTAATCGCCATCAATGGGTTGGTGAGCTCTGTTGGGTCACTGGTAACCCCGGCATTGTATGTCGACGACTTTTGCATATGGTACAGCTCCTACTCATTAGCCTCTACTGAACGTCAGCTCCAGAGCGCCATTCGGCGGGCTTCAGTGTGGGCTACGTCCCATGGTTTCCAGTTTTCCTCATCAAAAACGAGGGTGGTGCACTTTTGTCGTCGTACTACAGTTCACCCTGATCCAGAACTGTTCTTGGGTAATCAGCGCCTGGAAGTTGTAGCACAGCATCGTTTCCTGGGTCTTCTCTTTGACAAAAAATTGACTTGGGTGCCCCATATTCGCCACCTAAAGATTAGTTGTATGAGGAAACTCAATGCCCTACGTTTCCTTGCTCATTCATCTTGGGGTGCCGACCGAACAACTATCCTCCGTATCTATCGGGCTCTAATCTTGTCCTGATTGGACTATGGGTGTCAAGTTTATGGCTCGGCAGCTCCTTCTGCCCTGAAATTATTAGACCCGGTTCACCATTATGGTGTCCGCTTGGCTACAGGTGCATTCCCGACTAGCCCGGTCGACAGTCTCCTTGTTGAGGCGGGAATCTGCCCTCTTCAGGTCAGGCGGCATCAGCTTCTGGCGTCTTATGCCATCGCCATCCGGCAATATCCTGCTCATCCCGCTTACCAGGTTCTTTTTGCATATGAAGGGCTTCGACCCCCTGATACCCGGCCGCGGGCGGGCCTTCCCGTCGGACTGCGGCTTGCCTCTCTTTGCCGGGATTTCCATTTCCCTTCGCTAGATTGCGCCCCCCATTTTACTGCACGCACACCTCCGTGGATGGTGCCACGACCACTAATTCGGACGGATCTCTTCCAGGGCCCAAAAGCTTTAATTTCCCCCATGGTCTTTCGGCGTTTGGTGCGCCCAGTACTAGAAGAGTTTCAGGGAGCCTCTATCTTCTACACTGATGGCTCGAAAACAGCGGGCCACTCCGGATATGCTTTTACATCTCCTGTTGGGGCGGAATGCCATTCTCTGCCAGAGGCATGCAGTGTGTTTACGGCAGAGCTGATGGCGATTTATAGAACCCTCTGTTTTATTAAACATTCTGCCGTGGAACGTGGTTTAATCTGTGCTGACTCCATGAGCAGTCTGCAGGCCATTGATCGTTGTTTCCCCTCCCATCCTTTAGTTATTTCCATCCATGAACTCCTTGCTGACCTTCATCGTGCTGCCTGCTCCGTTACCTTTCTCTGGGTGCCAAGCCATGTTGGTATTACAGGGAATGAAGTGGCTGACCAGTTGGCTAGATCGGCAATTACTCGCTGCCCGTCTCCCTTTCAAATTCCGGGTGCGGATCTGCGGGTGCAGATCAGATCTTTGCTTCACTCCTCATGGGATAGCAGTTGGAAAGCTACTGCCCCTTCCAATAAACTCTGCACCATCAAAGATACGACTGCAGCTTGGAGTTCATCTTTACGCCCTTCCCGGAGAGAATCAATTGTCCTCTGTCGCCTCTGTCTTGGACACTGCAGGCTGACCCATGGATTTCTTTTACAAAATGACACTCCACCACATTGTGATTGTGGAGCCGTACAATCCGTGTCTCATATTCTGACTGAATGTCCTCTCCATTCGACACTTCGTGGCGACTATGGCCTACCGCCTGCATTGCCTTCAGTTTTGGCGGATGACCCACAGATGGTTGATCGCGTCCTTGCCTTCCTCCGTGAAAGTAGATTTTATTGTCAGCTCTAGGACTCGCTTGGTCGGGGTGAGTGGGTTTGTGATTCTTGGCTGATTGTGGGGTTTAGAGCCTTATCCCCATCAGCCCCCCCCCCCACTCTTTTACATTTTAATGTAGTTTTATTTCTCCCTGCTCTGGAGCTATGATACGTTGACCACTGTGCCATTAGTACCTTGTGGTTTAGGCTAGAGGTCGCTTCTAGCGCTGTGGGATCGGACACTGTAGCATTTGCTGTCCTGGGTTGGTCTTAGTCTTGTTGGCGAGTCGATTTTACTTCCTAGTGTAATGGTCTTTTGGCTTTCACCTATTTTTCGTTGGGTTCCATGGCGTATAAAATTTGGGGTTGAAGGGACTGATGACCTCGTTGTTTGGTCCCTCATGTCCACCACCACCACCACCACTCGCTGAGCTGATGACAGACACAAAAATAATCACATTCACACAACTTAAATTTTCGGCCATGGCCTTAGTCAGAAGAAGAAACACATACATTCACGCAATCACTCAGACAACTATACACACACAACGACCATGTCCGGCCACTCCAGCGACACAAGCATCTAGACTGTGAGTGAGGTGGAGAATGGAGGGGGAAGGATGCCGAGTAAAGGTGGGGATGGAAAGTTCCACATTGCGTAATGGATTTTAAAGGCTCTGATAGGCGGGAATTTGAATTCCAGCAATAAGGAAGAGGTAAAAAAGGATAAAAGGAAGGTGTAGAGGAGTGTGGAGGGATTTGAAATGATAAGAATAATAAGGAAAAAATAAAGTTAGGGAAAAAGGGGGGAAAGTATGAAGTAGTTGGGGCGGGGGGATGGGAATATGAAGTTGGGGGAAACGGGGGGAAAAATAAAAAGTAATTAAGGGGATATTGTACGTGGTGACGCACAGATCCGAGATCTGAATGTGGGACTATTTTACCCAAGAAGATGCCACCATTGCCGGCCGCGGTGGCAGTGTGTTCTGCAGTGTGCCAGTCACAGTCTGCACGGCCATTACGGTCAGGGTTTCGAATCCCCCCCCCCCCTCGGGCATGGATATTTATGCCGTTTTTAGTATTAGGTAGTTCAGAAGTAGTTTTTAACTTTAGGGACTGATGACCGCATAGTGAAGTCCCATAAGCTCTACAAACATTTGAACATTGAATTGATGCCACCATTATCTATTCATACAGTAGAGCTGCATGTCCTCAGGAAAAGTAGTGACTGCAGTTTTTTCCTTGCTTTAAGCTGTTTGCAGTAACTGCATGGCAAAGTCAAATTAGCTCATGTTACAAGGCCAGCTCAGTCACTCATCCATACTGTTGCCCCTGTAACTACTGAAAAAGACTGCTGCTCCTCTACAGGAACCATACATTTGTCTGGCCTCTCCACAGATAACCCCTCAACTGTGGTTGCACCTACAGATGAGGCACGCAAGCCACCCCACTTTGGGAGTGTCTGTGGTTCATGAGGAAAATTATATTATATATATATTTTTTAGTTCAGAGATATTCTTTTTGGGAAATTTAATTCTAAATTATTCAGGATACTGTAATCTGTTATTTTCTATTGAATATTATTCCTAGTTTCATTAGTATTGGGTGGCTTAATATGTAGTCACTGTTCCCTTAAAGCAAAAGGTAGTAAGTAGCTAAATACATGGAAGAGCCAAAGAAACATGCCTGTGTAAATACTGAGATCCCCCCCCCCCCTGCGGGGTCGGGGGTAAGAGCAGGCTCGCAGTATTCCTGACTCTAGTAAGAGGTGAGTAAAAGGAGTCTTCACATGTTTTGGCCATACATCTTTGGTCCCCTATGTGGGTTTGACCCTCCATTTTCAAAATTGTTCCGAAGAGCGAACCATTTGGGGAAGGATGCATTACGTGTTGCAATGTGTGTTTCTTGTGCCATGTCATATTATGCACCCATCATGGAATGGACTTAAGACTGTGTATTCTATTCAGCCATTGGGCAGGCCAGTTCTTTTCCATGCAAGTCACGTCCTTTGTGCACTGATATCCCGGCACTCTCATTTATGATGGTTCATACAGCACCAGAAAGCCAGCACGGTAGCCAGTCCATTGCGGTGGGGTCATCATGTACCCTCTTAGCTGTAGCCCCCTGACAACACAGGGATCGCTCTACCGATGCCAGAGCTGTATACACCTCATGCAAGCCAAGGAGTAGATGCTTGTCTCTGTGGATTGTCAGGACTTCCGGCAACAGTCATCCCACCATGTGACGTTTGCTGTGGCTGGGTGGCACCCATCTGAGTGGATGGCATTGGGGCGGATGACTCAGCATGAAGAGATCAAAGTCGGGTTATGTTGGCAGACATACAACTGCCGTGTTAAAGAGAGAAAGATTCAGTGTACAACCCCACATCATTCCCCTCCCTGGCCATGCCTTGGGAGGAACGTCGGGCTTTAGGATGAAGAATATGCTCCAAAATATCTCCTTTGCAGCAAGACTGATGGGGACTCATTCTCAGCGACCAAGCCGCGGTTCTTTGTAGACCATCTGGAGGACAAGTTTGGGAAAGTAGTCACTATCTAAAATGCACAATGGATCTGTTTTTAATCCACACGGTATCCTCTGTCCAGTCACGGATGCTACTTGCCTGTGACAAACTGGGTGATCCCCCAGGGGGCCCCACAGCTCTTTTGTGGCTACGTGTGTGGTGCGCACAGGGCCCTGAGCCGAAGTGGCCTTTCTTCTGTCCCAGGCCGCTTCCCACTTCCCCCGCAGTTTGTGCCTTCGCCTGGGCGTTTTCATTCAGTCAAAGCTTTTTTTTTTTCCTTACTCTGAGACTTCTCCTTTTCTTGGTCCTCTTCCTTTCCTTTTCTTTCGCCTTCCCCTCTTGCTCCTTTCTCCTTGTCCTCGACCCACCCTTTTAATCTCTGCCTCGGCGTTTGAGGTTATCCCTCCTTCATCCCTTTCTCTCCTTCCTCTCTTCTTTCCTCTCTGTGCGTGTCTGAAGATCAACCCATGCTCTGCGTAGCCGGTGATGGGGTAAGGCGTAACTCCCCGCCCTAGGTAGACATGTAGGGAATGTACGTACCCCCCGGTAAAGGCCGGGCCCAGGGAGGGATGATTACCTGAGCTGGTACCTTCCGACCGTGCCAGTTGGTCCCTCTGTCTGTTTTTTTGGGAGATTTGACCTGAGGTGCGAACAGTCACCTAAGACGGGTGTGCCCTCAGTGAGGGCCTCCATAAGGAAGGAGAGTGCCATCGGAGACACTGGTAATTGTGGGGGACACTTCCGCTGTGAAACCTCCCAAATCTACTATAACCCTGACCCAAAAACGGAAACATGACGAATCTCGGTCAAAGCAAGTCTTGCCTAACATTCCCAAGTTCCTCGTAGTATCTCGTACTGATGATCAGGATTTTTCTTCTGTAAATCCTTTTCTTATTAAGAAGGGTGTTGATGCGATCGCAGATGCTTGAAGACCTGCTCAAGACAGCACAATGGGACCTTGTTGCTTGAAATTGAGAATGTCTTTCAGGCACAGAAATTACTCCGGGCTACACTTGTGCATACTTTTCCTGTGAAAGTGGAGGCTCACCGCACCCTCAATTCCTCGCAGGGGGTAGTCTTCACAAGATCTCTGGATGGGTTATCGGATGAGGATATACTCAACTATATGTCGGATCAGGGAGTTAAGGCTGTTCATCACATTATGAAAAAAGTTGACAATGATCTCGTGTCGACTCGTACTGTCTTCTTGACATTCGACAGGGTTGACCTACCATCTAAGGTGAAAGCGGGCTACGAAATCATTTCAGTTCGCCCATATATACCCAATCCTACACGCTGCTACCATTGCCAGAGGTTTAATCACAGTAGTAAATCTTGTCCTAATGCAGCCAAATGTGCCACCTGTGGCAGGGACGCTCATGAGGGTGAATGTCCACCTCCATCCCCCTCGCTGCATTAATTGCACGGGTGACCATGCTGCTTCTTCATGGGACTACCCCGTCTATAAAGACAAGCGAGTCATGCAGGAGATTCGCGTCAAGGAAAAGGTTTCAACCTCTGCCGCTCTGAAGTTATTAGCGAGTAGGAAGCCAGCGGGACTCCCAGCAGGTACTTACAGCTAGGTCCTCACCTCCCCTTGACCAACTAAGGAGGTAGGTACTCAGACCTGCGATTTCACCTTCTGTGACACTGTTGTCAGATCGGCAGCCCGAAAATTTCTCGTTGCACCTCTCCGATCCCTTCTGCCCATTCTACAGTGCATTCGTCGACCAGTTCCTAAATCCGATGCCCGGAGTTATAAAAAAGAACCCGTTCGTGATTTTTCCTAAAAACTCTTTCTTCTACTCGTAATGCCTCTAAGAAGGCTCACAAAAAGAACAGTCCCCCTCCTCTTCCCCGCCGCAGCGTGACTCTTCGGTCCCGCCATCCAACAGTTGCCGGCCTCGGCCGTCTTCTGTTTCACCAGGACGCTCTGTCAGCCGGGCACCCGGCCCTTTACCGGCGGTGGAAGCTGCCCTCCTGATCAACTCGGGAAGGTGGCAGACACTTCAGTCGAACCCATGGAACACGATTCTCTGCCTCTAGATAGCAATAGTAGTGCTCCCTCGAAGTCCGGTTCTCAGCGGCCATCGAGGTGACATCGCTTGCTTGTTCCTTCTTTTCTTCTCATTTTTTATCGTGGCGCTCCTTCAATGGAATATTCGTGGCATTCGTTCCAATCGGGAGGAATTAAAACTACTCCTTGAATTCCACTGCCCGCTTCTAGTTTATCTCCAAAAAACTAAGATATGTCCATGTGATCATGCAGACTTCCCCCACTATACCCCTGTGCGTTTTGACCCGCCCCCTGAGGAAGGTTCCTCCAGCCCATGGAGGGTTTTCTGATGCTCATTCAGAACGACATCTATTACCATCCCATCTCTTTGGATACTCACATACAGGCAGTTGCTGTCCGCATCACTCTCTCCAACCTTTCCTTTTCCCTCTGTAATATCTATTCGCCATCATCGTCTGCCCTTACTAGGGCAGATGTGCTACACCTCGTTGACCAGCTCCCTTCATCTTTCGTGTTGGTAGGCGACTTCAATTCCCACCACCCCCTATGGGGCTCTCCAGCACCTTGTCAGAGAGGCTCCCTTTTAGTGGATCTTTTCCACCTCAGTCTTGTCTGCCTCAACACTGGTGCACCAACGTTCCTTTCTGACACAACACATACTTATTCCCACTTAGACCTCACGATACGCACTCCTCAGATTGCACGTCGGTTCGAGTGGTATGCACTTTCTGACCTGTACTCGAGTGATCATTTCACTTGTGTAATCCACCTCCTGCATCATACCCCATCTCCTCGTTCCACCAGTTGGAACATCTCCAAAGCCGACTGGGGGTTTTTTCTTCCATGGCTGTTTTTCACGATCAGAATTTTCCCAGCTCTGACAGTCAGGTGGAATACCTCACAGAGGTTATTCTCACCGCTGCCAAACATTCCATATCTCGTACGTCCTCTTCTCCACATCGTGTCTCGGTCCCTTGGTGCACTGCATCCTTACGTGAAGCTCTTAGAGCCCGGCGACGTGCTTTACGCACTTTCCACCGCCACACAATGTTGGAGAATTGCATCAATTATAAACGACTCTGAGCACAATGTCATCGTGTTGTAAAAGACAGCAAAAAAGCTTACTGGACTGCTTTTATCCGGCATCTAGGTACACTCCCCGATTTCTAACTTGACCTTCGAGAACGCAGTCCTTGTGTACCCCGCTGATGTTTCTGACGCTTTGGGCCGCTCCTTTGCGGAGGTTTCGAGCTCTGCCCATTACCACCCTGCCTTCCTCCCTCGCAAACAGGCAGAGGAGGCACAGCCGCCTTCTTTCCACTCTTTTAATCGAGAAAGTTATAATGTCTCCTCTTCACCATGCAGGATCTAGACTGTGCTCTCGCCCTGTCCCGATCTTCTGCTCCTGGGCCCGATACCATTCATATTGTAATGCTGAAGACCCTTTCTCCTTTGGGCAAGTGTTTCCTTCTTAGCACCTATAACCGCATATGGACTGAAGGTCGGGTTCCCACAAGTTGGCATGAAGCCATTGTTGTCCCCATCCCCAAACCAGGGAAGGACAAACATCTTCCTTCCAGTTATCGACCCATTTCTCTCACGAGCTGCATCTCTAAGGTGATGGAACACATGGTTAACACTCGGTTGGTCTGGCTCCTTGAATCTCAACGCCTCCTGACTAATGTTCAATATGGTTTTCGTAGACACCGCTCTGCTGCTGATCACCTCGTTACCTTGTCGACATTCATTATGAATAACTTTCTAAGGAAGCGTCAAACGGTAGCAGTGTTCTTCGACTTGGAGAAGGCTTAAGATACCTGTTGGAGGGCGGCCATTCTCCGCACTTTGCACACATGGGGCCTTCTTGGCTGCCTCCTTCTCTTTATTCAAGCGTTTTTGGTGGATCGCAAGTTCCGGGTATGGGTGGGCTCTGTTTTGTCAGATACCTTTAGCCAGGAGAATGGGGTGCCATAGGGCTCCGTCTTGAGCATGGCTCTCTGTGCCATTGCTATCAATCCGATCATGGATTGCCTTTCAGCCGACGTTTCCGGATCCCTTTTTATAGATGATTTTGCAATTTATTGCAGCGCCCAGCAAACATGTCTCTTGGAGCATTGTCTTCAACGCTGTCTTGACCGCCTATATTCGTGGAGCAGTGTGAACAGCTTCCGCTTCTCCACTGAGAAAATGGTGTGTATAAACTTATGGAGATACAAGGAATTTCTTCCACCAAATCTACGTCTCAGCCCCGTTGCCCTCCCATTCGTGGAGACAACAAAATTCTTGGGGCTAATGTTGGATCGGAAACTTTGCTGGTCCTCACATGTGTCCTACCTGGCTGCCCATTGTGCTCGAGCCCTTAATGTTCTTCGTGTCCTTAGTGGCACATCATGGGGAGCGGATCAAACTGTCCTGCTTCACCTTTACTGGGCCGTTGTTCAGTCGAAGCTGGACTATGGAAGCTTTGTATACTTCTCTGCACGGTCGTCCCTTCTCCGCCGTCTCAACTCCATTCACCATCAGGGATTACGCCTGGCGACCGGTGCATTTTATACCAGCCCTGTTGAAAGTCTGTATGCCGAAGCTGCTGTATTACTCTTGACCTCTCGGCGTGACATACTCTTGTGTCAGTATGCATGTCGACTGCTGTCGATGCCCAACCATCCATCTTACCCATTATTCTTTGTTGATACCCTCGATCACCAATATCAGTTGTCTGCGGTAGCCTTGCTTCCACCTGGAGTTCGGTTTCGCCGCCTGCTTCAGCGACTCGATTTCACCCTTCCTTCAACCATTTGGTTGAGCGAGAACCCATGGCCACCGTGGCATCAGGTTCATGTTTACACCCACCTTGAACTTAGTACGCTCCCCAAGGAGAGCACTCCGGATTTGGTTTATCGCTCGAGGCTTGTCGAACTCCGTTCGTGGTTCACTAATGCCATATTTATCTACACTGATGGTTCTAAGAGCACCGACAGTGTCGTATCTGCGTTCATCGTCGAGGACGACCTGTTCCAATACAAGCTCCCTGACTGCTGTTCGAATATCACGGCTGAGCTTTTCGCCCTCCACCAGGCTGTTTTGTATATCCGCCGTCGCTGCCATCCCTTTTAAGCCATCTGCTCTGACTCCCTTAGTGCCCTGTACAGTCTTACGGATGCTTTATCAACCCAGCCTGTCATGTACCCAATCCAGTGCTCCCTTCGGTTGCTAGCAGATAACTGCTGTCACGTTTGTTTTCTGTGGGTCCCTGGTCACGTGGGTGCGCCCGGGAATGAAACTGCTGACTTTGCGGCCAAGGCAGCAACTCTTTTGCCTCACATGGCTACCTTTTGCGTCCTGTAAGACGATATTCAACGGGCTCTTCGCCATTGTATTGTGTCGTCCTGGCACAGTTTGTGGTTCTCACTCCATGACAATAAACTGAGAACCGTAAAACCGATCCCGACCGCTTGGAGGACCTCCTCACACCCCTCTTGGCGAGAGGAGGTCATCCTGGCCCGGTTGTGGATCAGTCACTGCAGATTCAGCCACCGTCATTTGCTAACCACTGACCCTGCACCGCTGTACTCCTGTGGTGAATAGCTGACGGTGTGGCATGTTTAACTGTCTTGTCTTAATTTTAATCATCTCCATGTAGCACTTAATTTGCCATCTACTCTGGAAGAACCTTTAGCTGATGACATAAGAGCAGCTGCTAGAGTTTTGCGTTTTATCAACATGGCTAATTTATCAAAGGATATTTAACCCTTCTATTGGATATTTTTTTATCCTTCTGTTTTAGTTTTCTCCTGATACTCTTCTTTCTGGCAGTTATCGATTTTTTCGAGATCTAGCGAATCTCTGTTATGATCCAGGAGCTAATGACCTGAGAAGTTGTGTGCCTTAAAACCACAAAAAAAAAAAAAAAACTGGGTGACGTTGCAGTGACCACCTCACCAATGCACAGTGTGGTTTTTGTAAGCACCGTTCAGTAGTCGATCATTTAATCACTCTATCAACTCATATTATGAATAATTTTCTACAGAAGCCCCAAACATTGGCCGTATTTTTCGATTTGGAAAAGGCATATGACATCTGCTGGAGGATGGGTATCCTTCGCACTCTGCACACATAGGGTCTCTTGGGTCACCTGCCAATCTTTATTCAGGAATTCTTAAAAGACCATGTTTTTAGAGTGTGTGTGGGTTCAGCCTATTCGAACACTTTCCTGCTGCAGGATAACAGTGTACCTCAAGGTTTAGTGTTGAGTGTCATTCTACTTGCTACAGCAATTAATCCTGTTATGAACTGTCTCACACCGGGTGTCTCAGCTTCTCTCTTCATTGACTATTTTGCAATTTATTGAAGCTCTCAATGAACCTGTCTTCTTGAACAGTGTTTTCAGTGGTGTCTTGACCATCTTTACTTCTGGAATATCGATGACAGCTTTCGCTTCTCCACAGACAAGACAGTCTGAATGAACTTCTGGAGCATACAGAATTTCTCCCTCCTTCCCTCCATCTCAGACGTTGTTCTTCCATTCGTAGCCTCTTCAAAATTCTTGGGACTAACATTTGATAGGAAACTTTGATCCTCCCATGTCTCCCACTTGGCAGCTTGCTATATCCGTTCACTTAATGTTCTCACACTGTTGTGCGGTACCTCATGGGGAGCGGATTGGACCATCCTCCTCCACTTGTACTGATCCCTTGTCTGCTCAAAACTAGATTCCAGATGTACTGTCTATTCATCAGCCCGACCATCTATCTTATGCCACCTTAACACATTCTACAACCAAGGGATTCGTTTAGCAACAGGTACTTTCTACACAAGCCCTGTTGAGAGCCTTTATGCTGAATCTCTTGAATTGCCACTGTCATTCCGGAGGGAGGTCCTCCTTAATCATTATGTGAGTTGGTTGACATCTATGCATGGCCATCCATTCTATGAAGCTTTTTTTTTATTATTCCCTTGATCATCACTATGCAGTGAATCCTTCTTCTCTACTAACTCCTGGAGAAGTTTACGAAAATGTACTTCAGCAACTTGACTTTACACTCCCAATGGGAGCGAGCTCTTTCCAGACCTGGTTCTGTCCCGAGGTCCTTGTGAACTTTGACCTCCATTCACTGCCCAAAGACACTACTGCTGACCTCGTCTATCGCAACATGTTTGTAGCTCTTCACTCACAGCTTGCAGACAGTATCTTCATTTATACTGATGGTTCCAAGACTGACCATGGTACCTGGTGTGCCTTTTTGCATGGTGACTTTTCTTTCCAGTATCGTCTCCTGGACTATTGATCGATCTTTACAGCAGAGCCCTTCAACGTTTATCAGGCCACTCAATACATCAGGCGATACCAACATACTGAATGTGTCATAGGCTCAGACTGCCTGAGTGCACTCCAGAGCCTAGGCATGTTATATTCCGTCCACCTCTTAGTGCAATGAATCTAACAGTGCCTTCACTCACTTGCTGCCAATGGCGCCACTGTACTGTTCCTTTGGGTCCTGGGTCATGTTGGGGTGTCGGGGAATAAGGGCTGCCGATGCTGTCCCAAAGGGTGCAGCTCTTCTCCCTTGTCCTGCTACGTATTCTATCCCTTCAGCTGACCTTCATGCCAACCTTTATGGACATGTGGTCTCACTCTGGCACATGCATTGGTCTTCCCTTCAAGGAAATAAACTTAGGTAGGTTAAGCCTCTCCCCATAACCTGGTCGACCACCTCTCGGCCATCTCGTCACGAGGTCATTCTCGTCCAGTTGCAAATAGGCCACTGTTGGTTCAGTCACTGCCACTTATTAAGCAGCGAATCTCCTCCACTGTGTGGTTACTGTTCTGCACTCTTGACTGTATGCCACCTTCTGGTCCAGTGCCCGTTTTTTAATCGAGTACGACAGAGTCTGTTTATTGTCAGAACTGCCTGATGTTTACTTCTTCTTGTAGCATAATTGTATTGCCTTTTTATCTCTGCCTCCTTTTAGTGCTTGTTCATAATACACACAGACATAGACCTTGTAGTTTTTGCGCCCTAAACCACCCCCCACCTCCTCCCCCCCTGCCCCCCCTCCAAAAAAAGGGCAACAGTATCAAATCAGAGAATAAGGTTTTAGATCACGTGTTTAAAAATTATGAAAGATCACCCTTTTATGTTTCTTTTTATGTACTGTATTTATGGTAGTATTGAGATGTCTGAAATTTTAGATATTAGGAAAAAATTACATGTATCGAATACACCTCCATTAATAATGTGACATTTCCTCTCACATATGATGGCTCAATATTTACACAACCTGCCAAGCTAAAGGATTTACTGGCAGTTCCCCATTAGTATTATAGGAACCTTGAATGTGACTCACTCTCAGAATATTAATAATAGTGCACTATTTGATAACACATTATTGGTAGTGGTATCACAGTGTTAAAGCTACGAAAATGCTTTTTACAGCAGTTAATGGTAATTTGTTGCTGTGCATTTCTTCTTGGTGTAGCAACTTTAATGGCCAGTAGTGCAGAATTTGATTTAGACGGTCACCATTCTCTTGTTTTGAAAGTCAAGTATGCAAAATTTTGTCAAGATCTGAATAGAGCCATGATTTTTTTTAATCTAACAATGGCAAATCAAGTTTGGAATGTCAATAATATGACATAGGTAGAGACTCACCGTAAAGACAATCACTGAGTCACTGGCAGGCACATGAAATAGACAGTCACATACACAGAACTTAAATTTTTGGCGAGGATCTTTATTATTCATCGTACACTTGCTCAGACATAACTATGAACACGTGACCACCATCTGGCCACTCAGTGCAACAAACATCTTGATAGTGACTGAGGAGTGGAGTGGAGGGGGAAGGGTGCTGAGTTATTGTTGGAATTGAACTTTATGCATTGCATGAGGGACTGTAAAGGCTCTGAGTGATAAGGATGTCAGATGCAGTAAAGGGAATAGGTGGGAGAAGGAAAAAGAGGTGTGTGTAGATTTAAAATGATAAATAAAGTAACTAATTAATTAAGGGAACATTGAAATATTAGGCAAAGAGAAATAAAAGGAGGAGTGATACACAACTAAAAGAAAGACATGAATTGGAGAGATAGTGAGTGGGAAGGGGTTGGATGTGTTGGGCATGAGATGTAGGGATGATAAGTTAACTTATGTAAAGGCTAGGGTGGTTGTGGGACCATAGAATGCGCAGTTCAGAAGAAATGGTGATAGAATGGAGGATCCAGATGACCCAGGTTTGAAACAAACATTGAAATCAAGTGTGCTGTGTTCAACCACATGGTGTGCCCAGTGTGGTCCAGCTTGTTTTTTGCACACTTTAACAGATGGCCAATCATCTTGAGGGTCAGCTGGTTTATCATGTTGTTGTTATCTTCAGTCTGCATACTGATGCAAAATAATGTCCTGATACACCTGACCTGTTAGAGTTCCTCTGTCAAAGGCATGCAGAGGTGTGTGTGCGCCAATCGTAATCCCACCCTACACCATCAAACCACTACCTCCATACAGTCCCTTTCAAGGACATTACTAGGTTGGTGTTTGGTTCCTGGTTCACACCAGATGAAAACCTGGTGAGGATTAGTTCAGACTATACCTGGTCTCATCCATGAACATAACCTGGGACCACTGGTCCAATGACCATGTACTGTGTTCTTGACACCTGGTTTTACAGGCTCTTCTGCGACCAGGGGTCAATGGAATGCACCTTGAAGGTCTCTGGGAAAATATCCCATGTCTGTTCAGTCATCTGCAGACTCTGAATCTGGAGACAACTATTCCAGTGGCTGCGGCAAGCTCCCGAGTGAGACTACCTGCAGTACTCTGTGGCCATCTGTGGGCAATGATGGTGAGATATCAATCTTCTTGTGGATGTCCTGTACCATAGCACCTGGACTTGTTTCCTGTCTGCTGGAATCATGCCATAATCTTGAGCTCACACTTTGTGAAACACGGAGGGTCTGTGCTATGACCTGCTGTGTTTGACCAGCCTCCAGTCGCCCTAGTATTCTACCCCTCATAACGTTATCAATGTGTGCGCTTTGAGCCATTTTCAATACACTGTCACAATTAGCATGCCTGAAAATGTCTGCACACTTACATGCTGCACCATACTCTGACATGCACCAACACACCTCTGCTTACGTGGACTGCTGCCAGTGCCACCGTGTGATGACCACAGGTCAAATGCACGGCATGGTCATACCCTGAGGTGATTTAAACATGCAAACTGCCCACTAGAGCATTGTTTCAACATGCATCAGCATTATCCTTAATTTATGAGAATGAGTGTACAATCTGACCATCTGGATCCTCCCCTCCACCACCAACTCTTCTGAACTGTGCATACAGAAGATGTCCCTCCAACATATTAGACGATCCTGCAACCATACTGGCTGCAATCTTCAACATAGTTTATCATCCCTAAATCCCATGCCTAACATTCCCACCACCCCTTCCTCACTCATTATACTGTATCCCTCCAATTCATGTCCTCCTTCCAGCTGCGTGTTCCCTTTATTTTAGTTAGCTTTCTTTAATATTTCAGTGTTGTCTGAATTAATTAATTATTTTAAGAGGATCCTGTCAAGCAGCATTCACCTAGTTTCAAAGTTCATGTGTGGTTGGGTCATATTGCTTCATCTGCCATATCATCATATCCCACACATTTTCAGATGCTGACAATTCTGGTGGTGTGCTAGGTTAGGAGTAGGACAGAAGACCTGTAACACCAAGAAGGCACATATTCCTGCACCAACATGTGGTTATGTATCATCTTGCCCCTCAGGGGCTCCGCATTAATTTCCTGCATACAGGCTTGGCAAACCTGGGGTTCTAAGCTGGGGACTATGTCATGCCAACGGTCCTCCAAACAGTAAGCTCTGTGCATGCCTCACTGACCTCCATACGGCGTGATGGTGGAATGTTGTACATTGCAGAGCCTGGGGATTTTGACTTAATCACCTGGGTCGTGAGAACTGTAAAAACTTCTATTTAAAAACAAACAAACAAAAATCTCAATCTCAAGGTGTACTACATGCGGAGGAGATGCATGGCTTTTGAGATTGAGCAGTCGCTAGGGAGCACTTCAGTTGTATTAGGTTTACCCAGGCAAGTGGGGCTATGCCTGGGTGGACCTTTATTTCCATAACTGCTCGTGTGACCAGCATGAAACAGTATCAGAATAACATTGGTGGACAATCTACTGTTGTCTCTAAGAGAGGAAGAGTTCATTTTATTGCAGCGACATATAACCCCTGCAAGTTCTCTTGCCTGGCTACACCATGGGAGGAATGTCGGGTTAGAAATAGGGATGAGCCATACTCTCTTAAATTGCTGGTGTATAGCCATACTGATAGTCATTTACATCTACTAAGCCTCTTTTCTTCGTTGAAAATCTCGATGACAAGTACAGGGAAGCGTCAAGTATGTCGAAGATGTGAACTGGCACAGTGCTCATAGAAGCTGCATCCCAGCCCAATCACAGGCGTTACTTGCCTGAGACAATCTGGGTGATGTTCCTGTGAGCATCACACCATATAAGTCACTTAAAATGGTCCAAGGCATAATTTTCCACAAAGATCTGCTATTACAGTCTGACGACGAGTTGCACGCCAACTTCGTCCTGCGTGTCCATAGGGGAGGAAAAGATTGAAAGGTTGCCACCAGTTCTTTCATCCTGATCTTTGAAGGTGATAATCTGCCTGAGAAAGTCGAGGTTATGATTTACCAGTGTGACGTAAAGCCTTATATTCGCCCCCCCCCCTCCATGAGGTGCTTCAAATGATGGAAATTCGGCCACATGTCCTCTCTTCGTAATTCCAGTGCTACGTGTAGGGGCTGTGAACACCTGGACGGTACATGTACACCACTTCCCATCTGTATGAACTGTGGACAGGACCATCCTCGTTCGTCTGATTGCACCGTTATTTGTCAAGAACCTAAAATTACAGAATTTAAGACCTTTAACTCACTGTCTTACACTGAGGTCAGAAAGAAATACCAGTGGCTACACCCCATCAAAATGATCACCTCCTTTGCAACAGTCACATCATCACCTCCTCTCCGGCGACTGTAGCATTCCAAAGTACATCTCTGTCTGCCAGGGCTGCCAACTAACGCCTGCCCAATGGTGGTTGAGGGCTCCATTCCTCCTACTGCTCCCAAGGCAATTGCTTCACGGGCAGTCTTCACTTCTCCGTCAGAGGGTCAACAACTTTCTCCGGCTGCCCTCATTCAGAAGGGGTCCTTCAAGACACTCCCTTCCCAGCGTTCTGCCAGTGTCAGGTATTGACACTAGCCAACAGCAGGCGAAGCCGCAGGCTGCTGTCCACAGGGTATCGTGTTCCTCCTCAGTTCCAGAGACTTAGCTGTGAAACCCTCCCCTCTGGCAAAGTCCTCGAGGGACAAGATGGATAGGAAGAAGACCAACAAGAAGAAAGAGACGAAGGACACCTAGGTGGCTTCCATGCCACCCTCCCCCATCCTCCTCTACTTCTGAGGGCAAGGTGGAGGGCTCTTCCAAGAACCTGGCTCTTGTGGATGCTTTAGAAAAGATGGATGTTGAAGCAGACACATCAGGAAACCTGCATTACAGCAATGCACACCCGTGCCCTTTGTGGTTACAGGGGACTCTGTAGTACTGTGCTGGCTTTGCATTGGCCACATCTGGCTCACACATGGCTATTTCCTCTGTGGTGAGGACCCAACCCAGTATCAATGTGGCTCCCACTTGACTGCAGTCCACATCATGCTTGACTGCCCTATTTTAGCTGCCTTGCAGTGAAGTTTTAATTTTCCTGCAGTTTTATCTGACTGTGCCACAATGGCTGATTCTGTTTTAAGTTTTATTCATGCTGGTGGTTTTCATCATTCTCCATGAAGCTTTGCTTCAGTTTACCATCTTTGTTTCTCTTTTCTTGTGTCTTCTGACTGGAGGCTACCTTGTGTTGCTGCGTGGTTGATCCTTCCTCTTTCTTATTTCATGGTCAGTTAACTACAGCAATTGGCTTTGTTGTTTTATTTCCTCTCATTGTTCAGGGTTTACCTATGATCGTCTCCTTTCATGTTGTCTATTGTTGACTTTGTTTACATTTTACTGTTTGAGTGGGCTTTTCCTCTCATTGCTATTTTTAAATCTGGGGGCATTTTTTCTACACTGATACTTTTCTTGAGCTGCCCTGTAATGGTTGGGAGACCGATGACCTCCACAGTTTTGTCCCCCTAAAACACACAACCAACCATCCTGCATTGTCTTGCTGAAAAAAATGGTGTCATACAGAAAAGGTAAGGCTGCAGGTCACACAATGACATTCACATAAGTAAAATAGATCAAAGGGCCCTTGACAAGCACAAAGTGTGATTTCACGTGGTTGTACCCAATAGCACCTCCACACCATAATGTGATGATGCTTCCCCTGTCTGAGGTGAACCACAATTTGTCCCTCTATTTCTAATCAATAGGACCTTGATGCTTCCAAAAAGCACGATCTGATTCCATTCTTGCTCCAAGTGACAGTTGCCTAAAACACATTTCTGAACATTAGTTGCAGGTAAGCAGAGAAGAGAATGATGCACACAAACCCATGTCGTGATGAACGGTGGGGAACTGTCACTTTTTATAGTGTAGAGGTAAGACCGTCTGAAGAGAAGGCCTGCATGCCATATCACATAGAGTAAGTCGCGATCGCGTAGCTCAATGGCTGGCCAATGAGAGGCGGTGGGCTGTGTCCCATCAGCCAGCCAGTGAGCTACGCAATTGAGACCTACTCTGTGTGACATGGCTTGGCAGCATACAGATCTTCTCTTCAGGCGGTGTTGGTAGGGGAGAGTAGTACACAGTGAAACAAAAATTGCACACTTGATGATTTTGTATAAAATACTTCTCATAGAACAAATGTTTTTTGTTTACTAGAAAGAAAAATTATTTTTCAATATTGTGAAATACAAAATAATATTTTTGCAGTTAATTGGCGAGAGAAATTATATTAAAAATAAAAAAACTCTGCAAATATTTCGCTGTGTGTAATGTGGAAAGTACACAGCGAAACAGTTGTTGTTTTTCCCATTTATTAACTCCTGAGTACTTATACAACATAACTTTCCTGGTGGGAAAAATATGTATAGAAATAAAGATTGTTTGACTTATCCAAAGCACAGGCTCGCCGATAGGCACAAAAAACACAAATGAAAACGCACACAAACAAACATTCAAGCTTTCACAACCATTGGTTGCTTCGTCAAGAAAAGAAGAAGGAAGGAGGAGAAAAAAAAGGAAAGGCTGCGGGTTTTAAGGGAATGGATGAGGGGTCATTCCAATCCCGGGAGTGGAAGGACTTACCTTAGGGGAAAAAAGGAAGGCAAATAAATACACACCCCCACCCCCACACATATACACACGCAAACACACCTAGGCAGACATATTGTAGAGAGCCTAAGTGTGCTTGTGTGTGTGTGTATATATGTGGGTGTATGAGTATTTGTTTACCTTCCTTTTTTTCCCCTAAGGTAAGTCCTTCCACTCCCGGGATTGGAATGACCCCTCATCCACTCCCTTAAAACCCACAGCCTTTCCTTTTTTCTGCTCCTTCCTTACTCTTTTCTTGACGAAGCAACCAACGGTTGCGAAAGCTTGAATGTTTGTTTGTGTGCGTTTTCATTTGTGTTTTTTGTGCCTATTGGTCAGCCTGTGCTTTGGGTAAGTCAAACAATCTTTATTTTTATACATAAATATGTTTGTTATTTACAATTACAAACATTAACATACAATAAATTTTGTACAAAATTGATTGGAAAACTATTACTATTAGACAGTCCCTTAGTAGCCAGAAGGCAACACTGGTGGCAAAATCATTGCAGTGTCTTTATGTGACACACATGCTATGTCTTCTGTAAGTGGAGATACAAAAACAGAATTTTCCACTTCTTTTCTGAAGAAAACAACTGACTTCAAGATTTGGCTACAAAATATACATTGTTCAGAAATTTCCCCACAATGTAGCACCTATCATAAAGTTCCATTTCGAGTTCAAAAGATCTAATGATAAATTTCTCTATCAGTGCACAATGCTCACTCGGCCTGTGTGTGGTGTTGCTCCACAATGTTTTATCTTTTAGACATTACAGTTTCAATATTTTATGTTTTATTCCATAACATGGAGATAGCCACTTATGGGCACTTGATTGTGTTTTATTTAAGAACTTCAATGCTGAGCTAATTTGTAAATCTTCTGAAAAAGGCAAAATTATTTTTGCCAAAGCCTAGGTCAAGGTTTATGTATATAAACAATATTTTGCAACTGGTCAGCTGAAATTTGTTCACAATTTGATAAACTTTTCTGTTTTATGGTTGACACTTCATCTTCATCACTTTGGTCTTTTTTCATCTGCTCTGCTTACCTTTTTTGTTTGTTGAATCTCTTCACAGTTCCTTTCTCCTTCTCTTCCATTTCTGCCCTTTTTCTTAAAGTCATCTCTTCAATAGATGCTTTCTCTGGTGTTGATGCTCATATGATGTTTCTACCTTTTGAATGACTAGCTGTATTTCTGGGAAGATCTTTGGGCATACCATGAATTTCCTTTACTGAAATGTATGTTTTGCAGACTTTACTGCATCTGGCACCCTCAAAATTACATATCCATATTACCTTTCAAAGTGTTAGGAGGAGTCGTACACTAATCTGGAGCCACCAGTTCCACTGGATTAAGCACAGTTTCATCATAATTTAGACATTGATTATGTAATCGCTGATATAAGGAAGTCTGACCCATCATAGATCAGTTCCCTTTTTTTCTGAATGCAGTTCTTACATTTGATTGTGTCAGTGCCTTAATAAAACTCTCACCAACTCATTCTGCAAACCTATAAATTGGCACAGATGCACCTGGGTTCCTTTACATTATAGTTATTAATAACATTATTTGTTTTGCATACAAAGCCTACATATTTAACCTATGTAAAAATAGAAGTATGTTAATAAATATGGTACACAGTGCAACAACTGTTTCAGTGTGGACCACAAACCACTGTTTTACTGTGTACCAAAATCGCCATACATTTAAAAAATGAGACATGAGTCTTTATCTTCATATGTATCACATATACAACTGATCAATATAAAGCTAAACAAGGTGTATACCAGACCACAAAACATAATATTTCTTTTTAGCTACATGTTCTATTGAAAATTTTCAACTTACAAAGATACTTTAATTGTAACTTCTGACCACCACAAACAAATTATTTGTTTATAAAAATGAAAATAATCAACAGAACCATCCACTATTACAGTCAAATATTTATTTTATTATGGTAAACACTCAGGGATACCATATTAGAAAACAATTTTCTAGAAACAATTGAGATGGAATGTTTCACTGTGTACTATGTTACAGTGTGTACTATTCTCCCCTAAGAGGTGTCCCACTGTTCCACTATTGTGCCAGAGCTGTGGACGATGTAAATCTGTTCTACAATGCCATTCCGATGAGGTGTCTATCTTCTTGGTTTGGGGGGGGGCGGAGGGGGGGGAGAGAGAGAGAGAGAGAGAGAGAGAGAGAGAGAGAGAGAGAGAGAGAGAGAGAGAGAGAGAGAGTGCAACATTGCCTCGCCCTACTTGTCGTGTTCTATAGCCATCTGTTAACCTCTCTCTCTGCGCAATACACCCATGGCACTACTAAAACATTTCATTCCGCTTAAGCAGCAATTTCCCAGAGGGATACATCACATCCTCTTTTGCCAATAATGCACCCCTCTTTTAAACTCACTGATTTGACGATAGGATCTGTGCACATGTGTGAGGCATTCTGATCATCAGCTCGAGTCCCACAGGTCCATCACCTATGGTTTATAGTGATGAGATCCAGCACATTTTGCCTATAGGTGGTGGTGTGATGTGATATCTATGTTGGTCTGGGACCCACAGTCATACATGGTTCAAAAACTCATCATTTCTGCAGAACATACTTAATGTAAATGTTCTCAGAATATGAACTTCTAATTTCTAGTCTTTCAAGGTATTTTTTTCTGATCATGAGTGTATATAGTAGCTGAAAACCTAGCATTGCCTATGTATTTATTTACTCCATACACTGGATAGACTTTCTCTCCTTCGTTCCTTTCTATCTGTTGGTCTACCCCCTCTTTTCATCTCCTCCTCCCCCTCTCTCAGCCGTCTCATCCTCCCTCCTGCCGGTCGGTTTCCTCCTCATGTCTTTGTTCACCTCTGCCTATTCAGTTCACCGCCTCCCCATATCTATGAAGAGTCACATATATCTGTCAACTTTTGTGATCAGGAAAACAGTGTGAATTTTTATTGCGTATATCCAGTGGTGTATATTGTGGGTTGTCAAAGCTATCACCGAAGCCCATATCTAAAGCAAACCAGAAATTAAGAACCAATATTAACAAATGGGTTTCGGTTGGGAGTGGGGGTGAGGTGAGTGTAGTGTCATTGGAAGTTCCCCTCAATGCTTTAACATTTGCCAGTAACCGTTTCTTCATTTGCTGCTAATTTCTTGAGATATTTGGCACGGTCACTATGAATATCTCAGAAACAGTGCAAGATATCAGTTTTTTTTTCTTAGCATTTCTTTCTCGGTGCAACTTTAGAAAATAAGATAGTAGTGGTAGCCCAAGTTACTAACCCAGCATACGCCACTGCGTATATCCTTTGCCATGCACCATATGGGTGTCGGAGGATTGTAAAAACCCCCATGCATGCATACATACAGTAATTGTTAAAATGATATGAAAGTCTATTGTTAGGTATCCTGTATCATACTCTATATGAAACATTTTGTACACAGTGACTTTTCTCTTGTTTTGAAAGTCAGGTGTGCAATATTTCAACAATTTGTTGAAGTTTGTACCATAAGTAAAGTACACTCCACCATGCAGCTCATGAAATTTTATGTAGACAGTGAAGTATATAAAATATTATCAAGATCAGAATAAAATTAGATTTGTATGACTTACGCACAGTGGATGACCACTCTTCTTTATTATAAGATGATATTTCTCATGTAATTTTGCACAGTAATAACTGGTCCTTTCTCTGTGGATACTGGTATCTGTTTAAAAAAATGAGAATAAATAAGTTAATATTTGTATTTTCTTCTAGTCTCATTTACAAAACCCTCTTTTTCTCCTTTTGTAAACACTTTGGGTTAGCCCATTATTCCATGTCTGTCCTCAATTACAGTTGCATAATAATACGAGGGCTATTCAGAAAGTAGGGAATGTTTCTGTCTGATGCTGCTAGGTATGCGCTGATCGCATATATTTTGGTTTGTGCATGCTCGGCATGTCAGTCAACATTCAGCCGTAACAACAGGAATGTCTCTATGCTTCTGGTTTTTTTTATATTTGAATTTGAAATGTACACTGCAATCGAAAATCCTGCCATTTGTGAGGTGTGTTGTGTGATATGGTTTTTGTTGGCAAAAAACCTAAAACCTCTAGCAATTTATCGTGAACTGTGCAAAGTGTATGGAATCAACATAATGAGTTAATGTTCTGTCTGAAAATGGTGAATTAAGTTCAAAAGTGGCCGGACCAATGTTCATGATGAAGAGAAGAGAAGAGAAGAGTGCGCGCCCAAGCATTGTGATTGACGATCTTGTCACTAAAGTTGACAAAACAATTAGTGAAAACCATCGCTTCACAATGGCGCTTTTGCTTTCTTTTCCACATTATTGTTTGACATTGTCAATCACTGGCTGAAGACTCAGGTGGTAGAATTTTACGATGAAGGAATTTCAAATCTTGTCCACCGCTATGATACGTCCCTCAATTTTTTTGGTGACTATGTGGAAAAGTAGTATTGTAGTCACTCTTTCAATTGTTTTCCTTGTACTTAGCTTTTTTTAAATGCCAAAACATTTCCTACTTTATGAATAGCCCTTGTATATACAGACTGGCTTATCAGAGGACACCCACTAATTCTGATAAAAATTTCACTGGAAGGAGACCAGGTGGAAGACTGTGTGATTGTTAGGAGAAGCAGATCTCCAAGGAGCTAACAACAGAGATGGCACTTGGCATCAGATAAGTGAACAACTGAGAATGAATTAGTCAGAAAATTGACTAGTAAGAGGAAAGAAATATTACAATTTTACTAGTTGTAAACCTGGTATTGCGTGGGTTTTTATTTTTACAATATTTTGTTAGTCCACCTCCCCTCTTCCCGTCAATTTGTATGCATTTCTTACTCTCCCTGTGATGAGATGCTTGGGGCATGCATTAAAAAACAGTGCTTTTTGTCTGCCCTACTACAAGCTCTTCAGTTGAAGTTTTTGAGACACAGGTATCCCACTTATTCTGCTCACTCAAAATAATATTTTTTCATTACTGTAAAATAAAATTAAAAAAAAAAGGAATGACATATTTTTTGTTCAAGAATACACTTACTTCTCCAAAAGCTATTCAAAATGTATCACATTAAACCATTTTATCCAATAAACTAGTTGCTAAGCAAATGGTGAGTAATCAGAACTTCTCTAATTTAAATACCACTTCAGTGAATTTACCAATAAAACACTGGATGAAGCAGTATTGAACTGTACAGTAATTGTACCTTGTTCTTGTACAGCGCCATATTCAGTCATGCTAGAAGTAACATGGCCCTTTGTAGTAACTTTTACTGTGATACTACCACTACATGAAAAAGTGTGTTTACATCTCATGTTAAAAATGGTGACCATTGCTATTCATTTGAGGCACAAGCATTAAATATGTTTCCCATTGTTTCCAATAGACATATCTAGCTGGGAAAATTGTGTATGTACAACGGATCTTTGACATGACAGCCAGATGGATTCCACATGGTGCCAGTACCACAGCAGCAGTGCCTCAAATGGTGTCTCTTATTCGTTCTCCCACTGCCTGGAAGGTTCAGTCACCGATAATGTTCTATAACACAAAAAAACTCCAGTGCCCACTGAAATTTGTCAGGTTTACTACATACAGAACATCATGAGCAAATGGATGGTGTAGACTTCTATCCAAAGTATCCGTGATGAAGAGTTCAGTGGGTGACTGTCCCTCATAATGATCATCTGTTTGAGCTTGTGGCAGCAATTTCTTTCTTTTCTACCAACTTAAGAAATTTCTGTTCTCCAGCCAGTGTTTGGCCAATGACAAACGCGGTGGCCGAGGTGACTGAGGCGCTCCAGTCACGGTCAGCACGGCCACTACGGTCGGGGGTTCGAATCCCCCCTCAGTCATGGATATTTGTGCCGTCCTAGTTCGTAAGTAGTTCATAAGTAGTTTGTAAGTTTAGGGACTGATGACCCCGTAGTTAAGTCCCATAAGCTTAACAAACATTTGAACATTTGCCAATGACAAAGACTTGAAGACAACTGACACACTGATTCCATTTGCAGACAGCAAACTTCTGATACATGAATACAAAAGTTGATCCTACAATTTGCCAAGTGTCTCATTTCTCTTGCGGACTGTCATAAAATACCTCAAACATTGGTGTACCTGTTCTCAATAATTTTTTTCATATAGCTGTTCTCAATATTGTCTTTGTTAAAAAGAAATAGGGACACAAACATTCTGGAGGCACCATGTACATAGGGTCATCTGTGGATGGAAGAGCCAACTAATTCGTCCACCATGGGCAGACTACCACAATACCATGTGATTCAGAATATGTTCAGTGATGTTGATATGCAAGTTGTGAACTATATTTTTGGGATTCATATTGCCCACAGAATACAGCTTGTGTATTTAATAACATTCTTGTCGAAAGTCACAAGCAGTTGACAGCCAGCCAGGGTGCCTCATAACCAGAAATCTTCTCTCCACCATGCACTGTTGTCACCTGACATCATGTATTTCAATGTCTGTTTAAGTGTAGTGTTCCCATACTACAGAATGGTTACCTTGCATCGGACATACTGCAGGGTGAAACTTTTCACTCTGCAGTGGAGTGTGCGCTGATATGAAACTTCCTGACAGATGAAAATTGTGTGCCGGAACCGGGACTCGAACCTGGGACCTTTTGCCTCTGTCGGTAGAGTGCTTGCCCGCGAAAGGCAAAGGTCTCAGGTTTGAGCCCCGGTTCTGGCATATAATTTTAATCTGCCAGGAAGTTTCATACTGCAGGGTGTTTCCAAAAGAATATACATATTTGAAATTCACATGTTTATTAGACTTTAAGACATACAAATATGAAACTTTACACACATTTTTATGAACCTCTCAAGTTCAGATTACAGACATCAGTGACACAAACAATATCACATTGATACTCAAATTCATCCCATACCTGGCCAATCATGTCCTTTGTCACTAGTGTCATGAAAGTATGGATCTGATTCTTCAACTCTTCCAGATTTTGGTGGAGTGGTGGTACATAAACTATGCATTTAATGAAATCCTGCAGGATGAAGTCAGAGGATTCAAATCCGGTGACCATGGCCACAGCTAAGACATGCTAAGTCGCCAGCTCCGTGATGACCAATCCAACAGTCCAGTCCGGTAGAGTTTCATTCAGATATTCATGTGATTGGCAACTCCAGTGAGGGGGTGTCCCATCTAGTTGAAAAATGAAGTTGTCTTCAGGCAGCCTCGGAAACAACCAGTGTAGTAACATAGCAAGATACTGCTGACCATTAGCCGCCATGTTTCCATCAAAGAAAACTGGGCCGTAAACAGATGATCGGGATCTCGCACATTGACTTTGGTTGAATCATGTACATGTTGAATCCTGCAGTGTAATGTGCTGCGAATACAGAGAAAGAAAGATCCTGTATCATTTAGCTACATTATAGCAGGTCAACAACTGGAAGCAGTTAATTCCATAAATTATCTGGGAGTAGGCATTAGGAGTAATTTAAAATGGAATGACCATATAAAATCAATCGTCAGTAAAGCAGATGCCAGACTTAGATTCATTGGAAGAATCCTAAGGAAATGCAGTCCAAAAACAAAGGAAGTACGTTACAGTACACTTGTTCGCCCACAGCTTGAATACTGCTCACCAGTGTGGGATCCATACCAGGTGGGGTTGATAGAGGAAGTAGAAAAGATCCAACGGAGAGCAGTACACTTTGTTACAGGATCATTTGGTAATCAAGAAAGCATTACAGAGATGATCCATAAACTCCAGTGGAAGACTCTGCAGAAGAGACGCTCTGTTGTTTGGTACGGGCTTTTGTCGTAGTTTCGAGAACATACCTTTACCGAGGAGTCTAGCAGTATATTGTTGCTCCTACGTTTATCAGTGGAAATGTCACTGAAGGAGACATAAGTGATCATGAAGATAAAATCAGAGACATTAGAGCCCACACAGAGGCATACCAACAATCTTTCTTTCCCATGAACAATATGTGACTGGAATAGGAGGGAGAACCGATAGTGGTACTCAAGGTACTCTCCGCCACACACCATTGGGTGGCTTGCAGAGTATGGATGTAGATGTAGATGCATGTAAGTTCTGTAGGACCCAAATATGAACATTGTGTTTGTTTACCTGACTGCTAACATGGAAAGTCACTTCATCACTGAACACTATGCATTGTTTGAAAGTGTTATCATTGGCAGTAGGATAAAGAATCTCATTACAAAATGCCACACATTTGTGTTTGTCATCAGAACATAGCTGTAACTTGTACGGCTTCATAACCAATTGACGTCTCAAAACATGCCAAATTATTGTTGTAGGCAGTTGAGAGTCTCGACTGGCATGACAAGTTAATTTTGAAGGACTATGTTAAAAAGCATTTCGAATTTGTGCAACATTTTCTTTAGAAACAAGAGGGCGGCCAGGATTCTTTCCTTTACATACACATCCTGTATCTAAATACTATAAATATCATCTGCAAATGTTCAACTATTAAGAGAATCAATTTGTTACCTCAACCTGAAACATCTTCGCATTATAATCAAGGAATGGCACATTGCAAACTCAAGAAAATAAAATGATTTCAGCTGCTGATTAGCCATTTTAAACATATGTTGGTTATCAAGCAAAACAGAAGCCAACTGACATTTAGCGGCTATTAATATAAACTAGACTATGTATTTGTTTTTCCAATAACCGAGTCGAGATGCAGTGATCAATGGATAAAATAATACTTTATAATACATATATTTGTATTGAAACACCCTGTACTTCCAGTGGGATCCAAACTACCTTTAGTTTCGTATCCGAGATATCTATTTTCATCGGTACTTGACATTGCAATTACAGGGTGATGAGCCTTTATTATGACATAGTTCCCACCCATTTATTTGTTGTTTTAATAAGTGTGCAGTCTTTGCAGCATTTCGCCTGCACTCACTTTTCATAACATGTGCTTGTGACAGTAATATGTTAAATTTTTGGGAAAAGTATTCAAAAAAGTATTAGGATTCAATTACAATTACATAAAAATAATTATTAACAATTACAAATTATATTTTGAAAAAGTAATTGCGAAAATTATAATGTCTTCTCAGTTTTGTGGAGTTATTGGCCCAAATGGGAAAAAATAGACTGCATAGAGCAAATATGAAATATATTAAAATAGAACATATTAAAATACAAAACAATCCAAAATCGTCTGCTCCAACCCATTCAGGTCCGCTCCACTGCCACCTTACCCAATTCCTTTTCTCATATCTAATGAATGATACAGGCACATTATTCAGAGGGCATCCATCATTTACTCACCAGTTCTGTTGTGTCCAGTAAAAGAGTGAAGCCACATACCTTGTACTTTGATGATCAGTGGTTTGAATAGGAAAAAAAATGGCCATTCTGAGAGTCACCAGTGGCACAGGAAGTTATGGAGGATCATTGTACATAAAAAAAAAAAAAAAAAAAATAATAAATAAATAAATAAAAAAAAGCCACACTCAACAATGGGTAATAGAATTATATACACAAATATTTATAAAAAGAGAATGATACCAGAATGAATATGAAAATTATAAACATATTAAGTATAAATTTATGGTTTTAGATTATGCTGATTGCATTTCAAAGTTTTTGTCACCCTCTTGGGTGAAAGAATTTCTTTGTGCACACTAGAGAGACACTCCTACTTAGTTTCCCTGCATTTAATTTAAAAAATAATCTTTGTAATGAAGAATATTAAAACTGTTGAGTTGTGAATCTGTCTCATCCAGCACCATTTAATTAAAAATCCATACCTTAAGCAAGGAAACGGAAACACACTAATCTCATTTTCACTACTTCCTACTTCACTGGCCATGCTGCACATGCATAAAACAAATACAAAAAGAAACAGAAATTAAGAACAAACAACTCTCATTATCACTCAGAGGACTGAATTCAACAATATGTACTATTATAGTCAAAGCAAAGAACAAATGAAAATTGCACCAAAGAATTTGAAACTGACACATCTTTCACTGTCTGTGACATACATGCAAAAGAAATAGCTTGTTACAAAGTACTGATTCCAGTGTTGTTAGCAATTATTGTTTTATTCCAATAAGTATGTTACAAGTACAAATTACGTTTTCAAAAATTTATTGATCACGAGGAAAAATTACATGAATGAATCATTACATGTAATTTAATGTTTTTTACTCGGTTACTTTCCATCACTGAATATGTTCTTACTACATAACTCATGTTATGTAACTAACATACTGTATGAAAATTACCTGAGCTACAGTAATAAAAGAACAGAAACGTCAGTGACATGATGGACAGTTCATAATGTAGTAAAAAATGAAATAAAAATGTTTGTTGGGATTTGAAGCAAGGATATTCTATTTTGTAGCCCAACACCTTAACCACATGTTTACTGCTGCAGATTCCTTAAAGTGGAGTATCATACACTTCGAGTATTCAGTTTTCATTTTGCTTCAATGTTTTTAAGTAGTTCCATATACTTTATCTGTTTTTGTGCCTGATCTGTAATCAGTTTTCGACGAGCTCTTAAATGCACTATTCTTCCAATAAAAATGAGGTGGATGCAATGGGGAGTTTCTTTTGTAAGAAAATTTTGATGTCTTACATTTAAACTTTCCATTCAATTAGCCACTGAGGGGATTCTCTTCATTACAGTAGTTGTGCCGGAACAGTATTTTGCCCACCTGAGATAGACATAACAACATAACATAATTTTCTGTAAGAGCACTAAAAATAAAAAGGAGACTTCATAAATTATTTTGTGTCAATATATATTTTCTCTGCATATCAGGAGCATTTCTACCAGACCTTCATGCATGTAAATCATACACTTTTATACACCAAAAATTGTATTCACAAAGTGCGCTACCTCCACACAGCAAATCACCCTTTTTAGACTTGTCTTTCCTAGCTACTCAGATTTGGCACCACTTTTTAAATTCTCTGCTTTGACTCATGTAGCTTGTTTCTGACACTGCTTACGTCAGAAATAGAGAGGGAGTGTATGTGATCTTTTGTAGCCTTTCAGCATGATGACCATGATGTTGATGAACATTGCTAGTAAGCCATATAAGTAATAAGGCAGTACATTTATAATCTGAAGGATGTTGGGAGAGGCAGTGTTCAATAGCACCCTACTGATCTAAATCTACATCTATACTCTGCAAGCCACCTGACGGTGTGTGGCAGAGGGTACCTTGAGAAACACTATCGGTTCTCCCTCATATTGTTCGCGGAAAGAAAAATTGTCGGTATGCCTCTGTGTGGGCTCTAATCTCTCTGATTTTATCCTCATGCTCTCTTCATGAGATATAAGTAGGAGGGAGCAATATATTGCTTGACTCCTCAGTAAAGGTATGTTCTCAAAACTTCGACAAAAGCCCATACCGAGCTACAGAGTATCTCTCCTGCCAAGTCTTCCACTGGAGTTTATCGATCATCTCCACAATGCTTTCACAATTACTAAATGATCCTGTAATGAAGCATGCTGCTTTCCGCTATCAACCTCACCTGGTACAGATCCCACACCGATGAGCAGTATTCAAGCAGTGCGCAAACAATTGTACTGTAACCTACTAACTTTGTTTTCAGACTGCATTTCCTTATGATTCTTCCAGTGAATCTCAGTCTGGCATCTGCTTAATGATGATTAATTTTATAATATCGTTCCACTTTAAATCATTCCTAATGCCTAATCCACAGATACTTTATGGAATTAACTGATTCCAGTTGATAACCTGCTATAGTGCAGCTATATGTATTCATAGCACATTACACTTACCTACATTGAGATTCGATTGCCATTACCTGGACCATGCATTAATTCATTGCAGATCCTCCTACATTTCAATACAATTTTCCATTGTTACAACCTCTCTATGTACTACAGCATCATCCACAAAAAGCCTCAGTGAACTTCCCATGTTATACACAAGGTAATTTATATATATATAGTGAACAACAATGGTCCCACAACACTCCCCTGTGGCTCACCTGACATCACTATTACTTCAGAAGACTTCTCTCCATTGAGAATGACATGCTGTGTTCTGTTATCTAGGAACTCCTCAATCAAAACACAGCATCTACCCGAGAATCCGTGCCTATGGCCCTCCGAGTCTAGTGGATGAATAGTGCGAGCTGGGTTTCACACAACTGCCTTTTTTGAAACCCTTGCTGATTCCTACAGTGCATATTTCTAGTTTCCAGAAAAGTCATTATATTCGAAAATAATATGTGTTCCAAAATACTACAACTGACCGACATTAGAGATATAGGCCTATAGTTTTGCACATCTGTTCGACGTCCCTTTTTGAAAACGTAGATGACCTGCATCATTTTCCCATCTTTTGGAATGCGACACTCTTCTAGAGATCTACGATACACCACTGCAAGAAGGGGGGAAGGAAGGTGAGTTTCTTCGCATACTCTGTGAAAAATCGAACTGGTATCCCATCAGGTCCTGCAGCCTTTCCTCTTTTGAGCAATTTTAATTGTTTTCCTATCCCTCTGCAATTTATTTCGATATCTGCCATTTTGTCATCTGTTTGACAATCTAGAGTAGAAACTTCAGTGCAGTCTTCCTCTGTGAAATAGCTTTGGATAAAGACATTTAATATTTCAGCCTTTAGAGTGTCATCGTCTGTTTCAGTACTATTTTTGTCACCGAGTGTATGGACATTTTGTTTTGATCCACCTAACACAGTTTGACATTAAACCAAAATTTCTTAGGATTTTCAGCCCAGTCAGTACAAAAAACTTTACTTTTGAATTTGTTGAACATCTCTCACATAGCTCTCCTCACGCTACATTTTGCTTTGTCTAATTTTTGTTTGGCTACACAGATTTGGCTATGTTTATGTTTGCAGTGAAGTTCCAATTGTTTCCATTGCAGTTTTCTAACTCGGTTGTTGTACCACGGTGGCTCTTTTCCATCTCTTACTATCTTGCTTGGCACATACTCATCTAATGCATATTGTACGATGGTTTTGAACTTTGCCCACTGTATCTGAGATAAAACTTCTGTGTTGAGTTGTCAAGTACTCTGAAATCTGCTTTTTGTCACTTTTTCCAAGCAGAAAAATATTCTTTAATATTTCTATTTACAGCTGAAATCATTGCTGCTGTATCTGTTTTATGATCGCTAATTCCCTGTTCTGCATTAACCGTTTCGAATAGTTTGGGTTTGTTTGTCACCAGAAAGTCTAATATATTGTCAGCATGAGTTGGTTCTCTGTTTAATTGCTCAAGGTAATTTTCAGATAATGCACTTAAAACAATTTCACTGGATTCTTTGTCCCTGCCACCCGTTATAAACATTTGAGTCTCCCAGTCTATATCCGGTAAATTAAAATCTCCTCACAAACTATAACATGATTGGGAAATCTACCCAAAATATTTTCCAAATTTTCCTTTAGTTGTTCTACCACAACAGCTGCTGAGCCAGGAGGCCTATAGAAACATTCAATGACTGTGTTCGAGCAACACCACCTAGAGAGAAGGCCGAGGCACTCTCATGTGAAGTCACGCAGTGTAGGCATCATTCACGTAGCTGACTGGGTGCCCGCTGGGGCACGGCCCACTATGCCGTAGCATGCAGCCAGTCAGCTATGCGAACGATGCCTACACTGGGTGACATCACACGAGAGCGCCTTGGCTTTCTCTCTAGGTGGTGTTGGTTCGAGCCTGCTTTAACTGTGACCTTCACCTAAATTATTTCACATTTCAGCTCTCCGTCAATTTCCTTCAATACTATTGCACTTTTTATCGATATAAACATGCCTAACCCTTCACTGTTCCACCTGTCTATGAGGTATACATTGTAATCTGCGTATAGAATTTCATTACTGTTTACGTCTGGTTTCAGCCAACTTTCCGCCCCTAGTACTATGTGGCTATTGTGACTGTTTATTAATGGAGAGCAGTTCTGGAACCTTGCAATAGACACTCCTAAAAAAACCCACATGTGCACTCCACACATACTCTGCTACCCTCGTAACTGCATCCTGCTTGAAGTGCATGCCTGACCTATTCTGGGGGACCCTACATTTCTCCACCTGATAGCGGAGGTTGAGAAATTTCCACCCTAGATCTCCGCAGAATCGTCTAAGCCTCTGGTTTAAGCCTTCCACTCGGCTCCAAACCAGAGGACTGTGATTGGTTCTGGGAACGACACTACAAATAGTTAGCTCAGATTCCACCCCACGAGTGAGGCTTTCAGCCTTCACCAACTCTGGCAACTGCCTGTATGAACTGAGGATGACCTCTGAACCCAAATGGCAGGAGTCATTGGTACTGACATGAGCAACAATTTGCAGTTGGGTGCACCCAGTGCTCTTTATTGCCACCGCAAGGGCCTCCTCCACACACACACACACACACACACACAAAAACGCGAGCGCGCGCGCGCCCGCGCCCCGCCCCCCTCCCCCCCCCTCACGGCAAGCAAACAGTGTGCACACTGCCCTTCTTTCTCAACCTTTCCACTATTTCCCTAAAGAGCTCCATCACTCGCCTAACATTGGAGCTCCTAATCACTAACAAATCCCTCCCCCCATGCACCTGCTCAGACCCTGCTGAAGGAGGAGCCACATATCCACTCACAGGCAGAACGGGCGATACCACACGAGCGACATGGAAGTCGTTGAACTGGCCACACCCCTTGCGGAGAGGGTGGCTCAACCGCGTCTGGTACATGCGAAGATGTCACGACGGCAAGGACCTGAGGTGTCCCATGCAACGCACCAGACTCCCAACTGCCACAACAGTCCGAGGCAGCACCTGAAGATGGCTGACTGCAGGCAACAGCACACTCAGCTGCTCACAAACAGTGTCCAGCTCCTGCATCCATAAACAGCAGTCACACATCCTATCCATCCTACCAAATAAACAATTGACTGTAGAGAATTAAGAATCAACTTGTTACCAGTGCAAATGTATAAAAATTTAACACTGCTCAGCACACAAATAAGTCAAAATAGTTCATTTCTACTTAGCTGTAACTCTGCTGGTGCTGCTGATTCTGAGGCTAGCGGCCAACAGTACTTATCTAATACGCAAGAATAAACTATTAAAACTAGCACAAATGAAATCTGTCAAGTATGCGAGAATAAACCTCTTAAAACAGAAGAAATAATGAAAATGACAAAATTGACTGGCAAATTACATTTCACACAAATTAATTTATGATCACCCAACTGAACCACATTTTTCATCAATGCTTTGATTATCCATCCTTATACCCTGAAGTGAGGGGCATTTCACCTCTTCTCAAATGATATTCTGTCACCTACTCAATGTGCCCAACCTACTAGTCTATCCCTATGCTACTCCTTATCCTAACCCCTTGTCACAGTGATCATACCATCAGGGTGGCTATTCAAAGTCCACAAAAAATTACCCTGACAATTCCAGGTATTTCCAAGCCCTACTCATGACCTTGAACAATATACCCTTTCATCAATGCAGAAAAATGACATTTTAATGTCAGTTGTTTAATTACAAGCAAACAACAGGGCAATGGAAAAAATCCAAAACTCTTGCAAGAGATTCAAATGAATGTCTCAGTTGTACAAAGTATGCCATTACATAAATTTCAGTTTACACGATATAAGTAACATATTTAGATTTATATGTTGACTTCGGATTTAATGTTGAAAACACATATTTGTAAGAGTTGTAATTAATGTTCTTAAAAATCCAAATGTGAAAGTAACATTAAATTACGACTGGGGCTTATACGCTTGGTATGTTTAGAATTTAACTGGTCAATCATAAGCAGTCTACTTAGTGCTAGAAAGACTTTCATTTATCTCTGAATGCAGTCAGTGTTAAGTTGTTCCTAGAGCTGATGTGTGTACACTACAGGCTGTTACAATTAGCGTTGCCAACACCGTGCAGGTTGTCAGCTTATCGAGGGCATGCATAAATTAGTTAACTATACCCTTATTACACTCCAAACAATACAGCAGTGTCAATTGTTACTAGTAGAATAAACAGCACAATCATCAAGAACACTGAATTCCCAGATTTTTTCCAGGTAAAATATAATCCCTTGAGAATCCCAGGTTTTCCAGAGAAATCGCCACCCTGAATTCACTATGCAAGATCCATCTGCAATACATGCCAAATGCATCCATCCAGCACTTCCTGTTTCGGGCCAGATTTAGGCTTACCTTTTCACATCAGAGGCAGGGCCATGTGAGAAAGTAGCCAAGGTATTTAACACCTATGCTACAGTCATTGCACAGCTTTTATTATTAATATGCCAGACAACCAGCTGTGCATCAGGGTGAATATGGCCAAGATTAGAATGGACAAACCTGTGGCACAACCTGCTTTATTTCAATGGCCACATCACATGTGAGTTATCCTTACAAACAAGCCTCTATCCACACATCATGTCACTTCCTCCAAATTCACATCCCTTTATACTAATTGTGCGTTGCCATTTTTCCCTTCTCTGTTTTCCTCAATTCACCCTCACCTCTTCCTCAAAGTTCCCAAGCTGCATCTCTCAGCTTTATCCACCCATACAGACTGTCCACGCTCCACCAAGTTGCACTGACATTTATGCCTCCACCCTACTACTTCCCCCTCCCCTCCACTTGCCAGGTAGTAGTCACATTTGAGAGACTCGAGATACATCAGCCAGAGACAGGTACAGTGTGTGCAAGAGATGTGGCTGTGTGCATTTCTAATTAATGATTCGGCCATATGTTTAAGTTGTGCAATTGTGACTATTTTCTTTGTGCTTTTCTGTAGTTTAGCAGTCTCATTTACAATGAGCTCAAATCTACTCTTTTCATAATGTTCTAGATAGTTTTCTTTCCGAAGGGATTCTGTATGCTACATTTTAGAGCACCAACTAACAGTACACATGAAAAACTTGAGTAGTTACCTTCCATTTACCCCATTTGCTGCAGCTTACATTATCATTATCACAAGGCTTTACTAGCATACAGACGCATTACCAGTGATCCACTTTGACAGTGTTTTAAAAGTGTACTGTATTTTACAGACTATTAGACATTATGGACTATAAGGTGCACCCTAATTTTTAAGCAATTTTTAAAAGCATGTTTAGCTGCACAGGAATGCGCACTCGGTCTAAGGCGCCATGTCATAGATTGCAAAGCTGCTCTCATCGGAGGGTTGAGTCCTCCCTTGGCCATGGGTATGTGTTATCCTTAGTGTTAGTTTAACAAGGAGACCTTTCAGTCTGAGAAATTCAGTTTGGGATGAGACTTCGTATGTTACTAGTACATGTCAAGGGTGTCCACTCATAGAAGTTTTAAAGCACCAGAAAATACCTTAAAGGTTAAGTGCAAATCATATAAATGTTATATACTAGTCAAAGAGTTCTGTACAGCAGTATGGCATAAGCTAAAGCAATAGCATGACTGACTGCTATACTGCTGCTCAGGGTTCGATTCTATTTCTGGAAATCATTTTATTTTTATTATTTCTTACAAAACTTATAACAATTGTCAATAGAAATACAGTTTGAATCTTGTAAGAAAGCGCTTCCATGCATAGAGGTGGAGGAATAGGGGAAATATGGAGGGGAGGTGCTACAGCTGAGTGCCAACAGTTGAGCTTGTGGGAGAAACATTGCTTAACTCACAGCCAGCCATGCACCTAGAGAATGAATATTATTTACTGATAGTGCAGTAATGGAAGGGGATGTGCAGAACGGCTGAAAACTAGGGCACCCTTGTACAAGATGTGGATTATAATTATATAAAATATTATCAATTACATGATAAAGAACTTATTTTTACTTAGAAATGATGATAGCAGGTAATTAAAATTTCAATGAAAGTATTGTCATTTTAAAAAGCTGAATAATTCCAAATGTATTTCACAAGTAATGTAGATAGATAAAATTTTTGAATAGTATTGTCATTAACGTTTTTTCCCCACAAAATTTGGCATTATTGTATGCCGTAGAAAGAATATAAATATTTGTTACAATTTCAATGAACCGGTTTCTTTATGGAAGGGCAGAGTGTAATTGTTGCTCTATTGTAAGCATTCAAACAGGCAAACAATCAGGATGAGCCAAATATTATATCTAAAAATTAATGTTTGTTTGTCTTTTATGCAAGGCAATACTGTACATCCGATTACGATGAAACATTGTCAACTCATTGCTTGGACTCACACAAAAGTTGCAGGCATACTAAAATTTGTAGGGTGCATGCCGAAGGGAGCTTTCCAGTTGGTTAATTCGTTTCTTACACCATCACACTATGAAATGGCTGGACGAATATGAATAAAATTGTGAACAGAGGTAGCTTATATTCTGATTAATACATGGGCTACATTTCGTAAGCCACCATATGGTGCTTGGCAGAGGGTACCTTATAACAGGTTAATATGTTTATTTCTCTTCACACTGAAACTGCTGAACAGATTTGATGGAATTCAGAATGCAAATAGCTTATACCTTGAATTATATCCTGAGCTATCTTTAGGAAGCCACCATACAGTGGATGGCGGAGGGTATGTTACAGTGGGTTAACACGTTTGTTACTCTTCACGCTGAAATGGTTGGACGGAATTGAATGAAATGTGGAATGAAGATAACTTATACCCCGGACTAATAAATTGGCTACATTTTGTAAGCCTCTGTAGGAACATGGTGGAGGATACATCATTACAACAAACTTTCAAATTGTTTGACTGCTCACCATGAAAGTCAGCACATAATGGTTTGTTTTCATGAAGGAGGGGAAGGTGGAAATGAACAGAGAGATGCTGGAGACTAATATGAACTATGACAGTATAGAATAAATAAATACTACTTTCCTGCAAAGTCCCATCTTTAACTGAATTTCTGAGACTGGAAGGTCTCCTTGTAAGTAGTTTTAGGTTTAGGAACTGATGATCTTAGCAGTTTGGTCCCTCAGTTTATAAACATTTGAATTTGAAAAACATGTTTACCATTTTCATTATTGTACGGCAAAGCCAAACTAAAAATAGTGTCTTCACTGCCATTGAGAGCATTACTTCTTGAAAGATTTCACAGTATATTCTCTCACTCCTGTACCATGATTATTTTATCCAGTGATACACTTATTTTATTGTAAATCATTTTAAAGACGCCTCCAGTTTGAATTCATGATGGATTTCATCCACTATCCATTTGCTCCATTCCTATCTGATACACTTTATTTATTAAAAAATCAAGAGGTTCCAGTTCTACCAGAAAAAAAGGTCTGTATTTCAATCTCACTTTGTCTTTCACAGGATTTTTCAAATGAAAACTAAACTGATCTATTAAAAGATAGGAACTCTTCAATGAAGCACTTTATCCTCACACACTGTTAAACCAGATTTCATACCAGCTTTGTCCATCGACCCTTGACATGTACATGATGAACATCAAGCATTGTTTTGCACTTCAAAATGATCATTGGATTTAGTTTAGTGCCATTAGAACAACATGAAAGGAAAAATTGTTGTCATGTCCACTGTTTTTATAGTTTCAGCACCTTTCATGCCAACAGTTCTGATAATTGGTACATCAAATGACAGACAAGATTCATCCATAGTCATTATTTGGCTTAATTCCATGCTGAAAGGGTCATATTTTCTCTTTATATTCATGTGCCATTTTCAAAGCTTGCACATTTAGTGATGGGTGGTGTAAGGCATCTAAATAAAGTAGTGGTGACAAATGAAAATTTGTCAAGATTTGAACCTGAGTCTCTCAATTCAAGGCAGAGGTCACCTTAACCACCTTGGCTACCTGCACAGTCCTGTTTGCCCAGAATTCCCACAAGTTGGCTGTAGTGCCCCTATTGTCCATACCCTCTTATGTCCATCCTCTGCATTCTCGCATGAGGTTGAATGATACTATTGAAACTATGAACTGTCTGCTGTTACTTGGTACATCAAATGTGATGAATAGAAAATACTTTATGAGGTTGTAGTATAGACAACTTCCATTAAAAGTTTCATAACTTTAAAGTCTGAAGATGGCTGTGTTAGCCAAACACCAGTTAACCAAATGAACATAAACTTGTGAAACACCCATGAATCTGTAGGCTACTTTCAATTCAGTATGATGTTCTAGCAAAAACTGGTGGAACAATCCGTTTGTCTTTGCTTTAATTTCACGTACATTTCATACTAACAGCCATATCTCTGTATTCAATAATAATTCTACACACATTAACAATACTGGTGTTTTTATATTTAGTTGTCCCCACTGTTTTCAGTTCTCTATCAGCCATCCGGTTGCGAATGGTTTTCTTCTGTTGGTGGAGGGCAAAATGCCACTCAAATGCTCTGTTTCCATGTTGTCCAGCATATGCTGTTATTTTCAGTTTATAGCTTGCATCATATGAATATCTTATTTTTCCATTACTGAACTAGACTAACAGAACTGTTGTACTGTTACAGATAACACAAACCACTTCCATTTCAAGTTCACTGGCACAGTAGCAATGCTGCATCAGAAACAGTGTTCTGGGTTTGTGATAGTAAGCTTGTTAATCACCATAACTGATGTTTGTCTCATTGGTGCACTGATTGCTGCTGCCAGCTGAATCCATTGTTGTCAGATAAAGATTTCTGGTGGGACTGAATATATGGCCATTTTTAAGACTAGCAGGAATTTTAATTCAGCACTGGACTTTCGAGTAGCAGATACCTGAATTTTGGAAGAAATTTTAACAAGAAAATGCAGCATATAGTCTATGAAGTACAGTACATGTAATTATACTTACATTTATATTTCTTTCTCTGAAGCAAATTGACAACCACAAATGTCTCTTCAGGGCTACAAAAACATGAAAAACACATGGGAGAGACTAGAACAGTATGGAGGGTGTGCAGATTTCCTAGGAAAAATTCTGTGACACAAACTAAACAACTTTGACAACATATGGGTGAGAATTATCCTGCAATATAATACTACTGTTTCAACAACAATGCAGAAATTTCACTGGGAAGCCACTCCATATTCTCCACACAAATCAAATCCCTTTACATGTGATTCTTTCTATGTGAAGGTAGATATCTGTGACTGTCCATTTTGTTTGAAAGAAGTGTTGCACACATTGGAACCATTATTGTTATATAGGCAATAGTAATTTTTCCCAATAAGGGACTGATAGTAGCTAAATACATAAACAATACTGGTGTTTATTTTTGCAATAATGAAGAGTTACTTCATTTCCATGTGTCTTGTTTGCATCTGATTTCACCTCATATTAAGTTGTCATGTATTTCTACAAGAATAAAATCTCCAGGAAACATTTTACTGCCTTGTGTTATTCTCCACACTTAGGTCTCTGTAACTTAAACTGCCTTAAACTGCATGAAATGGCAGCTTATCAACTGCACAACTAATGTTAAAAAAGGGTGGGCAGAATAAATATAATTCACTGCTAATCAGTTGCTGAATGTATTAGTGGACAGTAATTTTGAGTCAAACAACAAAAAATCTAAGGGGGTATCTGGAATGTTTAAAATTCTGAAACTTCTAGTAATGAAGTTCGTGTGGCAGCAGAACTTCCAAATATGCTTCACAAGATGGCAGAATTAGATGTTGATACTGACGAACCATTATTGGCAGAAGTTAATCAGGTGAGACTTAGGACAATTGCTGAAACAGAATGCATGTATACTTTTCTTCTTAGTTATTTCATCAAGTTGAGCAGAGGTGCTCACAGGGAAAGGGGGGGGGGGGGGGGGGACAGCTCATGACGCAAACTGTGTCATTGAAATTTTTTTGTGTGGGGGGTGGGAGTTGGAAAGTTAGTACTTTTGGCCAGATTGGGGAAGGGAGGGGTTACAAAACAATTTACAAAACTTGAAATAAAAGATATTTAATTTCAATATTAAATGGCAAACTATATTTATCCAGGGCCTAATATCTTGGGTGTGGGGGAAGAGGACTGGTCACAGTTTGGGGTCAGGGGCCTTGATCAAAGGAGGAGGAGGGGTTGGGCACCTGTGAGCTTGAGTAACATGAAATCTGTCTATCACACCACTGAAAACTCTGTTTCGACCTAGTATACAGGTGAGGGGAGGGGGATAGGAAGGTTGCATCACGGTGGTGGGGATGGATACAGCACAGCCTTACAGAGCATGTACGTATCAGATGGGTGAAATGAGATGCAGCTAAGGAATGGAATGGCAAGGTGGGTGAGGGAAGCAAAAGCAAAACAAAACAAACAAACAAACAAACACACACACACACACACACACACACACACACACACATACACACACACAGCACACGAAATAGGAGAGGTTTAGGATAGATGAGATAGGAACTATTTGGTGTGAAAAAAGAGGGGTTATCGTAGGCTGAGGCCGGGCTAATTTCAGGATCGGAGAATGTACTGTAAAGACAAATTGCATCTGTGCATTTCAGAAAAGCTTGTGGTGGGTGGAAGGATCCAGATGGCCTAGGTTGTGAAGCAGCCATTGATATCAAGCATATGCTCCACTGCATACTGTGCAACAGGGTGGTCCACATTGTTTCTGGCTACAGTTTGGTGGTGGCCATTCATCCTAATGGACGGCTGGTTAGTGGACATGTCAATCAATGTAGAAAGCTGTGCAGTGATTCCAGCGTAGTTGGTAAATTACATGGCTGCTTTCACAGGTTGCCTGGCCTCTGTTTGGGTAGGATAAGCCTGTGACAGGATTGGAATAGGATGTGCTGGGCGGATTGGACAGTTCTTGCAATGGGGTCTTCCAGAGGGATATGAGCCTATGGCCATGAGCTGGGTTTTGGGGTGGCATAGGCATGGACTAGGATGTTGTGGAGGTTGGGAGGCAGATGGAACACCACTTTAGGAGGTGTGGGAAGGATCTTGGGCAGGATGTGTCTCATTTCTGGATATGAGGACAGAAAATCAAAACCTTGGCGATGGATGCAATTCAGTTGTTCAAGCCCAAGGTAGTCCAGGAGAGTGATCTTTTGTGGATGATTTGGGGTGTCTGGGTATATGGCACAGGAGGTCTGTTTGTGGATTAGGTATGTGGGGTAGTTTTTGTTTGTGAAGGCCTTAGTGAGACCTTTAGTATATTGAGAAAGGGAGTCCTTGTCACTGCAGACATGCTGTTCCATGGGTGGCCAGGCTGTATAAGGCAGGGATTTTTTGATGGGATGGCAACTGTCAAAGTGTAGGTACTGTTGGTAGTTGGTAGGCTTAATATGGACGGAAGTGTGGTTGGAGTCATCAGTGAGGTCGAGGTTGACATCCTTGAGGAAGACCAGGTAGATGGGTGGGGGAGAAGGAGTTGAAGTTTTTAAGGAAGGAGAATAAGGTTTACTGGCCTTAAGTTCAAATCATTAAAGCATCATCAATAAACGTGAATCAGACCAGAGGTCTGATGTTTTGGGATATTAACACATTGTGGATGGCGCCCGAGCTAGACTCGTTCAGCAGTAGGTAGTCAAGCAGATGGCACCCGAGTCTGACTCGTGCAACATTAAAAAAATTTAGTTGCCTTTCACAACCTGCCTTCTGCTGGTAACCATGTAAAATGAAGGACGGATCTCTGCATTGTGCTGTGTCATAGTGAGTTGAGTTTTAACTATTTGTATGCAACAAAAGGGCTTTGTACTTCCCTCTCTCTGTTGAGCCCAACACTGCTTTTGTCTGATATCTCTATTGTTGTCTGCCAAGTGTTCGCACTCTGCATACACTCAACATGGCGAATTTAGATAAGAGCGATGTTTTCAATGTCCCGGAAGAGGAAGTAGACTATTCTGGTTCAGACAGAGAAGCTGATTATCTGAGAGACATATGCACTAGTTTTTTTTCCTTGGGAATACAAACATGATTTACTAAAAAAAATTATGTATCTGCAAATTGTAATATTAAAAAAAAATTCTTTTTGAATACATAAAAGAGGTTTCATTGTTTGAAATGAGACAGCAACCTCAATTGAATTGTTGCATTCGTGGTTAGAATGCTGTAATTTTTGAAAAAGTTGTTAAAAACAGCAGTCCGGCTGCCCCCATCCCTGGTGACTTACTCCAGTCGTGAATGTGTTTAAGAAGGATTCCTCTGGACAGCCCACAAACAGGTTGGCATAAGAAGGTGCCATAACGTTGATGAGGGTCATGAGAAATGAGGTATCGAGCATCAATTCAGAGAAAAGTTGGCAGAGGTAGTGTTTGAGAGTGGCAAGGCCCTGGGCATGTGAGATGGTGTATGGGGAGGTGGCATCCATGGTGACAAGTAATGATCCACGAGGTAAAGGGGTGGGGATGGTGGAGAGTCTGTGAAAGAAGTAGTTGGTGTCCTTGATACGGGAGGATAGATTTTGGACAGTTGGTTGAAGGTGTTGGTCACAGTAACCAGCCGCAATCAGGTGTCCAGGATTGTTTAGTTTGCAGATTTTGGGGAGCATTTAAAAGGTGGGTGTGCGGGGAACTACTAGGGTGAGTAGGGAAATGGATTCAGAAGAGCTTCTGGGAGGGGCCGTATGATTTTAGCAGGGGCTGGAGATCTTGTTGGACTTTAGGGATGGGGTCATTCCAGCACAATTTGTGGATGGAAGACTAAGAGAGTTGGCAGAGCCCTTCTGCCAGGTAGTCACTGTGATCTATAACTATAGTCGTGGAACCTTTTATCTGCAGGGAGGATGATTATGTTGGGATTTGTTTTGAGGTTGTTGATGGCTCTCCTTGCTTCTGCTGAAAAGTTCGAATTCTTGGGAAGGAAAGATGGTGAGGTGAAGGTGGAGGTGAGAAATTCTTGGAGGGTAACCTGGGCTTTTGATTTTCTGTCCCCATACCCAGAAATTAGAGACATCCTGCCCAAGATTTTTGCCACCCCTCGTAAAGTGGTGTTCCATCACCCTCCCAACCTCCATAACATTCTAGACCATCCCTATGCCACTTCAAAACCTAGTCCACCATGGCATGTTAGTGGTACAATTATTCACTAACTGTTCAATCCAGTTCAGAGTTGCAGCCCAAGATTCTTTAATTGTTCTGTGCAGATATCGTCTGAGCCAGCAACTTTGTATTTCTTCATTTAGTGCATCATTCTTAACTCCTCAGAACTGAATGGCAATGGTGTCCACTTCATTGCTGATATCCTGTTAGATTTTCACTTGTTTCACTTTATACTGTATTTTCCCATTTAATAGAAGTCGGTGAGCAATCTTGTTGGGAGTTAAACCACTTAGGTTAGAGGCTGGAGTTGTAGGGTTTTTGTGTAGACTTTTTAATAAGTGCCAAGCTTGCTGGCTGTTTTGCTTAATTTCGAGATTCCAATTCTGTCCATTTGCGCTGTTGATACTGCTTGTGTGACCTCTTCACCTGCTTGAGTAGCTTTTTCTGAGGAAGGATCGTCATCATACATCGATTGGTATTGCTCTAGAAGTTGTTTTGATCCTTCTTCCAGACCTGTATTCACCAGCAGACCAAAGTTGACATAAGAACTGGTACGTAGTCCAATTCCATTATTTCTCAGTCCATTTCTTTTGTAAAATCCCGCCATTTTGCTTTCATAACAATTTTGGATCTGACAGTTGCACTATCTCCACAAGTTATTGGTCTGAACTAAACTGGTTCAACATCTTTTTATTGGTTCTATGGAGTGGAGACAACAACTTTATGGCAACCTAGATAGTGCTGATAAGAGAAAGTTGCTGTAGAGGGAAGCAGTTGGGTTCAGATACTGTAGTGAGCAAGTAAAGCAATGCAATAACATGACTTACCTGAAGCTATGGCACGGAGAGACATAGGAAGGTTGTAAGCAGGACAGACACAGAGGGTGGTGGCTGTAGCTATTGGAGTGCCCCAGAGTGTAATTTCCAGGACCTGGGCATGATATCAGACTACAGGAACTGTTAAAAGAGGGCAAGGCCAAAGCCGTCCACGGGTAACATCAACAATAGATGACCATTATCTCCAGTTAACAACCCCTCGAGACAAGAGGTGAATGCAACTCAGCTGTAACATATTATCCAGACAGCAAAAGGACAAGCAATATCAACACAAACAGTCCAAAATCGCCTATTGGAATGTGGCCTCTACCAACACCACCAAAAGAGAAGGCCGTGGCAGGCTCTTGCCACTAGGACCTATCTGCCAACCATTCAGGTACGAGAAAGCAACCTGCTCTTCGTGACATGGCACTAGTGCGCTGCAGCCTTCTCTTTCAGTGGAGTTGCCTCTATGCATGGAGGCCTATAGTGTATGTCCCATTGAAACCATGATATCGTTCGCCCACAGAAACTGGGCAGATGAACATCAGGATTGGAGTTGTAACAAATGGTGCAGGGGTCTGTCCACAAGTGAGTCGAGATTTTGTGTTCAGCTAGACAGTCATTGTTTCCTCATCTGGAGAGAAAGTGGAACTCAGAACAATCCTGCTTGTGTGTAAGAAACATCACCATATCATGGTGGTGGATGAGTGGCGAGGGCACAAGTCAGTATTAGAGGACATATGGACCTCTGTGTTGTTTAGAATGGCACTTTGACTGCTGATAGGTATAGGGATGAGATCCTTTGACTTTTTGTTGTGCCCTACACTGCTGCCAAAGGAGATGGGTTTCTTTTGGTGGGTGTAATGCTTGTCCCCACCGAGCTCCACTGGTGGATAATATGCTTGAAGGTGAGGTAATTGAACAAAATGGCCAGCTTGTTCACCAGACTTAAACCCGATTGAGCATGTCTGGAATGCACTTGGCAGATGCATTGCAACCAGGCCAGTGCCTCCCACAATAGTTGCAGAGCTGATTATTGGACTCATGTAAGAATGGACAAATATCACTTAAGAGCTGATTGATAACCTTATACTGCCCATGCCTCACAGGTCTGCAACTGTGCTGGCTGACCCACGTAATTACACACTAGGGCACCCAGAATGACTTTTTCACAATTATGGTAACACCATGGTGTCTCACTCTAAGTAAATACCACGTAAACCTGAAGTAGAGTCGAGACAGCAAAATATTGTACTGTATAACACACAAATTGCAATTGTAACCAATATCTTATGTACATACCGGGTGATCAAAAGTCAGTATAAATTTGAAAATTTAATAAATCACAGAACAATGTAGACAGAGAGGTAAAAGTTGATGCACATGCTTGGAATGACGTGGGGTTTTATTAGAAGGAAAAAAGTTCAAAAAATGTCCAACAGATGGCACTTCATCTGATCAGGAAAGCAATAATTAGCATAACAAATTAAGACAAAGCAAAGATGATGTTCTTTACAGGAAATGGTCAATATGTTCACCATCATTGCTCAACAATAGCTGTAGTCGAGGAATAATGTTGTGAACAGCACTGTAAAGCATGTCCAGTTTTATGGTGAGGCATTGGCGTCAGATGTTATCTTTCAGTATACCTAGAGATGTTGGTCGATCACGATACACTTGCGACTTCAGGTAACCCCAAAGCCAATAATCGCACGGACTGAGGTCTGGGGAGCTGGGAGGCCAAGCATGATGAAAGTGGCAGCTGAGCACACGATCATCACCAAACGACGCGCGCAAGAGACCTTTCACATGTCTAGCAATATGGGGTGGAGTGCCATCCTGCATAAAAATTGTACGTTCCAACAGGTGTTTATCAGTCAGGCTGGAGATGATGCATTTCTGTAACATATTGGTGTACCTCTCACCCGTCATTGTAGCAGTTACAAAACCTGAATCATGCAGTTCCTCGAAGAAAAAAAGGTCCAATAACGGTAGATGAACATTTTTGGTTCTAATAAAATCCCATGTCATTCCAAGCATGTGTGTCAATTTTTACCTCTCTATCTACATTATTCTGTGATTTATTAAGTTTTCAAATTTATACTGACTTTTTGATCACCCGGTTGTTTGATATCTCACCTTATCCCCCAATTGTTTTGAGAAGAGAGAATATATATAAAGTAATGGAAATTCCAGGTTGAAATTAAACAAGAGGCCTAGAATAAGGACAGTTTACAACTCACTGCAAAGACAGAAAGATGAGCTGCAACAGGCACATAAAAAAAGACACATACATAAAACACTTAGGCTATCGGCCATGGCCTTCTTCATAATATAGAATATTCACACTATCACACAACACAGCCACACAACCATCATCTCCGGTTGCCACTCTACAAATCACACTCAACAGTGTAGAAACAGGGGAGGGGAGTGGGGGATAGGAAGGTTGCATCATGTAGTGGTATTGGATACAGCATGGCCTTACAGAGCGTGTACATATTATATAGGTTAAATGAGATGCAGCATAGGAATGGAGTGGGGAGACAGGTGAGGAAAAAAAGAAGAAGAAGAAGAACCACGACATAGGAGAGGTTTCGAATAGAAGGGATAGGAACTAAACTTCCTGGCAGATTAAAACTGTGTGTCGGAACCAGGACTCGAACCTGGGACGTTTGTCTTTCGCGGGCAAGCGCTCCGCCACTGAGCTATCCCGATAGACTCATGGTCTGTCCTCACAACTTTATTTCTGCCAATACCTCACATCCTACTTTCCAAACTTCACAGAAGTACTCCTGCACACCTTGCAAGACTAGCACTCCTGGAAGAAAGAAAAGGCAAAGGTCACAGGTTCGAGTCCCAGTTCTGGCACAAAGTTTTAATCTGCCAAGAAGTTTGACAATGTGCACACTCCGTTGCAGAGTGAAAGTTGCATTCTGGAAACATCCTTTATGCTGTGGCTAACCCATGTCTCTACCATATCCTTTCTTCCAGGAGTGCTCGTCTTGCAAGGTGAGGATGGGCCATGAGTCATGTTGGGATAGCTCAGTAGTTGAGCGCTTGCACGTGAAAAGCAAAGGTCCGTGGTTCGAGTCCTGGTTAAGGCACACAGTTTTAATCTGCCAGGAAGTTTCATATCAGCACACACTATGCTGCAGAGTGAAAGTTTCATTCTGAGATAGGAACTATTGGGTGTGGGAAAAGGGGACTTATTGTAGGTTGAGGCCTAGATAATTTAGGGATCTGGATAAATCCCATCTGTGCAGTTCAGAAAAGCTGGTAGTGGGTGGGGAGGATCCTGATGGCCTGGGTTGTGAAGCAGCCATTGAAATCAGTCATATGCTCTGCTGCATGCTGTGTCACAGGGTGGTCTACCTTGTTTTTGGTCAGTTTGATGGTTGCCATTCATCCTAATGGGCAGCTGGTCGGTGGTCATCTCAACATAGAAAGCTGCACAGTGATTGCAGCACATTTGGTAAATTTCATGGCTGCTTTCACAGGTGGCCTGGCCTCTGATTGGGGAGGATAAGCCTATGACGGGACTGAAATAGGAAGTGCTGGGTGAGTGGATTTGACAGGTCTTGCAGTGGGGTCACCACAGGGATATGTCCTCTGTGGCAGTGGGCTGGGTTTTGGGGTGGCATAGGGATGGACGAGGATGTTATGGAGGTTGGGAGGGCGATGGAACACCACTTTAGGAGGGGTGGGAAGGATCTTGGACAGAATGTGCACACAAAAAATAAATCTCATAACACAGCTATGGAATCCAGCAGAAGCCTTTCAGTGGTTCACCTACAATCCCATTAATAAAACAGGAAATTTTATTGGAACTATATCAGTATCATTACTTTTCATCAAATTAAATGACTTTAATTGTAATAGAGAAGATTGTGAAAGATAAGGTGGAAAACATCAGCACAGAAGAACTCTGTGATCAGCCAAACTTTCCTGGCGAGAAAAATATGTATAAAACATACAGATCGTTTAATTTACCCAAAGCACAGGCTCACTGACAAATACAAAAGCACAAATAAAAACACACACAAACATGAAGATGAAGGCTTTCGCAACCGTTGGTTGCTTCATCAGGAAAAGAGGAAAGAAGGAGGGGAAAATGACTCCTCAACCACTACCTTAAAACCCGCATCCTTTCCTTTTTCCTCTCCTTCCTTTCTCTTTTCCTGATGAAGACACCAACGGTTGCGAAAGCTTGAATCTTCGTCTGTGTGTGTGTTTTTATTTGTGGTTTTGTATCTGTCAACGAGCCTGTGCTTTGGGTAAGTTAAACAATCTGTGACATTTTCATTCTGGAAACATCCCTTAGCCTGTGGCTAAACCATGTCTCTACCACATCCTTTCTTCCAGGAGTGCTAGTCTTGCAAGGTTCGCAGGAGAACTTAGGAGGCGAGGTACTGGCAGAAGTTGTGAGACGGACCATGAGTCGTGTCAGGATAGCTCAGTGGTAGAGTGCTTGCTCGCGAAAGGCAAAGGTCCCAGGTTCGAATCCTGGCACACAATTTTAAACTGCCAGGAAGTTACAAGCTTTAAGTTACCAGGTGAAAAGGCACCACAGTTCTTTCACACACACACACACACACACACACACACACACAAACACACAAACCTGAGCTTTCACAACCATTGGTTGCTTCTTCAGAAAAGAGAAAGAAAGGAAAGGGAAAAAGGAAAGCATGTGGATTTTAAGGGAGTGGAAGGACTTGCCTTAGGGAAAAAAGGGCAGTTAAACAAACACTCACACACACCAAGGCAAACATATGCAAAATGCAAAGAAGTTGGACAATAGATGTCAGTTGAGGCAGAGCTCTGTCCAGAGATCAGAGGCAAAGACGTTGTAGAATGGTCAGTGGGAATTTGAAATTAACAGAGGTTGAGACGAGGTGGGCAACTGGAAGAGAGAACATGGTGAAAGGTGAGTTCCCACCTCCAGAGTTCTGAAAGGTTGGTGTTGGTGGGAAGTATCCAGATAACCTGGACGGTGTAACACCGTACCAAGATGTGCTGGCTGTGCACCAAAGCATGCTTAGCCACAGGGTGATCCTCATGTCCGTTAAAGAGAATGGACAATTTGTTGCTAGTCATTCACACTTAAGAAGACTTCACAGTGCTGGCATGTTAGTCGGTAAATCATGTGGGTGCTGTTGCAAGTGGCTCTGCCCTTAATCGTGTACAACTTCTGGGTTACAGGACTGGAATAAGTGGTGGCGGGAGGGTGCATAGGGCAGGTTTTACACCGGAGGCGGTTACAGGGATAGGAGCTGGAGGGTAGGGAAGGTAGTTTGGGGATTTCATAGGGATGAACTAAGAGATTACGAAGGTCAGGTGGGCAGCGGAAAGAGACTCTTGGTGAAGTGTGCAGGATATCATGAAGAATGGGGCCCCGCAAACCCAGAACCTTCCACGGAAGAACCCTAAGGGTGCTCTCTCATCACCGGATACTTTCCGGTACTGGATTGGTCTCTGACTGTGGCGTTTGTGTTAACAGTATCAGTTATCTGCTGCAGATACAGAGAGCATTGTTATGCTCGGAACACATTTAAAACAACCAGTAGTAGAGACATCAAACAATAAACAAAATCAGGAACCAACTTATGGGAAAAAGTAACAGTGAAGAGTGTTAAGGCATGTTTACTTAAGGACTGTTCAAGCATTCCTCAATTATTTTTGAATGTGAGTAGTGGATATTTTAGTGCCTGCCTTTGATCTACTATAAATTTATGTCAATAATCTTAATAATTAAATATAATAATTATGTTCAAATCTTCAATGGTAAATTATTCTTCAGTAAAATATGAATTCTCAAGGATTTTAATTGGTTTCTCTCTATAGCCAATAAACCCAGTGGTGGTGTGATCATTTAAAACAATGGGTATGACCTTGATCAGCTTGTCTCAATAATTATAACAAAAAACCAACTAGAAGTATGACTTACAAAAGGTTTATTTATTCAAAACAATGGTTTCAGATTTTCTACAAATCTTCAGATGGTTGACATGCTTTCCTGCTAACACCTCTATGTTACAGGTTCATTGGTCTAGGATAGACATTTTGTTCACTATTTGGTGAAATTTATATTAATTTTACTAATTTTCATCTCTAAAGGTAAATAAGTAAAAAAACCCGAAGATTAGTTTGAACACCTCAGTGCTTGACTAAGCATGGTCCTGTTTGGAGGTGGTATGCCGTTGAGTTCTTCCGACTTGACACCCAGCCAGTTATAAGGGGACCTTCAGTTTAATGTGGATTCTGAACCACAGTATGTAACATTTATCACAGCATTTTCAGATGAAATAAGTGAAAGTGACAAAAATCCTAAATCTTAGCAGGCGATTGAAACTGGGCTCTTTCGATTCATAATCTAGCACTACCACCATCATTGAGCTACACTTTTTCATCTCCATCAACAATTACAACAAGATGTTACAGTTAATAACACATCAAGTATGGCAAAAATGTGTCATACTTTTGTGATTACATTGTCCCACATGCCTCTTACGTATTTTTAACATGTTCGCTGTGGCTGACGCTTATGAGCGTTTCCGCAAACAACACGCCAGTGCTGCCAACACTTATAAGTGTTTCCACAATCAACATGCCAGTGCGGTAACGCTCATAAGCAGCGCGCTAGCTGAGTACTCAGTTTAGTTTGTTTGGGTGTGCACTCGGTTAGTACAAGCCACCAAAACATTTCACATAACGTTTTCCTGTCTGCAGTCGTGTGTTTCCGTCTTTAGTGTTATGCTATAAAAACATAGCCTATACCCTTTGCAAATTTATTTGTTACATGGGATTGGGTTTCCATAACACCACATTGCAGATGAGACCTGTTTCTTCTTCTCCATTTGATAAACCTTTTGGTGTTTTCAGACTAAATCTTTCTCAATGAAGCAGATTTATCTCTTGTTTGAATTTCATTTTCTTTCCAGTTTGCAATAAAATCAATAAATCAGAGGCATTGTTTGGAATAAATGCATATGACGCTTATAAGAGTCAGATAGCTTGCAGCAAGTATCACATAATTGACATGCGGCTAAACTGTACTTGTATTTCTATATCTAGCACCACCCCTTATGCAGACGTTATATTCGCTTTTAATATTACAGGTTTTGCATGGGTCTGATTTCAGCTGTCACTGCACAAGCGCTTACAGGCGTCCACCTAGAGCATTTGCAATCTGCACTGGTGACCGCAAGTGAATGTGTTAATATTAGCCTACATGTTTTCAGACATGCTCTATGCAAGTATTGTTGCCAGGTGGTGGTAGAAATGTACACCCCTACTGGCACTGTAGCAACAGCGCATGCAACAAGGCGCGCGCGCACACAGACACACACAGTCCAGATCGGCGGTATATTGTAAACAGGAAACACGACATAACCCAATGGTAATTTGTAAAGGACGTTTCAGATTATCGTTCGTCTATTAACTATTATCAGTTGAATTTTGCAGTATTGGTAAGTATTGACAACAAAGATAAAGCTGAATTAATATTTATTGTGCTTTCGTCAGGCATGCCTGCTTATAGTATCTTTTTTTACTTCTTCCAGTTTCACAGTAATGTGGAATCCAATTAACGTTCTCAATTTAGCAAAGATGAAATACAAAGAATGTGGTTTCCAGCCGAAATCACCTACTTCTCCTGAGGACGTACATATGTGTCATTTGTTGATTGATTTCTTTGACATTCTTTGCGAATGATAGCGACATTTCGTTTGAAATTATGGAAACGTTAGAAGAAATAGGAAATAACTGTGACTTGGACAACGTCAGTTGTGCCAGTAACAGTACTGAAGAAGAATACCTTTCAAGCCTAAAAGAAAAAACACATACTACATCAGCTTTCAGTGACAAAGAAAAGGCAGTGAAATATTGGTTAAACGAAGGAGGGAAAAAACGCTTGAAGTTAAGCAGTGTGCAAAGGCGTTTTCGTTTCTTAAAATCTGAGCATGAACTTTATAAATGGAAGAAAGAATTACATGAAGTAAGAAATATGCGCCACACGGAAACTCGAAGAAAGAAAAACTGTTCGAAAGATTTAGCTCGTGAGAGGCAACGCACCGTTACCGATGGACTGGACCCTCCAAACTGCACCTAATTTCCAAACTTCATTGACCTGGCTACTAAAGTTCAAGAAATTGTGCAGAATAGGAAGTAGCAAAATTACCAAGTTTATGTCAGGTAAACGTGTAGAGCAGCTACCAGTGATAGACAATGCCATAGAGAAGTTCATAAGTGACATAAAGACGGAACTGGCTGTTATCCCTGCAACAGCTGTTCATAATACTGATCAGTCAGGTTTCGTGAAAGAACTGTGTGCACACTGCACTTTATCGTTTTGGGGTAAAAAGGACTGAGTCGATTGCCCAATCAATGAATGCAATGACACATTCATATACGATAATGCCAGTGACAAGTATGAGTGGTTTACTGTTTCCACAGCTGTATATCTGTCTTCAAGAACCTGAAGGAAAATTAGGACCAAAAATAAAAAATGCACTGCTAATTGCAAAATTCTTGTAATTGATGTATCAAAATCTGAAAAAACGGGAAAGAATAATTTTAAACATTTAGTTCGAAACATATTCCTACCAGTTGCAGAAACTAATTCATTACTTTTGTTGGATTCACAGTCTGGACATAATGATGCCTCTGTTTTTGTGGAGGACGGCGAAATATCTGTGGATGTAATGTGTATTCCGCCTGGAATTACTAGTGCGATTGAACCTCTCGATAAAGAATTTTTTTGACAGTGGAAAGCATTTTTAGGAAATTATAAGACAACATAATTTCCAATATCTCTCTCTCTTTTCAGGTTTATCAGCGGAACAGTATTCTTAAGCTCCAGTCATTTGTGCATTACGAGTTCTCTTCGCCACGCTTTACGAATTTGATCAAGTATGCCTGGTATGCAGCACAATATGCAGAACAATGGCCAGTACCATTTCTGACTCCGTCCCAGTTCTGTCTAAATAAAACTAGTGGTTACTGCGAAGTGCTTGAATGCATCAATTTTTCCTTTGTCCAGGTGCCTGGTGCAAGAAAAATATTTGTTTTTGTCATTCAATAGACACTTCGCATTTTTGTGACGACTACATGGAATAAACAAAGAACTATGTCACTGATAGTCAAATGCACAAAATTAAAAAATTGTTTTAAGAAATGGCCCACAGGAACCATTATAAAATGTGGTACTGCTAGACACAATTCATTTCAACAAATTACAAGTCCACATTGACGGAAGTCATCTATGACATCAAACACTGTCACAAATTTATTTTCTCTGCTAACCACTTTTATCAGAATTCCATGTGCAAGAGTCGAACTGTCGGTATCAACTTATTCCAAAACTGTCTGTATCGTTAAAGCCAGGTGTTCACCAGAGCAAACAAACTAACAAGGATGAGCAAAAGAAAATTCTATCTGGTGTAACTGGTAGGCCTCTTGCAGGTCTTTCAACTGGACGCCACTGCAGTCCACAACACCTTTCCCAGTTACAGACCTACAGTTTAATGTGTAATACGAACTACATTTCTTTTCTAGCCACTCCACCATCTTTGAGCAGTGAACGCTCAGTTAAAAATCGCAGTGAAAAAATTTGTGGTCTGAACGGGATTTGATGCCGCGCTCTCTGGTTCACAAAGTGTGCACTTTGCCACTAGACCTGATACGTGTAGTGTTAGTGCCAGCTGTGTCACCTCCTTAGATGATGCTTGACGTCGGTTATTAGTGTTCTCTTTATAAAAATCTGCTCAATGCTAATGAGAAACCAGAGAAAAATTGCAGCCGACACACAAGGAAAATTTTGGACCAGTGCTAAGAGGAGATGGAGATGAACTCCGTGTAAAGTGCATGATCTCAATGCATGTCTCGTTTCCATACAAATTGAGACACACAAATTCTTCCTTCCCTTCACCATTTTGCATACTCTGTCAAAAATAGTGCGCTCGCCATGCACAATAATCCTCACTGAATAGCAAAGTTTCGCACTGTGGCTCTAACAGGGTATAGTTGTATCTGTATGCTGAACATTACCTCCAAAATCTAAAAACCAATAACACACCATTCGCAGGCAATGTTTGCTACCTCGTGTTCTCTTCTGTTCCCTCTGCTATAAACGATTCAACCCATATACAAGCAAATGGTAGTGAATTTTCTGCAAGTACATGCTTCGACATGTCTTATTGGGCCATTCCCTGGTAATACACTAAATAGCAACATTCTATAATTAAAGGCAAAGTATGGTGTGTCGTTGCAAAAATGTTAAAACAGTAAAGGCATTGTTACATGCACTAAAGTAAAATTTATGTTTGCTTGTGCATTGGATCCAAGTTTCCAGTGCACATTTTGGACGGCACCCAAGCCAGACTCATTCCGCGGTAGTCAGGCAGATGGTGTCCAAGTCTGACTTTGGCAACACTGTTGGTAACCACGTAAAATTAACAAGGTAGGTTCTCTTCATTGTCCTGCCACATAGTGAGTGGAGATTTAACTATTTGTACGATACAAAAGAGCTTTGTATTTCCCTCTCTCTGTTGAGTCCTATACTGCTATCTGCTTATTCTTGATATGGCAAATTTATACGGGAGCAATGTTTTCAATGCCCTGGAATAGGACATAACATGATCCTGATTCAGAAGAAGCATCTTTTTCATGGGGTCTCGTTGTTTCAAATGAGACAGCCAACTCAATTATGGCATCTGTAGTTAGAAACAAAACTCTATATGTAGGGCAACTACAGTCGAAAGATTCCATATTTTTTTTAAAAGAACGGGTCCACCGTGACAAATTCCTTTATGTAGTTAGAAAGCTGTAATTTGTTAAAACACCAGTCCAGCTGCCATCTCCAGAGTCCCTTACGCCAGTCATGAATGTGTTAAAACCTTTTATAAAACGAAATGATAAAAACATTTCACCAACCATTTGTCTATCCTATGGCAGCAAATCTATAAACAAACTGGTTGAATTAAACACATAATAAACTATACTTGTGACCACTGTTTTTTGTTTTTACTGCGTTTGCTGTGGCATACGCTTATAAGCATTTCTGCGATCAACATGCCAGTGCGGGTAACGCTTGTGAGGCGCGTTTGCTAGCTGAGTACTCTGTTTAGTTTGTTTGGCTGTGCACTCAAGTTAGTAAAAGCCACCAAAAAAAATATCATGTAATATTTTCATGCCTGCAGTTGTGTGTTTCAGTCTTTAGTGGTTTCCTATAAAAACATTGCCTATACACTTTGCAAACTTGTTATATGGTATTGGGTTTCCACAGCACCACATTGCAGACGAGACCTGCTTCTTTTTCTCAGTTTGATAAACATCTTGATGTTTCCAGACTAATTCTTTCTCAATGAAGCAGATTGATTACTTGTTTGAATTTCATTCTTTCCAGTTTGCAATAAAGTCAATAAACCAGAGGTAGTTTTGCAGTAAATGCACACGACACAAGTGTAAGACAGCATGCAACATTTATCACATGATCGGCATGCAGCTAAAGAGTATTTGTATTTTTATATCTAACACCACCTCTTGTGCAGTCATTATATTCACTTTCAATATTACAGGTTTTGCAGGGCTATGATTTCAGCTCTCAGCGCACGTGCGCTTACTGGCGTCCACCTGGAGCGTTAGCGGCCTGCACTGGTGACCGCTCCGAATGTGTTAATTATAAATTTTGTAACACTACAGACAGTTCTCACTTTCCCAGTTTTTTAAAACCTAGTGCTAAGCTTGTCATGTTCAAAGTGCAACTTACTGTTACACTAGAGCTGTCAGTACTACGTAAACAAAGTAAAAACTTCAACGATTTGCTCAAGTAAATTTTCATCTGAGTTTGTAGATTTATTGAGTCAGAAGCATCAGCACTGTACACAGTTACAGACACCTTCTCACAAAACTAATACATATTGGTGGTCCCTGGGCAACGACTACTACTAGCTACTTCTTTAATAGCAGAAGCATAAATTGTCAGGTCAGTGGCATGTACTCAAACGCAGTTTAACACTTTCGCTGCAGCTGACACTCATAAGCGTCCGCGCTCAATGTAGGATAGCGTCAGCCCCAGCGAAAGTGTTAATATACGGCGGCTTAGTCCTAAGTTCAGCATTTAGCTCTTCTCTGAAATGAAGTTCACCGAAGTTACATACAAGAAATTGACACTTTCCCTATAAAGATAAACATTCAAAAATTTGGCTTTCATCTTACAGCTGGTAAGGAATTCCCAGTCATAGTGTGCAAAAATTCTCTCACAAGATACCACACATTACTGACAATTCAGTTAGACCAATGTTGCTTTAAACAAATTTTCATAATACGCTCCTTCACGGTAAACTCGCAGATGTGAGGCTTGTTCCAACTGCCACCTGCTAGGCAGTACAAGGGGTGATGTAGGATTGTGGGCCAATCACGGGTCATTCGATGTCAAATCAAAAGCTTAACATTAATTTTACCTCATCATTTCAGATATTGATGAAACTTGTCACAGAGGTAACCCACATACAGATTAAGAAAAATGCCCAATTTTGTTAAAATCTGTGAAGCCATTTGGAAAATATGTCAATCTAAAGTTGTCAAAAATTGCCAAAAAGCACCCCACAGCAATAATTTTAAATTATTGTACCAACTCTCCTAATTAAGCTACAATGATGGGAGAGGTCTTTTTCAGCATTTCCCATGAGCTTTCCAAGGATATATGGCACATTATGGATTTCAGATGAAAACTGTTACAAATTTAAATTCTTAATTTCTCAAAAAGCGCATCTTCAAAAATTGTATATCATACTTTAGATTATTATTAAATACTAACCTGAGTATGAAAGTGGAACTGTCATGGGCTTACACCTTTAAAAAATTTCGAAAATTCATATTTCACTTTAAAAAAAAGATACAAGTTTGTAAAATTTGTAGATTTAAGTGGACATATACGTATGTAATTTAACAGTAAATATATATGCAATTTTTCATTAACAGAACAGTAATGTCTAAAAATACTGATTTTGTGCAATTTAAAAGAAGCTTATAAAAGTTTCAAAGCTGAATTTCAAGCAATGAAGATCGAATTTTCTAAATTTGCAGAATGCAGTCAAAACACTGCATTTGGGCTGGTAATTGTGGAACTCATCATGTGTCTGCACTACACATCAAAATGCTAACTAATGATAGAAAAAACTAAGCTTTGTACCTTAACCAATGGAGAATTTGCCTCATACACATTGTTTGGTGAAAGTGTTGTGAAAACCAGCACCATTTCAGTGCATTATGGAAAATTTTAGTTCTTGCCCAGGAAGTGGTCCAATAAAAAGAACTTTACAAAGTGCACTTGATGAGGATGATGTAATAGGAAAATATTTCGACAGTGGGTTTCAGTAGACAGGTGCAACTTAGAAATACTGCAAAAAACCTCATTGGAGTGCATTGAGTTCTTTTCTGAAAAACAGCACATACTAATACTCCAAGAGCTTCTAGCGAAGCAACAGACCTCTTATCTAAATGAAACCAAGGGAAACTTGATTGTGGGTGAAAGTGTTGCTATATGCGACTTCTCGTAGAACTATTCTTTTGTGATAGAAGATAAGGCCCAGAGTTATCAATTGTCAAGTGATCATGCAACAGTGCATTCGTTCGTAGAGTATTACAAAGGAGAGAACATGAATTACTGGTATGTTTGGTTATGTCAATTTCTAAATGTCTAAAGCATAATACCATAGCAGTGAAAAAAAATTAGTTTTTTTGCCTCTGCTCATGGAAACGGATTTTGTGATAGTGTCAGTGGAACTGTTAAGAGATTAGCAACAAAATTAAGTCTGCAGAGGGCCTTATTGACAACCAAATTCTTACTCCGCAACAACTTTTTGATTGGGCAGTTTAAAAAATTGCATCTGTAAATTTTGAATTTTCTACAGTAGAAGACGTTTCTGGAAGAGTGCTTCAGTCAATGTTTCCATAAAAGGGATACAAAAATTACATGCTTTTATACCAATTACTTCAGGTAGATCAAAAATATTGGTAAAGACTTCAGACAAAATCTACTGTTGAAACAGTTACAGAATATCCATAAAGACTGGTTTTGAAAGAGTCATGGATATATTACTGCTGTCTATGACAAGAAACTTCTTAGCTTATAAACAAAAGACAAAGACCTAGATGATAAAGTTACATTCCTTCACCCATGTGGCCCATCAACCTCTTTCACATCTCCTATAAAACCAAATATTCTTTGTTTATCTACAAATGATATTCTTTGTTAGGTAAACCAAGTAAAACAGACAGGAAGAATGTATCATTTCTGGGGATGAAACTGTAGAAACAAGATAAAGCATTTAACAAGATATTAAAACACAGACTAAATTAGGTTTTCACACTTGGAATGTGTATTAACAGCACACTTCATCTGTTTATGTAGATACATTAAGAAAGAATTTGTATTTCTGCTTGAATCTAAATTTTACAAATTTTTTTACAAAAGTGTAAACCCATGACAGTCCCACTTTCATACTCAATTTATTAGTTAATGTAAAGCTGTTTTTTTTTTTTTTTTTTCCTTAAAATTTTTGAAGATGCACTTTGAGAAATTAAAAATTTAAATTTTCATTTAAATTTGAAAAACAGTTTTCATCTGAAATCCATAATGTGCCATATCATTGGAAAGCTCACGGGGAAATGTTGAAAAATGACACCTCTCCCACGATTGCAGTTTAATTAGGAGACTTATCACAATAATTTGAATTTATGAACAGTTTACAACTCACCGCAAAGGCGTGGCGACGAGCTGCGACAAGCAAATACAAAAGACAACACTTTCAGTTATTGGCCATGGCCTTCAGAAAATAGAACTCACGCAATCACACAACCATGGTTGTATGACTTGTGTGCCTGCGCGAGTACTATTTTCTGGAAAAGGCTATGGCCGATAGCTGAAAGTGTTGTATGTGCCTGCCACAGCTCGTCACCACGTCTTTGCGGCGAGTTGTAAACTGTCCTTAATATATTTCCAACCTGGTCTTTCCATTGTCATAATCTGAAATTATGGTTGCGCAGTGGTTTTTGACAACTTCAGATCATTGTTTTCAAAATGAATTGACATGTCAACAAAATTGGATATTTCTGTGCCAAATTTCATCAAAATCTGAATGAGTAAAACTTAATTTGACATGGAAAGACCCTCACACAAACCCTCCAGTCATTGCCATTACATGAACCCTGATGCTGTTGCTTTATTCCAGTAGCTCTTCACTGGACTTCAAGGATTTATTAGACTTCATAATGCTTCCCTACATTTAAACATTAGGAGTTACTGGCAATATAAACCAGAACCACACCCAAGGTAACAATAGCATTAAATTGAACAATTTCAGCACTAAAAGCATTAAGAATTTAACTTTTGTTGGAGAAGAGCTCTTAATTTTACACAACATGGCAGAACAATTACAATACTTTGACAGGCCAGTTCATTTTTATCACAAGGTTTCTATGTTACACTTCACATTTCTAAGTGTATGTAAAAATGGTACCATGGTGACCGGCCAGTTAAACAACTTTAATTCCAGTAACGGAATGGATTGTGGAATGGCAAGAGGGCAGGACAAAACCGACTCAAATAAACAAAGTTTTATTTGTCTTGCACTGTAAAATGCAATTAATTTACAGAAAATCGTTTTCATCACTGTACACTACTAATGCTTTAATTAATGCAAAAATTTATAATATAAAGTGTAAATGTGGACCATATGATTATTAAAATTCAGATCACAGCATAACTAGTTATAATCACCTCATTCTGCAATTTTTATGGATTTCTCCATTGTTTTATTGTTCATGGTATTGTCGTTCCTGCTGTTCCTGCATTTTACGTAGAATGAACAAACATTCTGTTACTTGGCACCAACAGCAGGAACATTGAGTTTAAGTATAGTACAAAAAATAAATAGTTCACACGATTTTTTTGGGATTGTGAAACCAATATAGTGGTCCAATTTAAATTCTTACACAGTTATCTGCTCCCAATGTTACTTGTGGGAACTGCAAACACCACTCGTGTCATGGACGAACATCCACTTAACCATTCAGAATATATTGTTCAGGAAGAAAGACACTACAAGAAATATAATTTATGGAATGACTTTGTGAATTGTTTATTTTTACTTTTAATATTAATACTCTGAAGGGCCAATTTGCACCAGACTGATGTACAAATACGAGCACTGAAATAATATAGCATAAGCGTGCAAGAATTTGGTTATGTAATACCCCAAAAGAAATCCTAACCCTTCAAGGACATTTTTTGAAATGTGTATTACTTAATACTTAAGTATACTATGTATAATATTTTACATGTGTGAAATTCTTAGAAGTATCAAACGTTTATATTAAATATACATCTGATTAAATTTCGAGGTTCCTCAGATTTGTAAGTCACAGGGCTATTCCAGAATTAAGCACACCAGCACGATCTGCTCCACACATCTATACACAGAATAAACACTATTTCTATAAAAACATGAACAAAAAACTGCACATCAGCCATTATAATACAGCAACACTGCAGAACAAACTGGCTGGATTTAAATGTATGTCACATGTTACTCCAGGCTGTCTTTGGATTAAAAGATATTCACAAAACTAACACATTTCCAAAGTTTCTGGAAAACCCTGCCAGATCTCCCAAGCAGATGCTACTGCAACATGCTGAGCTGGGAAGTGTACACAGCAGCAATAAATCTGAAGAGAAAAAAGCAGTTAATGACAATCGTGGCAATCCAACGGTATTGAGTAATTCCAAAACTAATAGCCATTACATACTGCACTAATTTCAGCAACATCCAGACTTTGCCGTTTCAATTGGACGACCCTGGTCAATTTTCACTTTATTGGCCGTGTCAGCAGCTGATGATGGAGGCCCTACACGGTTCTTTATTTCTGCTGCCATTGTCATGAATGCCTGCTCAACATTCGTAGCATTCTTCGCAGAAGTTTCAAGGAACGGAATTCCTAGCTGATCTGCATATTCCTGTAGGCAATAATGATAATCACATAACAAAAATGTATTACAAGTAATCTACATGTATCAGAGCCCTATGACTGCAAATACAAAGTTGTCTAATACTCCTGGAGTTAAACACTTAACACTAAATCTTACAGGAAACAAGGTAATGAAATGAAGAAATACTGAGCCAACCCTGCCGTATACCATCAGTGGACCTGTCAAACATGACCATTGTTTTTCTCACTGTCAAAGACACTGACAACCCCAAATGAGCCAAAATAAACATACTGACTCGGCACTAATTTGCCCTCCAAGTTTATTTTATGAAGAGAGACTACTAATCTCTCAGAATTATATTGTGATTATTACAGAAAGGTAGTAAACCATTTTATTAGCAGTTTTGGGTGCTCCTTTTACACAAACTGTCACCTTTGAGGAACAATACAACAGACTATTGTATTTGCATCAAATCAAAGTAACTGGCAAGTATCAAGTATGCCGAATGTCTATTTTCCGATTCATAACAACTTCGACTTGCTGCTTTCAAACACAGCTACAGTTTAGTCAATGTAAATTGATCCCAATAGTTGCAGTAAGATGGACGTAACATTCTTACACTTACTGTCAACAGTAATGTTATGCAATTTTGTATGTTTTTATGTAACAACTTCATAGCAGTTTTAGTCTGAAACAGTCTGCACTTTGTTGAAAAGCTTGTAACAGCAAGGCAAGCTGCCATGAATCTACTTACATGGAACTATGAATTAGTACACATCCTAAACATGGACCTCAATTACACAATAAAATCTGAATGTTCTGTAACTTTCACTGATTGCAAGATAGAACTCTCTGCTTTTGATTACCTTTACTACTATCATGTATTATTACCAACCCAATAACAACTTGGCTACAGGAAACAATGGGTTGGACTGCTTGGCAATTTTTTTAAATTCCAGCAGTACTCAAAGTGTACAACAACTTTTTTAATAAAGCTGCCACTGACCAACTATTTTACATCCCCAATGGCTTTTCAGATGTAGAATTACACCCACCCAATATGTGCAACTATCTAGGAATTATATAGGTAGAAATTAAGAACTTAATTTCAGCAGAGATTTAAAAGCTTGGTAAAAGTAGTTATGGCCAAATGTGCTCTTACCTTGAAGAGCAAAGAAATTATTTAGAAATTAATGTGTCCCAAAATTTTTATTCTTATTTTCAAAGTGTTAAACATTTAACAACTTACCTTAGCAGTAGTGTAGTCAACAACTTTTTTGGCATGTAAGTCACTTTTGTTTCCTACAAGTAACTTGTTTACATTGTCACAGGCATAGCGATCAATTTCTTCAAGCCACTGTTTGACATTATTGAAAGATTCTTGGTCAGTACAATCATAAACCACAATAATACCGTGAGCACCCCTGTAGTAACTTGACGTAATTGTGCGAAACCTCTCCTGACCAGCAGTGTCCCACTGCAAACAAATTTTGCTGTTGAAAAATTAATATTACATGGTGCAGGAGACGTTCTGCTCCTGAACACGAATACAAAGCACACACAATTTTAGATACTTACAATCTGAAGTTTTATAGTTTTTCCATCCAGATCAATTGTTCTTATTTTCTGTAACAAGATAAAACTTCTTAATCTGAGCTCTGAAAGTAACAATCAATAACCTTACACTATTTAAATACTTACAAAATCTACTCCTATAGTGCTAATATAGCTTTCCGTGTATGTATCATCCTGAAAGAAAAAGAATAAGCATAAGAAACAACTAATTTTTGAATACTGGAAAATATCACACACTTCAACTCACATACCGCGAATCTCAGCAGAAGACAAGATTTGCCGACACCAGAATCTCCAATGAGCAGAAGCTTGAAAAGGTAGTCACTGAAACACGGAAAGTAATGTCAGTGTGTCAAAGAAATTAAGGTAGCAAAGTATGACTTGAATGTCCATCTGGCCTTACTGCCATGTTGCCCACATGCTACAAATGTTGGCAACACTACAGAATATTATGAATACACCACAGTTTCTTTATGATCTGTATGAAACCATGACCATTTTAAGTAAAAGTTAGGTTAGGTATAGGTTAAAGAAGAAGTTTAAGTATTTGAGGGTGCGTAGCGACAATCTGCGGTTCAGAAACAAAGCCTGTAACATATGTGCTATGCTAACATGGGCAACAGAGCAATTTTACCGTCCACCATGGCCAGCAGTTCCTAAGTCACACTGCGTAGGATCATATTGTTTATAATTTTTTGCAGCCAGGCAAATGCTTTGTCTTGTTACCCTACACCACTAGTTTATAATATAGCTGTCACCTGAAAGTGTGTAAATAATTTTGCACACTCCACTTATAAAGAAAAGCACCACATAGGCTTGCCACTTGCATAAATCAGAAGAGAAGGCTTATAACAACCAGAGTGCACTTTAAAACTAGTTAATTAACCAGTACTTTATGTGGTCGTACATACTATTGTAAACCAACTTACACACTTTGGCATATTTCGGGTGTTACAGCTCTGTGGGCCTATTTTACAAAACTGACAAGACTGTGTGGTGCTCATTATGGTTAAGAGAAATTATTTACACAAGATGAAAAGATGACTACTGTCCGATGTGGAAAGAATATTAAACTATCTTTGCTAAAAAAAAAAAAAAAATTAAAAAAATATCCTTAAATTCTTGATAGATAACTTCTTCTAACACTTGAGGAGCAGAGGATTTTATGACTTATTTGTACCATAATCACATGAATGACCTATCTTAACCATAATTTAATATCTAAAACGAGTACAAACAAATTAGGTTCATGTTTTAAAATACAGGTACTAAAGGACCAGGCCCAAAATGATAAAATAGCCTTTGATACATATATACTGAATATGCAGTTTCTTGTTGCCCCAGCAGCCTCCTCTCCACCCTGTATAGGGGTAAATACGCCCCTTAGTCAATTTTATAATCCTTACTAGTAATATTCCTGTGTACTATTATTTCCAGTTACAAATCGCGCGACGTAACAGTTAACGATAAATACGTACAGGAAGTAGCTACAGGTATAGTCGATAGCCGTATGTTGCTACAGAAGCGCACGAATGGCACCTCTCTAAATCACTATGAACTGTATCAACAAGGACACTATTGGGTTACAGGAAAACCAACAAAAATTACGTAATATCTCTCATGTAAAAAACATGATACTTTACCGAATTCTTTCGTTTTCATGTTTACAAACGTTAACTACAAATCGTGCAACGCTAAAAAAGCACAAAGCAATCATCCATGTTTGCCGATTTCATTGTGCCTCCACCCGTCATGGATGACAGTGAGTCACAAATAAGTATCGGTGCGAAGTAATGACATGACTATTGTCCTTCAATCTTACACATATATCTAAGACTACTTAACCATTTAGACGAACACTTCATTTAAAAAAAAATAAAGTCCATAACATAATAACGACATCAGTAGGAGATATACGCACACAGAATGACAATCGACTAACAGCTCACATACTGAACCATAAACTTGACACTTCGTACTTACTATTCAGGGTTCATTGTGGACATTACCAAATGTGCGACGAGTGTATTTCAAGAAAACCGTACACAGTATACTTCGTCCCTTTAAAATTGTTCCTAGTAACGTAAAAACAATGGCTGCCTCTGGCTATGTGAACTGCAACTCTATAGGAGTCTACGGCATTGACGTAATGCCAAAGTGGCAGAGAGGTATGAGAAATTCAGATGCACGCCAACTGTCAGAAAACGAAGCTATCGATAGTACAACGTACTGTCAAATTTATTCTCAGGAAAAAGTACGAATATACAATTTATAAATAACTGTCTCAACTATACATAAGAAAAGTATTATAAATATAAACGTTACAAATATCTGCTGAGAACATAATTAACGTAAATTTAAAAAATCGTCTCAATTTTGTTTCTACTAAGTAAACCGCCTATTTACGGAATTAGAACATTTCGTTGGCAGAAGGAACAGCGCCTGTGTTCAGTTTTACTACTTCTTTATTTTTTTCTCTTATATTTTTATTGTATTGGTCTTCGGGTATTACACATACACAGATCAACCTCATGTACAATCCCCAATTCACACTATACGTCACGTCACGTTCCATCAGAACATTAAATAATGCTTTTATTTATATTATTTATTTATTATAAGTGGCATTTAGTGTCATGTGCACTATACTGCCAAACTCTAAATTAAAAATTTAGAATTACATATCACAATAAAATTCACGTTGACACTTCTACATTAAAAAAAAAAAAAAAAAAAAAAAAAAAAAAATTAAATTTAAAAAAAAAATTAAAATAGTCGATAGTCACATGACCCGAAGTGAAAAGTCGATTATATGTATTACTGACTCAAACCACTAGTAGCGCAATTAAGCCGGGTTTCAACAGACATAGATTTCTTACACATGCATTCCCCCACCACCACTCGCGACAGTCAACATACGCATGGAAACACCAAACTTGCATCCTAAAAATCCATCTTACGCGTAAGTTATGAAAGTTCAAACTTTTAACTTTCTTGCAGGATGTCCCTTCCCCACCATCGCTTACGAGCTTCTGCAACTGTCGATAGGTGGATCTGCTTTCATTCAACAGAATGGAACACGGGTCCAGAATTAATGTTTGTTTATGTACATGTAGAGTTCGCGTTACACCAAAATAATGACATTTGTCTTTAGCTAATTAAATGAATGCTTCGTAAAGTAACAAAAATTTTCATAAACAATGTGATATGGACATCAATTTATAATCGTGCTGCTTGTTATAAACATTTATACACTGAGTAACACACCATCGTTATATGTGACGAAACGAATTTGAAAACGAAATAAATCGCAATTTGCAATAGTTATGGCTTCACTGTACTAGGTTTAGATGGAATACCAAAGTGTAGCGAATGAAAAGTTGTGCCCGGCTGGGATTCGAACCCGGGATCTCCTGCATACTAGGTAGACGCATTGACCACTCCGCTACCGAGGACACGATGACGAACCCGACTGCAGAGGACTCTTCCCTGCACGTCTCCCGCCACACCCAAATCTTCATTTGCCATGCTATCACAGCCTATTTGTTCTGTAATGCTCGCCGTCTCTTCCCTGTTACCACAGCCTATTTGTTCTGTAATGCTCGCTGCCACAATACTGTATTCAGGGAGAACAGACTATGAGGAATCAAGACACAATTAATTGTCGTCAAGAGCCCAGCCTCGGCTTGTATACAATAATATATATATATATATATATATATATATAACGGTAAAGCAGTCAACAATCCGAAGATTGGTTTGAACACCACAGTGCTTTACTAGGCATGGTCCTGTTTGGAGATGGTATGCCATTGCCTTCCTCCAACCTTCGAACTGACAGTTATAGGGGGACCTACAGAGTTTAACGTGGGTTCCGAACCACGGTGCTACTCGGTATTTTTCACATGAGCAATACTGCCAGAGGTGAAAGAAGTGGAAAGTGAGAGATAAAAATCCTAGGACCTGGCGGGGATCGAACCCGGGACCTTTGGATTCGTAGTCTAGCACTCTACCACTGTGCAACCGAGGCGCATTGACGATGTTACAGAGTTCATTTAATGAATAGTTATGGCTTCACTGTACTAGGTTTAGATGGAATACCAAAGTGAGACGTGGAGAATGGAGATTTTGGTGTGGCGAGAGATGTGCAGGGAAGAGTCCTCTGCAGTCAGGCCGGTCACTGTGTCCTCGGTGGTGAAGTGGCCAATGCGACTGCCTAGTAAGCAGGAGATCTCGGGTTCGAATCTTGGTGGGCACAAATTTTCATTCGCTGCACTCTGGTATTCCATCTAAACCTAGTACAGTGAAGTCATAGGCCTAACTATCGCAAATTGCGATTTATTTCATTAAATGAACTCTGTAACACCATCAAAAAAAAGAAAAAAAAGAAAATAAAATAAAATAAAACATATAATTGAATTTGAAAAAATTGAAACAGTGTTAACTGCTAACGTTCGTAGTATTGCATAAAAGTTTCTATGTAAACGTATATTCTGTTTCGATATAGGCCTAATAATAATTCATCATTGACTGTAAACATTTCGATCAAATGAAAATTTATATGTGGCTCTGGAGATTTAAAAGTAGGCCTACTTTTATCACCATAAAAATCTTATGTGAATATACTAGGGTTCAAATCGACATTAACATTGTGTAAAGACTATTCTGTATACTAGATGCAAGATTGCTTACAAAATTAAGCAGTGAATCGGCATTTTTGGCACTTGTTACCTATCATGAATTAGACTAATCATTAAAAAATGAACTATTGAGACAGAAACCTTACTTTCCACTTATTACTGCTTCAGTTAGTACCGATATAAACATTCTTTTCTTATGTATCTTCTGTTAATTGTAGATAACATACGGTAAAAATAGTGTTCTTCAGATTGTATGTACTGCAGTATCTCCAGTAGCCAATGACATTGCAGATTAATACGAGCTGGCATGGTATCTCACATACATGTTTTAACTTGTGTATAGTATCAGAAATATGACTCAAAAGGTTTCCAAAATTGGGTTAAATGTCAAGAAGAGGTGACACTGTGCTTTGTTGGCAGCGAAATGTTCGTTTTGCGAGAATAATTTATTGATTATACAAGTGTAAATGCAAGACCCTGCACACCATACAGCTGGAATAGCATTCATTATTTATTTCATGGCCAAAACGGAAGATTTTCACCTTTATTTTAAACAGCCATTTCCGACGTCATCGCTAACATTAACACGTTACATTGACACTGCCATTACTAAAAGATTATTCGCAATTTATTTTACCATCCCCAAACACTTCCTACGAAATTCCCACTTCTATGTTCAGCAGTAGTACATCTGTTTTTTTCTTTGTCAGCTTCTGTATAATGTCTACAGCTAAAATGTGTACAGCTCCTGCACGAAAAATTACACTATGAACCATCTTGAAAGTCGTGTAAATAGCGCTTCCTACATCGGCGTGTGGAAACGATTACATGTATATAGGAAATAGGAAATGATGGTGGAGGAATGCATGTGTAAGAATTTCTTCCCTGTGGAAAACCGGCCTTATCCAATGTTGCAATCACTTCATATTTTAATGTCTGCACCTTTCAGAAATTTCGCTGCTATGTGATACTTTCCCTCTTGATACTGAAATAAAATTGATGTAGCACTTGCAGGTAGCGGAACTCCCAGCGCCGTCAGTCTATTATATAAGTCCACTCGCTCTTGTTCAAATTTCGTGCACAATAATATTATATGATTTAAATCTGCCTCTTCATTGTCATTCAGCTCACATCTCTTGGAACTGCAAACCTTTATCCTGTGCAAGTGTGTTGGGTAGCATCCATGTCCCAGTCTCATTCTTATTATAATGGCCAGATGTCACTTGCCAATCCTGCACTTTTGTGAACCATGGTTTATTCGTTACATTAGGTTATATGAGAGCGAGATGTTTGCCCCTAAGTCGTTGTGACTGTTTCCATTTCGAGTCCCACTCTTGATACGCCTGGACCCTGAATTTGACGATAAAATCAGTGTACGGCAACCGCACTGGTTGAAAACTGCCTTCCTTAGCTCCTCTTCTTGCTAATAGATCTGCCATATCATTCCACACTATTCCAGCTTGTCCTTTTATCCATAGAAATTGAAATATGTATACCTTTTTCAGCTGCGTTTCTAGGAGATCAATCACTTCCACTACATATTGGCTGGTCCTTGGATCCCAACCAGGATTCTCCAACTTTTGTAGTACACTTCTAGAATCTGTTAGAATTAATATTTTTTATAGTACTAGATTCCAAAATATAAAGCCTGCCTCACTGCCATTAACTCCGTCGTATATACTGAGGCTTAATATGGTAACCTGTACCTTTTACCAATTCCATGTACAGCAATATGGAATGCGTAGCTAACACTGTTATCTGTTTTGGAACCATCCGTGTAAATACAAATATACTGATGCCATTTACTCTCGATAAGTTGCCATAGTTCTTGATTCGCCAAGCCCATGTCCATCAGTTCCCTTGGCATGTAGGATATGGATAGTTTAAGTAATGTCGTTTCATATGGATATCTGAACACTGCCAATGTCTTATCCTGCAATATAAGTGGGGTTATAAGGTGGAATTTCATGTAATTTCATACAAGTAATGGTGCACGGTTGTAGGATGACCAAAAGATTGGATGTTGCGATATAGCCAGCGTGGTTACTCTCTCAACAATAGCGTTGTCTTTCACTGTTGATCAATGCAAGTAAAAATGTCTGAAAGCAATTGTCGTCTAAGGTTTAGAGGCATTTCTCCGGCTTCAACTAACAGAGCGTTAGTGGGAGTCGAATTCATTGCACCAAGAATTATTTGTATCACTCTAAATTTTACAATATCTAGTTTGCGTAAAGTCGTTACTGGGGCGTTTCCAAAAATCACACTTGTATAGTCCAACACTGACCATATTATTGCCCTATACAAAGTTAGTAAAACCGACAGATATGCTCCCCTCCATACTCCAGTAATTGCCCGAAGCACATGCAAATTTTCCCAACCTTTCCTATTATTTAGTCAATATGCCGCTTCCAAGATAATTTGCAATCAAAGTAAAACCCTAGAAACTTTGCACCGGATTGTATGAGGAAAACATATGGCCCTAATTCAAGTTGTAGCTGATCATAGGATTTCCTCTTCCTTGTGAAGACTTTTCTTCTGACAGCGACAAGCCACTCTCCATTTCCCACATTGCTAATTCTTTTGCTGCCTCATTCAACCACAGGTGTGCTACCCAATAGCTTGTTGATTGTGTAAAGATATATATCATCAGCATACTGCAGCATTTTGATCTTGTGGCAAAATCTGCTTTCCAGATCTGCAACATACAGTGTGTAGAGTACAACATACAGTGTGTAGAGTAAGGGGCTGAATATTGCTCCTTGTGTAGTCCTTTATAGACTGTACGCGTGCGAAAGGAGTTCATTTTATCCATCCGGATGTACACTGATCGGTGTCTTAAAAAACTATATATATACTGTAGGAAAAGGCATGGGACATTCAAATTCCTCAATTTTGCATCAGTATAGGGATTTTAACATTGTCATAAGCTCCAGTTATATCTAAGAAAAGAGCCATCAAATAACAATTGTTTAAAAAAGTTCCTTCGATATCTGTTGCAAGTAATGTGAGGTTATCCAATGTACATCTGGATTTTCGAAAGCCGTATTGAGTTTTCGGAAACAGTTTTTAATATTCTAGCCACCACTCTAGACATTGTTTCAGGAGCCGTTCAGAAGTTTTGGCTACACAGGATGAAAGAGCAATAGACTTGTATGATGTAGCTGAACTTGGGTTTTTCCCCTCTTTAAGTCTTGATACTTTGACCTGTGTAATACAGTCTTCAGGAATAGTTCCTTCCCTCCATATATCATTGAAAAGGTCGACCAAGGTGCTCTGGGCTTGTTTCGACATATTATATAACATTGCATAACGTATGTTATCATATCCTAGTGCCTAATCAATATGTATTTTAAGTACTCTTTCTAGTTCAATAACTGTAAACTGGTTGCAGATGTCATTGTTATCTTCAATGTCCTTTCCTATTCCACCTATAGTAAATGCTTGTGGTACAGTTGGCACGGCTATTATACAGCAAAATCTTCTACACATTCTTGTGTCATCCTAAAGGTCACTACCGTTCTCCTTAATGCATTAACCATTGACCAGATCTGAGTGCCTGGTGTATTTTTTGTCAGTTTGCCACAAAATGCCTTCCAATATACCTTTTTCTGTCTTTTAAAAAACTGTTTGGCTGTCGCATATGCCTTTTTTAAGCTATAAGATTATCCAGTGTAGTATGGCTTCTTAGCATCCTGCACGCCTGTCTCCTCTTTGCTATCAACCTGGAACACTCCTGAGTCCACCACGGTACTGGTTGGCGTCTGACATAAAATGTGGTTGTCCTCTTTGGGATAGAACAAGACGCTGCCTCATTAATATAGTTGATAAACATATTATACTTCACTTTTGCAGGCTGGTCCATAGGTAGTAGATTTAATTTAGAGTCTAAGATTTTAGTATACTTCACTCAATCTGCTCTTTTAATATTCCATTTGCGTGCAGGCTGAATATTAATTACTGGCCACCGCTTAGTCCATGTGATAAGTATGGGATAATGATCAGACCCCATGGTATATGGAAGAGCTTTCGACTCAAAATCCATATCTATATTTGCCGAGCAGTGTCAAATCAACTGCTGAAGGTCTAGTGTTTGGCGTTGGCAGAAGTGAGGCGATCCGTCATTAAGAGAAATAAGTTGAAACTCATCCACAATATCTTGAATGCATTCCCCTAAATAATCGTCGAAAGCACATCCCCACATTCTGTTATGTGCGTTGAAATCCCCACAGATCATATACACTACGTTTAGGCGGGTATTACACTGTAAAAGATCTTTGTCAAAGATCTTTTATCAAAGCTCTTTGGTCAAATCTTTGACAGTGTAATGGGTCATCTTTTATAAAAGATTTCTTTTATGAAAGATATTTGATAAAAGTTAGAGAGAGAGCCTAGCTTTTATAAAAGTTCGCCATTGTATACATGCGTCTTTCGTTGCTTTGACTCCTTTTAACCTACAAATTAACGTCAAAGTGTATTTGTTGTGTTGCTACTGCCACAGTGATCGTTTAAAAGTGAGAAGTGTGCGGAATATTTATTAATACAAAAAACATTTCAAAAAATGTAGTGTTTGAATCGTATAAAGAAAAAGCTACTGCTGTCAGTTGTATTCAAAGTGGCTCACTGAAGTTGATGATAGGGAACAAATTATATGCATCAAAGGATATATGGAGATGCATAAGTGAAATAAATGTTTTTATTTGTATTACTTTAACCTAACCTCATAATTCCTTCTAAAGTGATTTACATCTTGGTTCACTCATGTCTGGAATAATACGTGAAATCTTAGGCCTACACTGTAGGATTCGTGTATTTTACTGCCTGCTGGAATAGATTTTGTATGTGGATATAAATGGGAGGATCTTCAGTGGAAAGGGATTCATGATTTGCGTAATGAGGTACTGCACTAGTTAGCTCCATATTTTTTCTTGCTTTGCACGATGCTTTTCGACATTTAACCACAAGTCCAGGTATTTATACGGATATTTTATGTTTCGGAAAAGCAGGCAAAACAAATGTCAGACTGCAGCAAACATAAAAGTGTCTTTCGCAGCGCATATTCCTCAATGAAGCCTAACATGAAAGAACTACGAAAATATTCTCTCTTTTTAATTATCATAAAGTGTCTAACGAAATTATGTTTAGCATGACACACGTTAAATTATTTCAGTTTTTCATTATTTACCCATTGACACAGCTTTAGGGCTTCCTGAAACATCGATTATAATGAAGTATTTATAAATATGTGGGTGAATTAAAATATTTGGTCACACGTTCTTAAACAATTTAGGTTAATATTTCCCAGCAGTGTAGCCCGAGGAGTACATTTGTGCGAGCAGTTTTCGTATTTTCCACTTGCTATTCACGGTTTTACCTAAAAATGTTTCCATTTTTCGTTCTTTCCAATGAATGCATTCCCGAGCAACATTATATTACGTACTATAATAAAGACGCTTTACTATTTTGGAGTCTTATTCCGAGCAACTATGACGAAATATTTTACGATAGTGTAATGGGCTCCTGTGAAGTACTTTCGTCAAAGATCTTGGATAAAATCTTTGACAAAGATCTTTGTCAAAGATCTTTTACAGTGTAATACCGGCCTTACATGCAACACATCTTCCGGAAGACGAAAACCGATTTTCGTAAATCGTTTTTTCGCTGTCGTGTTTACATGGCATAGCCTGAATCGGATTTCCTAGCTCACTTAACATGACGGCTGGAAAACAGCTGATTCAGTTCCTTATTTAGTCTGCACAATAGCTATTTTTCTTTATTTAAATACACAGATTTATGTTCACTCTAATATTTATACTGTTATTTCAAATTAGAAAATATCACTCTTTCCATATGTGCCGAAAATTCTTAAGAAGAAAACACAACCTGACAAGCCAAGAACGTTTCAAAAACGGTTGCGTCTACATGGGCACGAAAATCGATTGTGGGACTGGAAAACCGCTTTAGAGAAGCGGATTTCCAGAACGATTTTGGAGTGTTTACATGACCATCCAAAAGCGGATTTGGGAAATCGGTTTACGAAAGCCGGTTTTGGGACTCCATGTAAACGGGGCAATAGGGAGTGTCCAGTTGTTACACTAGTGTATACCATTCCTGCAACTGAATGGCGGTTCTTGGAGGACAGGAAATAGAAATGAGAGTAAACTCCCGTCCTGGAACCAAAAATCTCACTGCTACAGCTTGAAAACTTTTGATGTCTTTATAGTTTATATACAGTGGCATGTGTTGTATCACATTACTAACTATAATAGCGGATCCACCTTTTCCATCCTCTCTATCTTTGCGATAGGTTTGATAACCACGAAAAGACACTTCTCTTCCAGGACTAAACCATGTTTAAGATATTACAGCCACTCCTATTTTCCGCACCCACAACTCTCTTAATAACATATCTTGTTTGTAATTACAGACCTTGCATTCCACTGAAGAATACTAAAGTCCATTTTGGGCTGAAAATGCAGTTACCACCATGTGATCTATCATCTCTGTATTAATTGTTTCTGGTGCCCAAGTTTGTACCTGCCGGAGAATTGGTAATATTATTTTGCATACCGTGTCCACAAGATTTCCTCCTATATTCTTGGGCATTGTGGTCCTTTGCTTTTCAGGACAAGATCTATACGGATTTGTTGGCAATGACAGTATTGGCCTCTGCACTGGTATTAATAGTTTTTCATATCCCCTCCATGCACTAGGCTTTTGAGACGGTTCTTTTTTTGTGGTGTTATTGATTTTAATTTGCTCCTAACTGGAGGTATATAATTAGTTTGTGTAAACTACATAGATGGTTTATGCAAGATAATGCATGTGCATTAAAGGTTCCCAGCTTAGGAAATTCAGATGCACTATTGACTTCTGGGGGAAGTTGTTCGATAATTGTGTTATTTTGTATACATGGCATTGTTGCTGTTACTGTAGCATATGACTACCAACTGAATACTGCCCAACCTTCCTTAGTGGAATGTTATGAAACGTCCCAATTTCTTGCATCTGTCGGCATTTAATGTGTCCTGGACACGATCTTTCTGTCGCCAGATGTTGCCCTTGACAGAGAATACATTTCGGAAACTGGACCTGACATATCCTGGTATTGTGAGGGCCACGACGTATTGCACACCTTGTCTGGCTTCTGCATTGTTTGCCTATATGTCCAAGTCGTAAACAATTGTAACACTGCCTGACTGCAGGCACATATGGCCTTACTTCACACTACATCCCATGTATGCTCACATAACGTGGCAAAACTTGTTAATCAAATGTAAATAAAATAGTTGACTGCATTTTGTATTCTTCCTGCAACGTTCTTGTAATAAACCACCTGACGCTTAGAATTTTATACCTAGAATCTGCCACTTCCAATACGTCCTGTTCATCTAACTCAAAATCCATATTATGTATAAACACTTGTTTATTTATTAAATGAGTGGGGATGAACATTTCACAGTTCTTATTAGCTAATGACTGGCCAGAAACCAATCTGTTAGCTACATTCCCATTTGATAATTCTATTCGGATTTGGTTTATCCCTGTAACCTGAATGTCTTTGATGAAGTCCTTAACTTATGGCAAACCCATATGTAACCCTTTTCTGACAGCCATAGGATGCAGTTGGCAACATATTGCCTGGAACTTTCCACATAAACTACATAGGGTCCACTGTCTGTATTTTTAACGATTCTAAATAGGATTCTTTTGGGTGTTTGTTTTTGCCCCCTTGTGCAAGTTAGGGACTGTTCCGCAACACTTTGTACTGCCGAAGACAGAATTTGGTCTTTTGTTGGTCCTGTGACGTCTATTTTATCAGGAGAAAGAATTTTACAATTTCTTGATGGGATTGGTTCCTCACTACGACGTTTGTTTGTAATATGCGACTCAGCACTGTTAGCCATCGTGACATCTACTATGTCCATTGGTAGATTACTTACTGATACTTAGAATCTGCTTGTATCCTCCTGTGATACGTCGAGACTCAGAACCATCTCTTCTGACCAACTGCACTCTTGCCTACAGTCTTGAACAGCAAATGCACCATGTGTTCCTGTTACTAAGTGCACCGCATTGGCCAAAGTTTGCAGGATTCTGTCTGGGTCCAAGCCTCCTCCTTCTCTGTACTCACCGCTGCTCATAACGAATCAATTACTTTCACTGACCCCTTTATTTATTTATTTATTTTTAATTTAACTCAATTTTTAAATTTGAACTCACAATACCTCGATAAGTTTAGCTGTTGCTATCCAAAGATGTGCATAATGCATTTATAATAATCATAAACCATACATAAATTATCTGTGGTCTATGTTTCTAATGGAGGCATTCACACTGGGCGTTACGTCCCGTCATGGTTTCTCGGGAAGAAATGTTTGATGGAACTATCGTCTGCTAACATCGGAAGTTAACCTATTTTCATCACGCTAACTCATATTATCGGAGGCGATTACACGGATTATAAAAAAGTGCGACGTCTTAAAATTTATGTCATTATTATTCTTTGTTTTAGAGGTACATTGTAAATGTTCCATTACGACTTAGATATTTTTTGGGTTCATGGTCCTAAAACCAAGGTCCGTTATATGAAACTGAAAAATGGTTTATGTTTTACAATAGTGTAACAGAAAAGACTGAAGCAAATAGTTTATATGAATAAGGTTGTACATTGATGAAGCTGTTTTCATTAATTAACACTGTAAATAAAAAAGTCGCCATGGAGTGGCCAAGGGCATTGTGGCACTATGCTACGATATGTGAGACCGCTTCCTGTCGAGGGTTCAAATCCCCCCTCGGGCACGGATGATTGTGTCGTCTTTAATATAAGGTATGTTCATAAGTAGTTTGTATGTTTAGGGACTGAAGACCTCACAGTTAAGTCCCTTAAGCTTAACAAACATTTGAACAAAAAAGTCTACAATAATGAAAGAGAAAAATTCAGTTGTTTATGACGTTATTAACAATTTAAGGATGGAAATCGTAATGAAAAAAGTAGACAAGATCTGTTTATTCTCTTATAAATATTGTTTGATGTGTTTGCATGTTTATATACTCATTTGAAAATAGATGTCGGTGTCTAATGTGTTGTTTCACTTCAGGGCACTTTATCACACCAATATTAAATTATGACTTTTTACGTAGTAGATGGTAACTCATAAGCTCACTTTTTACAAATTGATGTGACGTAAAGTGTGAATGGACCTTGGCATGAGAGTACCGTGACATGGCGGACAGTGTGAATTGGCCTTAAGTAATATACTGCAATTCGTCCTACTGTAACAGAGCACAAAAGTAAACCTATATTGAGAGTTAAGGCCAATCAATGCACACTGACCACCATCCGTCACCTCTTGTTCCGCGAAAACTTTGCACAAGGCATTTCTTATTCTCACTGGCCGTCATCGGATCGTCACGTTACGTCACACCATGTCAAGGTTTCTCGGTAACAAAGTTTTGACGGAACTGTCGTCTGCTAAGATCCAAAATTAACTTATTTTCGTCACATTCACTAATGTTAAATAAGCGATTACACGGATTACACACAACTGAATCTTCTTAGTCTTTATTAATACACTTTGTCTTATCGGAAACATTCTAATGTTCCATTACAACTTAGATATTTTTCCATGTCTGTATAAAAAGGTGTTCTTCCAAAAGCTACGTTTGTTATCTTTAACAGAAAACTGTTTACATTTTACTGTAGAGTAACAAAAGAGGCTGACAAAAAAGATGTCTGAGAATAATATTGTTAAGTTGATGAAGCAATTTTCATTACATAAATTCAAATGAAAAAGTGAGTGCTCATCAAAGGGAAAATTTCAATTGTTTATTATGTTATTAATAATGTAAGGCGGAAAGTGTAATGGATACAGTAAACTGGCTTTGTTTTTCCCATTATAAATATTTTTTATGTGTTTCTATGTACATATTGTCGTTTGCAAAAAGATGTCGATGTTTTGAAGTTATGTTTTACTTCCAAGAACTTTACCTCACTATTTGACCAAAACCATACATTAAAAAATTTGCTTTGGCCATCAATAAAATTTACTATTGTGGTTTCGTCATTTCCGAAATTAAACTAAAACGTTTTAGATCATGGATGATAACTCTCAGCCTAACGTCCACTCTTGAGTACCAGGCTAACTGAACTGACATTACAGACAGTGTGAATACACCCTGACATCATAGTACCATGACATGACGGAATGTGAAGGCCAGTGTGAATTGGCCTTTAAGGACAATTGACTCTATCCAGCATGTCACGTTCCATCACAAACATTCCACAGTGCATTTACATTGGCGTCATTCACCTTGTCCATCACTGGACCATAACATCATATTACGTGACATCAAGGTTTCTTGGAAAGAAAGTTTTGACTGTCATCTGCCAACATTGGAAGTTTTTACATAATATAGATCCATGTATTACTGCACAGTACAAAACTAGACAAATATAACTAGGTCATGGGAATACCGGATGTTTTGAAAAATAAATAGATTTGGTATGTACAGCTCACATGTGACCAGTACGTTTCATGCAAATTCTGTCTTAAATTACTCTTTTTCAATAGTATGGAGAAATGTATTCAGAAAGTGCTTTCTACCTGTTAAATTTCTAAATGAAAGGCTATCTATTGATATTACACTATAATGAAGAGATGTTCTTTTATGTTATTTGGATGAACCTAGAAAAATTGCCCAATTTCCTTCAACATTTTACACAATGGTCTAATAAGTATAACAATGTGAATAGACTGCATATTTTAATAAGTGTAACCTACAGAGGGTAAACATTAAAGAGCATGAATATAAAAAATTCTTGACTAGCATAAGAAAAAATTCTAATGAATGTTTGAATGTATAGAGGCATCGTTTTTAAATATACATGCAGTATGTTAATGTATATTAGTGGCAGTCAATCACAACAGTAGGGGAAAGGATGACCTTAAATATCTGATGTTAGTGGTAACTTCTAACTTTGGCACAGAATGCGGTGATATATACTGCAACTAAAATCTTTGGTCGCTTACCAAATAGTATCTAAACTCTGACAGCTAACTGTCATTTAAAAAGAAATATAATTTTTTGAAAGATATCTCATTCTACTCTGTAGCTGAATTTTTAGATATAAATCAGTAATTATACAAACAAATATATATGAAGTAAAAATAAAAAGTAATAAAACTGAATGTATTGTAAAATCATGTAAAGATATGTTACAGTAAACTGACACATTCCATATCATAAGGCAATGTAATTATTAATAATCTATGGAACAAGTATGAATCTTATATTCTTTAATGTGTAAGGACAGCAGTTCACAACTTTTTGTAGATGCATGGCTCACCTATTCTTAAAAAAAATTATATATATATTGAAGTAGAAAAAGCTCAGGTGCCTAGTAACTGAACACGCAGCTAAAGGTATAAAGAAGCATATAGAAACCTAAATACAGGAGAGATCAGAAAATCTATACATACTTTGCTGAAGAAAAAGGTGCAAATAACAAAAGTATTACAGTGAATAAAAAGGACAAAGTTACAGTAAGTGTCAGAGTTGAGTGTTCAAACTGTAACCCACTGGGCTCCAAATATTTTTGAGCATTACAGGATTTATTTTGTTAACATTTCCCAGAGTAACCATTTCAATTTCATGGCACAGTTCCTGTAGTGTGTGCAGTTTCTTGCAATAAACCATGTTCTTGGGGTAACCCTGTAAGTAAAAACCAAATGGAATTACATCATAGCCACACACATATGTATGGTAGCAGATAGGCGCACAATATATGTGAGGTAGTGGGGCGGAGCCCATGTTGTTGGATGAAGAAAGGATTGTCACCAACTAATCTAATCTAACCAAACAAAGCCCTAATGCATGGTAAAATTAATGTCTCAAACATCTCCAAGTAATTTCTTCCATCGAAAAAGAAAGGTCCAATCAGTTCCTTGATGATAACTAATACGAAAGTCTCAGAGTATTGACTGTTTGCTCAAAATGAACAAGTCTATTTCGTTGTGAGAAGTGCACACAATTATGCCGTTGTTCACACCATTTATTTAAACTGTGCTTCATCAGATCACACAACTTGGAAAATAAAATTTGCAACAGTTTAAAACAGAGAACTTCTCAGTGTGTCATCCTCATTCAGTGGGTGAAACAATTGTGGTATGTAGATTTTCCATTTTGCAGTGAGCAAAATATGACTGACCCTAGTCCTACTTTTTTCTTTTTTTTCTTTTTTTTTTTTTTTTGGGCAACCCTCGAATGAATTAAACACTGGGACAGAAGGCGCTTCATTTGCTAATATAAGTGACTGGCCTGATCGTCCCTTATGAATATTCATGTTTATTCTATGAAGTTCAAAATTATCCTAAAGGCAAGAAATGCTTAGTCATGTTGGTGGTTCCATTCCATATTGCTGACTTAAAGGTTATTGCACTTCACTGATTTCTCGAACTTCCAATACCACTTAAATGCTTTTTCAATGCTAAAATGTCGAACATGCTCATGCATTGTTGGCACTTACTCTATTAAAACACTAGTGCCATCTGTCACAGACTCCCCAAAACATTAATGCCAACTGTTAACACCAACACTTACGTCTTAACCCTGTGACCAATGTGATATCAAACTTATGGCATTAATATATTACACAGTCTTAAACATTTTGTTTATCAGCCCTGTACATATCTCACACATACACACACATGCACACACACACACACACACACACACACACACACACACACACACACTGAAACACACAATGCCTTTACAGTTTCCAAATGTCTGCATGTAGAAGATGACTGTTGCAACGGATCCAGACCTACTGAACTCCTTACATGTCATTTTCATGTATGTGAGTGGTACCACCACGTTTTACTAAGCAGTTAGATACCTCACACGTCATTTGTAATGGTAACTAGAGACAATAATTACTGTACTTGCATTTGTTATTGCGTTTGAGTACACTGCATATATCAAGGGGCTGTTCCTGAACAGGCATTTCAAACTGTGTGACAAGGCACAAAGGCCATGTACGTTTAGCGGAAAGAGCTGTTTTTCCCCCTGGCATGGAAGGGCGAACCCCTGCTGTAGGTGGTACGAAGGAAGAGACTTTTAGCGGACAATAAAGGATTTACAATGCCCGGGTTTTGTGTGTGGCACAGAGACTCATCACTGCCCCACCTTCCAGTCGAAGGTGTAAGCACCGGCGTGCGTAACATCCAGGCACCAAAACCAGTTGTGTCAGAGTTAAAGTGTACCAAACGAGTTTAAAACCTCACCTCGCATTGGAGAGACGTATTTGGAAAAGCCACCAACACATTGGTATGGCACTTCTCATTGCGTGTCTTTAGCAGGTGAGTCTCGGTTGTAAACTGGGAAAATATTGGAAGACATGTACAATTGACTGAGCTACGAAATTTTGGAGAGACAGACTTTGTCTACTCCATCAGTCAGCCACCTTGGGCGATCAGACGGTGCACTCCAGTGAATAATTAGCGATCCACTGTGGTTTTGCCTAGTTTAATGAAGGCAGAACATCGTGTGACAATAAACCAAAACAACCTCGGGCTCGCACAAGCCGGTCTGACGACATGATCGAAAAAGTGGAGGGAATTGTTTTGGGGATCGCCGAATGACTATTGAACAGGTCGCCTCCAGAGTTGGCATTTCTGTGGGTTCTGTGCACACAATCCTGCATGATGGCCTGAAAATGCGAAAAGTGTCATCAATGTGGGTGCCACGAATGCTGACAGATGACCACAAGGCTGCCCGTGTGGCATGTTGACAAGCAATGTTGACGTGCAACGACAGCATGAATGGGACTTTCTTTTCGTCGGTTGTGACAATGGATGAGACGTGGATGCCATTTTTCAATCCAGAAACAAAGCGTCAGTCAACTCAATGGAAGCACACAGATTCACCGCCACCAAAAAAAATTTCGGGTAACCGCCAGTGCTGAAAAAATGATGGTGTCTATGTTCTGGGACAGCGAGGGCGTAATCCTTACCCATTGCGTTGCAAAGGGCACTACGGTAACAGGTGCATCATACGAAAATGTTTTGAAGGACAAATTACTTCCTGCACTGCAACAAAAATGTCCAGGAAGAGCTGCGCGTGTGCTGTTTCACCAAGACAACGCACCCACACATCGAGCTAACATTACGCAACAGTTTATTCGTGATAACAACTTTGAAGTGATTCTTCATGCTCCCTACTCACCTGATCTGGCTCCTAGGGACTTTTGGCTTTTTCCATCAATGAAAGACACTCTCCGTGGCCGCACATTCACCAGCCGTGCTGCTATTGTCAGCGATTTTCCAGTGGTCAAAACAGACTCCTAAAGAAGCCTTCACTGCTGCCATGGAATCATGGCTTCAGTGATGTGAAAAATGTGTACGTCTGCAGGGCGATTACATCGAGAAGTAACGCCAGTTTCATCGATTTCGGGTGAGTAGTTAATTAGAAAAAATTCGTAGGCCTTAGAACTTGAATGCACCTCATACAATTAAGTAAGGCGCTATCTCAGTCACCCTGTGATATATATTTTCTGCTAATAATTGTTTTGTTTGTATTTGTAGTTTGTTTTATCAAACCGATACCATTAACGATCAAATGTTCAAATGTTTGTACAGCTTATGGGACTTAACTACGGGGTCATCAGTCCCTAAACTTACAAACTGCTTATGAACTACTTACGAACTAGGACGGCACAAATATCCATGCCCGAGGGGGGATTCGAACCCCCGACTGTAGTGGCCGTGCTGACCGTGACTGGAGTGCCTCAGTCACCTCGGCCACTGCGGCCGGCTACCATTAATGGTTAAATCCTGTTCTTTTTTAATATTTTTGTTTCATTTGTAATTTGCCGTTATTTTATGAGATTTTTTTTTTTTTTAAGAAAATAAACTAAATTTTTATCTCTCAGAAGACAGCAATTTTCATTTTACTGAGACACTATTTAATACCACAGTCCTGTACCGAGTGAGGTCATTTAGCAGTAACTATTTATTTTCTGCTTACAGGAGTAGTCGTTCGGTTCATTCTGAGTACGGTTAGAAACCTCTTACCTATCTTGTTGAAATGTGCACTGCTTTCTGATGTCTAGTCTGCGTGTCATGGTAGATTTGTTCCATCTGCAGAGCCAATTCTTTTAGGGGACAAAACATTGCAGAGAATTCCTTGTGCATAATACAGGGTGGAAGAAATCGCCTGTCAACTTTTTGAGACAGGCCAGCGGCATGTAAACTTGAATGCAGTAGATAATGGCATCGCCCCCCCCCCCCTCCCCACCACGTTAGGCGTTTGCCCGTTCAAACCCGAATTAGGTGTAGTGAGTTTCGTGTATTGTTCTGATGACAAGTATTTCTCAGATTTTTGAATGTCTGCAAATTGACGGAGCTATCAGGATACGTTTCTGACCGTTTATACTCGATTTAGTTAAATATAGTGAGGGTTGAGCACTGGGTTGATCAAAGATAATATTTCAATTTTGGGGCTTTAAAGTTTCGTATGTTAACGGAGCTGCCAACAGAGGTTTGAGTCCGTTTGAACCTGATTCAGTGAAAGTGAGGGTCATGCATTGTCCTGTTTTAAAATATTTTTGAATTTTTCAGGTTTATATAGTAATGGATTTGACTGAATAGGAGCAGTACCTATACATTAGAATTAAAGGCGGCGAGGGTTACATAATATTTTATTGGAAAATGTATGTAAATTAGTAATTTTTGTGTAGTTTAGTGAGGTTTTTTTAATGTAGTTATAGGTTTTTTTCTTCGCTGGTGCACAGGGGCATTTGAAATATACTCATAATTGTTTTGTTGGTTCATCAAACTGGTAAGTGGATTGACATTTTGTAGATAGGTGTTGGTTGTTGCAATTAGCGATGGTCACATGTTGAATAGGTTGCAAGCGAAAAAGTTACCTAAGTTTCGAGTAAGTTACATATTGACAAAATGGCGTCTGACTACAGGGGAGGTAATGGCTCACCATCTCCGTCAGATATATGAGGATTAGAACTTTAATAGTGGAAACATTACTGTGGAGACAGAATGCAATGCAATGGAATTTACTCATAATGTTCAAATGTTTGTAAAATTATGGGACCTAGTCGCAGTGGTCATTGGTCCATAAACTTACAAAATACTTGCACTATTTTCTGATGTCTATCCTGCATGTCACAGTACATTTGTTCCACCTACAGAGCCAACCGTTTTAGGGTACAAAACAATGCACATCAATCCTCGTATGTAATGCAAGGTGGAAGAAACCGTCTATCAAGTTTTTGAGACAGACCGGCGACATATAAACTCGAAAATACTCGATTGTTAATGCTCCTCTGTAGCAGCTTTTCATCAAACCTCCAAACATACACACAGTTGTGTCCAATGTAAACTATAACTTTCTGAAACTCTACAGGTACTACTCAGCAGCAGTTTTATAATTCACCTCTTTCTATGTAAATGCTTTGTATTTGCTGAATGCCAAGTCTCAACATCATTTTACAAACCTGTATAAATACAAATTCAATCAGGAGCCATATAAGAAGAACACACAGTGAATGATAATTTAGTATTTTCTCCAAGAGAACTAAACAAGTTGTGTAGTGGCATACTCCTCAACTCGCATTTGAGAGATCCTGATTCAGTTCTCGGTTCAGCCGTCCAGATATCAGTTTTCTGTTGTCAACAAGATAGCAATCAAGAAGCTGATTTTGGTGACTTCAGTACCTCCAAAGCTTTATTCTTCTTAATTCTTATACACACCATCTTCTCAAGGATTTGTATTAATGTCTGTTACAAAGTATTAAAACTGAGTCTTTCTCGTTTAGTACCGAGTGAGGTCATTTAGCAGTAACTATTTATTTTCTGCTTACAGGAGTAGTCGTTCGGTTCATTCTGAGTTACTCTGCTTAAATCAGAATGGGCTAGCGTAACTTGTGAGAACAACAAGTAGATGGTTGACGTAAACCGAGCATCCTCAAAAAATAAACAAATAAATAAATAGTAAAAATTAAAATAGTAAAAATTAAATTAATATTAGAAAATACGCCACCATCTACTTGCATCACAGTTCCAGTACATGTTTAAGCAACAACTTGATACTTTTGTAACAGATTCAGCTGAGAAGACATTATCTATCCCTACTTCAGTACATTGAATGTACCACTAACCCTAGCAACTAGGAGAGGAAAGAGTATCGCTAATTACGAGTTCTTTGTAAAAGTAATCATCTCCCTGACAAATAAACTAAATATCCTATGGAATGACCAGTTTTGAAAAATACCTGAAGAGTTGATATACTTCCCAAAACTGGGACCTATAGCGCCGAACTTCTGTTTGTAGCAGTTTGCATTGCATTGATGGTCAACTATGTGTCGCGAGCACTGGGTTGATCAAAGATAATATTTCAATTTTCGTATGTTAACTGACTGAGCTACCAGGAGAAAGAGGAGAAAGAGAGAGAGAGGGAGAGAGAGACAGAGAAGCAAAAGAGAACAAGGGATGCAGAGAAAGAATCTCAGCATTAGAATAATTAACTTCTACTTACGGGCAGCATGTAACTGTGAGTTTAAAAATGCAAAATCCCTGTAATTAACATAACTTAATTTGACTTTTTGTTTAATGCTTCCATTTAATTGCTTCTTGCTCTTTTACTCACTAATTTAAGATAAAAATAAATGAAATTTGTTTATTGTTTCGTGATTCCTTGGGAGATAAATGAGCTATTGCGTATGTTTTACTCATACGTAATCCAGCTGAAAAATGCTCCTAGCTGCCTCAATCCTCATTCCGACTTCCTCACCAAAAATTTTGGCATGCGAACCCGTCATAGTCAGCAATGTCGTCTCACTGTCAGTCTCTATATGTGTCTCTGTCCGTTTGTTTGCTGTATCTCCCACTGCCGCTTTCTGTCTGTGTCAAACTTTCAATGTCTTCATCCCTTTCCCTCGCGATTCCTCACCGCTGCCTGCTTCTGCCATTTTCATTGTCTCTCTGCCCCACTGACGTTGACCCATTCACTTCTTGTCCTGTTGCCAGTATCCTTTCTTTCTCACTTAGAGTCAGCTTTCATTGTATCCAATCACGATTGTATCCTTTTCACATATGTCCATTGGTATGGTTTGAGCACGAGGGTACTGGGGATAGGAAAAACTGGACAAATTGTTTCGTGCTATAATATTGGAGAGCCGTACACTCATGCTTTATGTATGGTCTCCATTCATCTCAGTTTCCCACTGTTTTCTCTTTCGCTCCAATTTCTACTATCTGCATCTGCCTTAGTTTGTTGTTGCCACTGTTCCTGCCTTCCGACATCTCGTTTCGTTTCCCACTGCTGTTTTCATGCATATGCCTTTGTCCTGAACTGACACCTTCTCTGTTCCATCATATATGGCTCTCTCTGCCTGTTGCACTGTCGATGTCCTACTCACATTCAGCCAAAAATAAAGCGCGAATATGTTCGCATGCCAAAATTTTTTGTGAGGAAATCGGAATGAGGATTGAGGCAGCTGGTTCCACATTTTTGTGTGAGAGAGCATATTCGCCTTTTCTGTGTTCCGGCAGTAGCATTTTTCAGCTGGTTCCCATCTTTTTCATGTTACATCAGAGTGTACTGCTTATATAACATGAAATAAATGGTGAAAAAAATTTGGATAGTATTTTATTCCAGATAAACACCTAAACAACATACACATAACATTTTAGTCATTTCCTATTCCTCAAGATACGTTACCTCACAATCAGAAATAGCGTTTTCGAACCTATTACTGTCGCGTGCTGTCATTCAAGGACCGATATCTCAAGAACCACATAAGATATAATTCTGCTTTAAACTTTAAAAATTTTCGATACGTTATCTACATTTCGTACGCAGCTATGTGTAACCTAAAATCAACCACACGAAAAGTCTACGCAATGTGTTTTTACCTCTGCAAACTCTTTAAATATGTTGCAATAGTTCACTAAACCGGATATTGCATATTAACTATAAAGTAAACGAAAACAAAAATCACCCCTTCATCGACCGAAGATTTCAATCTTTAAGATGTACAAAAATCAATTTTTCCGCCGAGTACCTTTTTTCAAATTGTATGGTAGTTTCAGAGCTGTCCGGACGCCATCTTTCAGCACAATACGCAATTTTTCTATCAAAATATCACGGATTTTCGGCCGTATCTTGCTGACGGACTAAGATTTACGAAAACTGAAAACTGCGGTTTATAGATAAATGTGTACAGGATGTATTGTAAATATTTGAACAATTTTCTATGGTTAGTTATTTACTTATTTATATATTTGTGATTCACAGTGCTAAAACGGCTAAAAATCGGGTTTTGTGATTTTGTGCAAAACTATGATAAGTTTCAACCTCTGGATCTCGGTAACGGATAATGAATTTTTTTTTTCTACACGTTATGTACAAAAGTCAACTGATTTACTCAATTTGGATGGGCTCCAGGAAGTGTGTAACTTTGAAAATTTTGACGATGTACTGTATGATAGCTATAGTATATCCATTCTTCTAACATGTACACTAATGATCACTAGGCCAAGATCTATCCAGAACACTTTACCCCTTCACTCTGAGATGAATAGAGCATGAGAACTTGACCCATAAAGAATCATAAATTCGCACGCGCCGTTTACGAACATATTAATACCGCGCTCGGCAGTTATGTTACAGTCCACTTGAAATGCTTCTGTCTCAGCATAATTGACCTGAAAAGATAGCATTTTACAAAACATAACACGCATTTGAGTAAAGGGGCAAATCGTTAGGCTAAAGAGAAATTTTTCTGAATAGTGTTGGACAAAATATAAGAAGCCTTGTACGATGACAATTATATCCATTATTTTGATATACAGATGAAAAAATAAATACATAAATCAATTGTTGGACAACAAGTAAAAAGGCAAAGCTCTACTAAGCATCGATTACAACTTACAGTCATCCTGGTACCTCTGTTTGTTGGCAAAGTTTTCAGTCTAACTTTCGTATTCATTACACAAGTTATTGTCATTTTTTAATTTTAGCACGAGTGACGAGTGAGAATCCCACGCGGGATCTTCCGGCCAAAAATACCATTAGATCGTTCCATTTTTATTTATTTATTTTGTACACAACGATTGTTGTGAAACCTTCGTTCCTAAATGAACGACACTGTGTTTCTGGTGGTGTTTGTGTTCATGCCCAAACTTTATTTTTCCATTATTAATAGTATTATTACATTAATTATCTTTATTGACTTTTATTATTATAGTCATTGTTGTTACTATTAATACTGCTCCAGTGTTTCTTGATTCTTACGTTCCGATTGTGTTTGTTTTTTATGTGAAACTATGAATAAACCCTACTTTCAAATAAATGACGCAAAAGCGAACTGCCGGTAAAATGAAATGAAATGAGCGTATGGCTTTCTTGGCCGGAAGATCCCTTGCGGCATTGTTCGGCCGCCTTAGTGTAAGTCTTTTTAGTTGACGCCGCGTGGGCGACTTACGTGCCAATGATGATTAGATGATGATTAGAACAACACACAACACCCAGTCCCCTGCCGGGACACTGTTATAAAATCCATAGTCACTCCTTTTACATGTCAGGAACACGCTGCCCAATACAACAATTGCCAGTGTACTGCTACGAGCATGGCTTGGACCCTTGACCCTGGGAGTAAAAAACTAACGATCTACCAACTTGCCACTGAAGCTAGACATGTTTGGCTATCGCAATTAAGACTCTTCCACCCTGTACGCGGCGTGCGTATCTGGATGTACGCCACGCTGACCACGTAACAATTCACACAGCGTCAACAGTTGCGATACCTTACCAGCCACGTTTTATGCCAGTATGCAGAAAGATGTCAACTCCGACGGTCCCGTAGTGTCAGTCTGGATTTTCGTGTGCATTTCATTTATAATTATGGTATTTTCTCTGCTATTATTTGAACAGAATATAACACTAACTAATTTTTAAGCCGGCCGCGGTGGCCGAGGAGACTAAGGCGCTCCAGTCACGGTCTGCACGGCCACTAAGGTCGGGGGTTCGAATCCCCCCTCGGGCATGGATATTTGTGCCGTCCTAGTTCGTAAGTAGTTCATAAGTAGTTTGTAAGTTTAGGGAATGATGACCCCGTAGTTAAGTCCCAAAGACTTTACAAACATTTGAACATTTTTAAATTTTCTTCCGATTATTTCAGTTTATTGAAATATTAGTTTCTTTCAAAACATAATAACAAAAACAATTAAAAAAAATAAAAATTCAAATATCATTAATAAATACGGTGAACAATATGGTGACTGGACACTACATTTATCAATATTGCACGTTTTAATTTAAAAAATATATATACAAATTTATTTCTAAGATATTTAATAATATTACCGCAGAATATGTATGTACTTCCTGTCTTTTGATAACGTTTAGGCAATTTCATCCCATCCTATTTCCTGCAACATAACTTCTATGTAGATTTCTAATGTCAAGTCCCAAATCACTGGCTGAATACGTACTTCTTCAATCCATTTAGAACCTACGAAGTTTACCGGAAAGCGCAATCTCACACCAACTACTTGCAAATGATCCGCAATAAACACAACACATCAGACCAGGGCCGGCGCAAGGCACGAGCGAAACGTGCGGCCGCACAGGGCGGTACTTTCCTAGAGGCGGCAAGTCTGCCGCATCCCCCCCCCCCTTTTTTACTTTATTTCTTTCTTGTAGGACATACTCAACATTCATGCCCAAGAGGAAATTTCGAAACCAAACCTCGGAGGGAGCGGCTTCGGGAACTGTGGCATGGCGCCTCGACTACCTGTCGGCCGCCCCTGTTGAACAAGGGAAAGGATCAGGGTTGCCAACGAGGCCATGATAAAGACCACCGAAGTGACCGTAAAATCCCACCAAAAACCACCGAACTTTCCGAAGTTCCCATGCAAAAAAAAAAAAAAAAAAAAAACGTCTATTCGTTTGTTCTTGACCGATCGATTTGAAATTTGGACGCAACTATGCATTTTAAAGGAGGAGTTTTTATGTACCTGACTTATCTGTATACACACTAGACGGAAATACAAAAAAATATTGTTTATTCAAAAGCACTTCAGTAAACATTTTATATATAAAAACAAACAATAATTACTTTGAGCCATTCCAATGCTTGTCGAGTACAGACAGCAAATTGGGAAATATTGAACTTGAAAACACAAAGTAATCCAGTCCAGAAAGGAGGTCAGCGTCAGTCACACTATTTGTCTTTATTTTATGTCAGAAGATCTAGATTTCATCTATATTCCAATGTAATCACATCTGAGAAAAAAGAAAGTTAACAATGAAAGTACAATCACATATTAAGTGTCTGCAATGTTCAGTCATTTTCACAACAAGAAAAATCTGATAAAGTGCTGTAGCAACAAATACATACCATTAACACAATGTCAGTTTTTCGTACTCGACAATGATTGATACCTTTGTTAATGTCTTTGAACTCTTAAGAATTCTACATTTTATCCAATAATGTGATACATTTCCTAGTTATTTATCTGTCCATATTCGTTAATAATTTCAAATTAGGATTATATTACTTCTGCAACCTTTTTTATACGATTTCATTAAAATCCACCAACTTTCCCACCTCCCACTGACTCAGATTTTTTCCCACCGTTGGCTTTAGAAAACCACCAGATTCGGTGGGAAACCACTGACGGTGGCAACCCTGGAAAGGATGAGGACTAATTTCCTCCTCGCCACTGTGGCAGCACCGTTGCGTTTACGCCGGAAGAACAGAGAGGGGGGAACAGTCTGGCGTACACGCCAGAGTGTTGCCCTAATGTGAAGATTGCTCTCAGAATTCTCCAAACAGTCCCAGTGACAGTTGCGAGTGGAGAGAGGAGTTTCTCAAAACTGAATTGATAAAGACATACCTCCGATCAACGATGAGCTAAACTCGTTTGAATGATCTTGCAACAATATCGACTGAGCACGAGTTTGCAGAGGACTTAAATTACACAGATCGTGTGAAAGAGTTTGCACAAGCAAAAGCCAGGAAGGTTCGATTTGTCTAGTTTTTTTTTTATGTTTATATTAAGATCAGTGTCTTGATTATTTACTGTGTTGTTTCTTATTTCGTTCAACATTGAATAGTTATTGTAAATATTATTGTTCAAACCAAATTATCGTTAAATTGTAAATATATTTTGTTTTCTGTAGAACACATTATCAGTTTACAAGCATTGAAAAGTGTTTATTTACTTTAACCGTAAGTTCATGCCGCGCGGTCTAAGGCGCTGCAGTCATGGACTGTGCGGCTAGTCCCGGCGGAGGTTCGAGTCCTCCCTCGGGCATGGGTGTGTGGGTTTCTCCATAGGATAATTTATGTTAGTAATGCGTAAGCTTAGGGACTGATGACTTTAGCAGTTAAGTCCCATTAGATTTCACACACATTTGAACACTTTTGCAAATTCACACAGCTTATTAAAATTAGCTGGATTTCTTCAATCAGGTTTGACTCAATTTTTGAGCTGGTGCCCAACGACTGTTTTGTACAACTCTGTAGAGAACGTCACCAATCAGTCGCAATTTTTGTATTTATTTTCCAGATATACATAGATTTTGGGCACAGTGTGACTATTATCAATGCTTTGAGCTATGTTTACATCTGTACCATGTTGCTGAACTTAACTGTCGACATGGCGGCTTTGATGTAAGGAAATATTAAAAGCTTTGAGACTGGCCACTCAGTGGCCGAAACCTAGGTAGATCTGAAAAGTAAAACAAAAAAATTGTGATTGATTGCTGACATTTCCTACAGATTTGTTGAAATAAAACTCCACAAACGTTTTGAAAAAAGAAAAAAAAAAGTGGAGGTGGGGCGGTAATTTAGCAACTCGCATGGGACGGCACTTGGGCTTGCGCCGGCCCTGCATCAGACAACAAAGATGACGCACTCTGTAGTGCACGACTCTCGGCTTGCACGAGGTCTAAAACCTTCACTCTGCGCATGCGCGGACTGAAAAAGTGTTCGCCACGTTTAGAAAGGGGCGAACGGAAGCCACGCGTGTCCAGCGTAGCTGGCGTAGCACGGGGCCGTGGCCTGCAGTGTGAACAGCCTCATTTGATAACAAGGGAAGCGATATTTTAAAAGTAGCTAGCGTACGTCCGGACACTCACGCCATGTGTAGTGTGGAATGTCCTTTACGGTCGCCCTCTTCTCTGTAGATCAGGTGTTACCAGTGGCGGCTGGTGATAATGTGCTGCAGCACACTGTAAATATATTACTAAAATTATGCCATTTCTCTTCGAATGCAAGCGAGAAAACGCTGTAAAATTACATCCTTTCTCTTGGATTACGAGCCAGATATCACAATAAAATTATACCAATTCCCAATACTAGTAATAAGAATGAAAAAGCATTTTGGAGCGTTCTCGCCGCGATAGCTGGAAACCAGCTCCGTGTGCTGAAGTGGGATTCAGCCGTGCTCGTACTTGTGCAGAGAGGCGGCGCAGTCGTCTTTTCGCTAGTGCGCATGCGCAGACGTGACGTCAGGCCTTGGCGACTCGTGTGTGCTGAGACCGACTGTAGCACCAGATCAGTATTTCTCTTCGCGCTGCGTGTAACGGTTGCGGAAGAATAGTAAATGACGAATATTGCGGCATACAGAGTCAAATAGCGCGCTGACTTAGGCGTCTTGCGCGTTGTCTCTCAAACCTAACTGTCTGAGACTCGTATTCAGATACCTCTGAGTCTAAATTTTTAATTTCTGTAAATAAAATCAATATTTTTAAACGTTATATTTACTACCTGCAGTGAATTCATGCAGTTGGCAACGCTGTTATAGATTCCACTAAAGGTCTTACTGTCAATAAAATATTAATTGATATTTAATTAAAAGCAATCATACAAAGGTTGGCTTTTTATTTTAGTATATTTTGTTTCCTGTTTATTTTTGTAATATTGTAGCACACTGGTCAAATTTTGTACGAGCCGCCACTGGGTGTTACTTATTATTATAGTTCATGCTAGTTCTCCTAGACTACAGCACATGTCACGAATTATATCGGAGTTCTGGTTGGTACTCTCTCCATATACAACGATTGGTAGCGATCTGTCTGACATATGTAGGTTTGGTTGTTAGCTTCAGAGCGACCTCTATTTATACCCCCTGCTGTGGCTTTCGGTCACACGCGACCGACTCACGCAGGTGGCCACCTCGCGCAGTTGAGTAAACTATTCCCACACTTGAGAGCCACACACACTACCACCTATCGTTAACTGCTGCTCCGCATCAGCCAACTGCTTCTAATTTAGCCATAAGCCTATAATCGCTAAATTACCCCCCTCTTTGATAAAACCCGGTCACTAGGGTCGACCTTAACACTTTAACTGCCAATCCCGTCAATTGACGGGATACAATAATTTCCGTAGACTGCCGATCCCGTCAATTGACGGAATTCGATTTCTCATGTTTGTAAATACGAAATCCCGTCCATTGACGGTCTCAGCATCTTTTCATTGTGCCGCAAGGGGTAAGTAGAATGTTAGAAAAGTAGAAGACAGGTCTTATTCGAACTGTAATGAAAAACAGGAAGGGAATGCCTTAGGCTATGAAATCACCCAACATACAAAGAAGGGAACAGATATTCCGGAGGAGTGGAAATCTTTTGGCTGTGAGCTGGAAAGACAAAAAATATGTATATATGCTAAGTACAAGACACAGGGCAGAAATGATATTATTATGAAGACAGAAGATGTAAACAAAAAACAAAAACCTGCGTGTGTTGTGGAGTACAACAAAAAGAAGGTCGGGGTTGATCTGTCCGATCAAAGGATGTCATACAGGGCTTTCGAACATAGAACAGTGAAATGGTGGAAGAAACTTGCATTTCACTGTCTCCTTATGGTGCCTGGTATATGCATGTATTCTCCATAACAAAATAAAAGCTGATGCCTCTATCCAAGTTCATAAAGGTGTTGTGTGCAGAATTGCCAATGTGTGAAGATGGTACTCCCAAACCAACTTCCGATAGAGGCCACCTGAGCAGGTTATCTGCAGGAAAGCATTTTCTAGAAAAAAATTCCACCTCCCACAGGTAAAAGTAGAATTCAAAGGATGTGCAAAGTATGCTCAACCAGAGGAAAAAAGCAAACTGGAAAGGCAGTAAGAAAAGACACATCGTACCAGTGCAGTGAGTGCAAAATCGCAATGTGCAAAGAACCATGTTTTACATTGTATCATACGAAATAAATAAATAAAATTGCACTGTGTGAAAATAATGTGTGTATATATGTAGTAAGTGTTTTTATCAGTGTTTTATTATTGAAAGTGGAATAAAAGCTTTTCTACTACGACAAGCATGATGTAAAAACTTTATGATTTCCGTAAACTTTTTTCTTTTTCCCAAAAAATGACATTGTTTGAAAATATGTAGTAAAGGAAGTAAACATTCAAAGAAACTGAAAGTAGGTAATCAGGAAGAAGAAGTCCAAGGCTTTCAGAAAAGGTTATTACTACATTTAAATGTTGTCTAGTTTTTCTAATACAAAAAACTAAATATTGCTAAAAACACCTGGCATTCTTAGAAATGGCAACGTTTACAGGGCCGGCAGTCAAAGTGTTAAAACTCTCACATTACCTGAATTCGGAATGTCTCTTCCCCTCTCAGTGGCGGACTAAGGCTGTCGGAGGCCCGGAGCGGTGGCAAAACAAAATGAGGCCAACCCGTCCACTTGGAAATACCGGGTGATCAAAAGGCAGTATAAATTTGAAAACTTAATAAATCACGGAATAATGTAGATATATAGGTAAAAATTAACACACATGTTTGGAATGTCATGGGATTTTATTAAAAAAAAAAAAAGTTCAAAATTATCCGACAGATGGCGCTTCATCTGATCAGAAAAGCAATAATTAGCATAACAAATTAAGACAAAGTAAAGATGATGTTCTTTACAGGAAATGCTCAATATGTTCAGCATTTTTCAATGATAGCTGTAGTCGAGGAATAATGTTGTGAACAACACTGTAAAGCATGTCCGGAGTTATGGTGAAGCATTGGCGTCTGATGTCTTTCAGCATCTCTAGAGATGTCAGTCGATCACGATGCACTTGTGACTTCAGGTAACCCCAAAGCCAATAATCGCACGGATTGAGGTCTGTGGACCTGGAAGGCCAAGCATACTAGTAATACATTTTTTTTTTATTTTTATTTATTTATTTAGTTCTAATAAAACCCCATGTCATTCCAAGCATATGTGTCAATTTTTACCTCCCTACCTACATTATTCCGAGATTTATTAAATTTTCAAATTTATACTGACTTTTTGATCACCCGGTACATGTAGTACTATAACAAATGTAACTTTTGAGACTTGGAGGGTCCCTTGCAGGACGAGAGGCAAGGGACAGTCTAAAAAAATAGCTTTCGAGATTTGGAGGCCCCAAGAACGAGAGGTCAAGGAAGCTCCAAAAAGAAAAAGAAAAGTGCTTTTGATGTATTTGGAGCCCCCCCCCCCCCTCCCCGCCGACCTTAGTTCGCCGCTCTCCCCTCATGCATTGATCTTAGTTCAGAGACGAATTGAGTGTTCGATTCTGGAGGGGGTCACCGGTCACTATTTGTGTTTTCGGTCATTTTCATCAATCATCACACTCCCAATACCTCACTCCAACCGTACCTGAAAATATACCTTGCCGTTACGTTTACTTTCAACGTATCACATATGTGTGCGATTTTATTATCTTTAAAATATTTAATTTTTAATATAAATATTTTAAATTGATTTTTTTCTGTAATATATGTGAGTTTTAATTTACCAATCATAAAATAATACCTAGTATTTATTTACTTCAGTAAATAGCACAATCCATCAGCGTAATAGCTTAATCAATAAACAGAAAGTCCGTAAAATACTGTTTTCGAAAAATATGTGTCCTTAACTTTGTGAACTTCATCTGTCACTCAGTTAATTGAACAACTATGATAGCAACGTGGATAACTTCATAATTTGCACAGTGTGAAATCTGCCGCGGTGGAGTAGTCGAGCGGTCTAAGGCGCCTCGCTGCGGAGCGCGCGGTTGCTCGCCGTCGGAGGTTCGAGTCATCCCTGGGGCATTGGTGTGTGTGTTTTTCCTTAGGTTAGTTTAACTTAGTTCAAGTAGTCTGTAAGCAACGGACTGATGACCACGCAGTTTGGTCCGATAGATTTACAAACATTTGAACATTTGAGTGTGAAATCTGTGTGTGCAGCCAGCATTACACGTAGCACTAAGACTAATTTTGTATACAAACTGTTGCTATGTAAGTTTGTTAAGGAGAGGGGTACTCGTTATTTCATTCACCTCTTTGGGGGGTTCGAAAAAGCATTGGTATAATTGAATTATGAGACGTGGAAAATGAAATTAATTCAAAAAATAAATACTCCCATAATTTTTTGTACGCACTTCATGTTTGCTTTTTTTGAAGGGGGTCATGACCCCTTGGAACAGCCACTGCCTTACTTTCACTATTTAACGTTTCACAATTATACCCAGTCCTCAGTTCCTTGCTTGTATTGTTCTCTCCCGAGTACTAACTTAAGTACTACACCTTTTACGAATAAGAATAAAAACTACGCTAAACAGAGTAAGAGTCACTATGGCGCTAGGTACAGCAATAATAGCAGTTTTCATCTGATAACGTTCCTCTCGAAAATTCCGTATGAGCTGCTTAAGAGCCTCAATGGCAATTCGCCCTTTTCGCTCTCTTATTAACTTACCAATTGGGTGCAACAATTCAGGCTCCATGATTGGATTTAATATTATGAGATCTGCTGTGGTACCACTTCCACTGGTCCTTCCGACCAGTTCAAACGAGACTGTGACATATTCTACATCTAAATCTACATGGATACTCTGCAAGTCACACTGAAGTGCGTGGCTGAGGGTTCATCGAACCACTTTATGTTATTTCTCTATAATTCCATTCTATAATACCTCGCAAAAAAACGAGACTGTGACATATTCTACATCTAAATCTACATGGATACTCTGCAAGTCACACTGAAGTGCGTGGCTGAGGGTTCATCGAATCACTTTATGTTATTTCTCTATAATTCCATTCTATAACACCTCGCAAAAAAAAAAAAAAAAAAAAAAAAAAAAAAAAAAAAAAAAAAAAAAAAAAACCTTTAATCTTTCGTTTTCGATCTGATTTCTCTTATTTTATTTTGATGATTATGTCTCCCAATGGAGGTGGGTGCTAACAACATACGGGTATGTTCGCATTCTGAGGAGAAAGTTGGTGAAAGAAATTTCGCAAATAGACCTCGCCGAACGCTGTTCTTTTAATGATTTCCACCCCAACTCCCATATATTGCGATAATACACAAGTAGGTGCCCTTCGCTGAATTTTCTCAAAATTGTCCGTCAGTCCCACCAGGTGTGGATGATACCACAATGCGCAGCAATATTCCAAAATAGGACGCACAAGTATAGTGTAGGCAGATTCTTTAGTAAAACTGTTGCATCTTCAAATTGTTCTGCCAATAAAATGTAGTCTTTGGTTCGCCTTCCCTAAAATATTTGCGACCGAGGGCTGCATTTTTGTCATTTGACGTTGTAACGGTCGCTGACAATAGCAGCTGTGTTCAAAATTTTATTTTCTCTGTGTTCTTTCCAATTTAAGTTGTTCGTAATTGTTATTCCTAGGTACGGCCAGTAGGTTTGACCGATTTATCGTGTAAATGAAGTTTAATGGATTTCTTTTAGTGGTAATATGGATGACCTCAGACTTATCGTTATTAAGGGTCAATTGCCAATGTTTGCACCATGCAGACAACTTATTAAAATCGTTTTGCAGTTGCTTTTGAACTTCTGGTGACATGACTAACTGATAAAAGACAACATCATCCGTGAACAGTCTAAGAGAGCTACTCAGATTGTCTCCTAAATTTATAAAAATAAAAATAAGGAACAGTAGGGGGCCCAATAAAACTTCCCTGGAGAAAGCCAGATATCACTTCTGTTCTACTCCAAGACTTTTCGTCAATTACAACGCACTGTGTCCTTTCTGAGAGGAAATCACGAATCCAATCGCACAACTGTGGCGATATTCCATAACCACGCAATTAGATTAGAAGAAGGCTTGTGAGGTACAGTGTCAAAAGAATTCCGGAAATTTAGAAATAAGGAATCTATTTGACATCTCTTGTCTATAGCACTCATCACATGTGAGTGAAGAGCTAGCTGTGTTTCACAACAACAATACTTTGTTAATTCGTTTTGACTATGGGACACCAGGTCGTTGTCTTCAAAGTAGTTCATGATATTTGAGGAAAGTATATGTTCTAAAACCCTGCTGCAAACCGACGTCATTGATATAGGCCTGTAATTTTTTGGTTCACTCCTATTGCCTTTCTTGAATATTGGAATGACCTGTGCAACTTTAGTCTTTGGGTACGGCAAGCGGTTGTATATGATAGTTAGTTATGGATCTATTGCATCATTATACTCTGATAGGAACCTAATTGGTATACACTCGGGATCGGGAGACTTACTTTTTTTGCGTGATTTAAGTTGTTTTAATACTCCAGGAATATTTACTTCTAAATGACGCATGCTGGAAGCTGTTCTTGATACGAATTTTGGAGTAGTTGCTTCGCCTTCTCTAGTGAAGGAATCTGGGAAAGCTATGTTAGGAAATTCTCCTTTAGCAGAACTATCATCAGGAGCATCACCATTTCTATCGTTTAATGAAGGTATGGATTGTGTTTTGCCGTTAGTATACTTTACATACGACCAGAATTTATTGAAATTCGAGCTAAATTTCTAGTTTGAGTAAAAGAATGCCAGTGTTTTGTACGTTTAAATTTGGCATATTTTTTCTCTTTGCTTTTGTTACTGTGATCTAACCTGCTTTGTGTAGCTCGGCGGTTAACCCCACCTTTTGTTAATTTGTTTGGTATGAATCAGCCAATGGTTGTCGATATTATTTTTTGAATGTGAGCCACAGCTCATCTAAACTCACATTGTTGGTTTGGAAAGACTGGAAATGTTCACTCAGGAAAGCGTTAATCGAATTTTTATCTTTATTTTTGGATAAATATACTTTTCTTTTAATTTTGGTGAATTTGGAAAGTTAGATTCTCTCAACAATTTACTATTCTAGTGGGTTCATGAATTAAATGGTGGAAATAATTTTCGGAGAATGCGTTCAGTACAATCTCGGACAATGTTTTATGCTTACCCATAATGATTTGAGATTCAATACTTCTTATTAGTGCGTGGAGCTCTGGTACTTTCTTTTGTGTCCCAGCCTCGTCGCCGCTTTTGTGTCTCGTTTCCGTCGTAGGTGCCGGTGGCCGAGTAGAAAGACCGACACAGGAATAAGGAAGCACGCTTGTGCAGGTACGAAGGTGAGCAGCCAGTGGGACAGCAGAAACTAGAAACACTAGAGTAAATTAGAACGAGATATATATTGCACAGAATTTATACAATACTTAACTTTTACATAGCTCAGTACTGCAGAAGGCTGATACATAGTAGAGCTAGAGGCCTGCCTAGTGCCTATCCGATAGCCAAGTCTTCACTGGTGTCTATGTGATTCCGAAGGTCTTAACTGGTTCCTATCTCAGTCTCAAGTGAACGATGTCGTTCAGTGGTGGCCACGAGCGGAGTTGCAGCAGAGGGCGCTCGTGGCTGTCGTCGTAAGAACGCCGCGCCGTGCGTGCATGGCGGCGCGCGGCGAAAGTAGGTGGCGCGCACTTTGAACTTGTGCGACACCACACTTTCCCCACACCGCTACGACAATTTACAACTGTTAGATCAAAGGTTCTTAGATCTGTGTTCGTCCTATCTTTGACCTGTAACCTTTGAGATTGAGACCCTTTCTGTATGTTCCCGAGACCATCTAACCTAAAAAAAAACCTCCCAGTCCACGCCACACAGCTCTCGCTACCAGTGTAGCCGCTTCCTGCGTTTAGTTGCCTCCTGACCTATTCAGCAGAATCCGGAACACCACCACTCGATGGCACAATTCAAAGAATCTGCAACCCACACGGTCGTAGAACCGTCTGAGCCTCTGACTCAGTCTCTCCACTCGGCTCTGTATTAGATGTCCACAATCGGTCCTGTCAACTATATTGCTTATGGTGAGCTCTGCTTTCATCTTGCAAGCAACACTGGCAGTCTTTACCACATCACATAGCTGCTCAAAACCCGAGGGAATCTTTTCAGATCCATAGCGACTGACGTGAGCCACCAACTGCAATTGGCTCCACCCTGTATCCTTCATGCCATCTGGAAGGACTCAGCTCACATCTGGAATGACCCCACCCAGTATGCACACGAATTGCACGTTGGCCTTCTTCCCCAGTTTGGAAGCCATCTCTCTAAAGGCCCCATAACCCACCTAACGTTGTAGCTTCCAACTACGAACAAACCCTCCCTCTGTGAAAGCCCAGATCTTGCAGGCTGTGGTGACTTCAGGATGCGCGACACCATCCGGCTCAGGAACATTGTCCTGAACAGATAACACCTCAAACTGTTCGCAGGATGAACCGGGGAGTCCTCAAGATCGGTCCCCCGGAATGTTTTATGCTTACTGCCATGCACTGGAGCGACCTCCCACGCACAACGTTTACATGCAGCACATCTTCCGGAAGACGAAAACCGATTTTCGTAAACCGTTTTTCGCTCTCGTGTTTACATGTCACATCCTGAATCGGATTTCCTATTCCACTTAATATGGCGGCTGAAAAACAGCTGATTCAGTTAATGATTTAGTCAGCACAATAGCTATTTTTCTTTACTTAAATACCCAGTTTCATTCTTACTCTAATATTTATACTTTTATTTCATGGTAGAAAATGTCATTCTGTCCATATGTGTCGAAAATTCTTAACAAGAAAATACAATCTGACAAGCCAAGAACGCTTCAAAAACGGTTGTGTTTACATGGGCACGAAAATCGATTATGGAACTGGAAAACCGCTTTAGAGAAGCGGATTTCCAGAATCGATTTTGGAGTGTTTACATGACCAACCAAAAGCGGATTTGGAAAATTGGTTTACGAAATCTGGTTTTAGGAGCCCATGTAAACGGTGTGATATCTAGCAGCATCAGTGCATGTCGCTGCCTCAGGACACAAGGTGGACACGCTGGGAGTCCGTTCGGATACTGCTGGTACTAATCCGGCGCAAAACAAGACAGACAACTGTCGGAATTCACACGGCGGAAGGGTGCACTAACCAGGTACCTCACGCGAATCTGAAACTAATACACACGCGAGCTCACGGGAAATTTAATATACAATTGCAAGAACCTCACAGAACAGTGAAAATATTTCGCTTCTAGTAGGAGGCCGGCTATACTTGCAAGTAGAGGGTGTGCTCTGTACTGCGCACATAGGAAGACTACACTGTTTCTTAAGCGCGAATTTGAATCTAATACGCTCGATAGCACAGGATAAATATACAAACTGCCACTAAAAAGGGCAGACAAAAATCAAATTATTGAATGTACGAAATATGTAGGCGGCTGGCTGTGTATCACCCGGCAGCTAAACAGTGCTGACTAAGCTCAGTAGCGTAGCGAGGGGGGGGGGGGGGGGGGGGGGAAGGAGAGGGGTGCCATGGTCCCCAGGCGGCACATATTTGGGGGCGGCAGGTTCAAATGTTAAATGTTCGTCAAGCTTATGGTATTTAACTGCGGCGTCATCAGTCCATAAACTCACAAACTACCTATAAACTAACTTATACTAAAGACAGCACAAAAATCCATTCCCGAGGGAGGATTCGAACCCCTGACGGGGAACGGTCTCGCGCATCGGAGCATAGCGCCTCAATGCGCTCGGCCACTCCGCCGCGGGGGGGGAGGGGCGGCAGGAAGCGACCGAGATGGGTCTTACTCGGCGATATCAGGTGTACTCTCTATAAAGGAGAGTACAAAGACACAGATTTGCAGGAAAATAAAATATGTGTTTATTATATTGCATTTAGATATTTTTAACCTCCCCTAATATTTTCGTTGCGCTACTAAAAAAAATCCTACTTTTAAATAAGTCAATCCTCTTGATATCAGATCGCTATAATATTTCATTCCTGGGCGAAAATAATCTGTAAAAAGAAATATATTTTCATGGATTCTTCACCGAGGTCATATATATTATTTACTCAGTTTGCTTAAAAAACAAGTAAGAGGTTTCCAGAATTTTATTTCGCAAATACAAATTGTAAAAATTTACACGACACACTTGATGTCAATTTAAAATGCATTATATTCTGTAAGATAGCCTACTTCGGAATAAAAGTATTCCAAAACAAGTTAAATGAATTTCCTTCCATGTTTTGCACATATTAGTGAACTACATACGAAAAATCAGTGTAATCGCTCCTAAACATAGCGATTAGTAACGGAATTTCGTGATCCAGAGACGTTCGGAGTAATAATTGCAATTGCTTTCAAAATCGCTCGTGTGTGGTATGGTCAACGGTGGGCGACCGATTGCAGGTATGAGGCAAAAACGGAAAATTGTCTCGGCGGCTGCAACAAATTGTATATATAATGCAAAATGAGATTACAAATAATTAATGGTATATAATGCTTATAGAGCAAATATTCTTAAATTTTATATCAAGAGCGCAAGTTTGTTTCGTAGCTTTCTATTTGACATGATACGTAGGACATTAGAGACGAATGCATCCTGAACATAGTGACTGTCGTATTTATGGTCACTGTCATACACAGATATTTTCGGTCGGTCCTGGAAATGTGGTCGGATAGCCGAAAGTTAGAAGGCGACCGATTACGAAATGCAGGAAATCCTGGTCCGAGTTGCAGCTAGGCACAAATTTTCCTGTGTCTGCCCTGGGTAGTACATCTGTACCTAACACAGGAGTTGTAAATTCGCTATTGCGAGTAAACTTTCGATTTAAATTATTTCGATCACTGTAATTCGTCAATCAGTGAAGTTCTGACGCTCCTTCCCGTGTTTTAGGCACATTCGCGAATACGTCCGTTGACTTCGTCCCTAGGCACCATATGAATGAGCGCGCTCTACTTCGATACGCAAAGTAATCTTCGCTACATCACTATCGGTAAAGGAACCATTAAGTCAATTTGTATTGGTGGATCTGGAAATACTTAAAGGTTCGCCCTAATTCGGTAGACAAGGATGTTTCGTCGGAACTACTTTGCCCCTTTGCACTAGTTACAGACAAATCTGTTCTCGCAGTGAAAAACCTTCAAAACTACTAGTTCTACAAACTAACACATGGTTACCGCCGAAAGATCTACTGTCAACCCAGAAAAAAGCACTATGTGACCAACGGGTGTGTTGTAGAACTTAATTTAGTTGATTTGAAAACGGGCTAAAATCTGAAACTAGTAAGCCTACAAAATTGAGTGTGTGTGTGTGTGTGTGTGTCCACACGCAGTCTTGACGCACCTTATGTAATGGATACTGGAATCCTACTGACAAGAACTTATTATACGCCTGATACATGTGAAAGTATTCACCCGACGGTAAAACTCGACTTCACCACCTCTGGGGAAAACCCAGCGCCTCCGGCTCCGTCAGACTGGCGTAACCTCCGACATGTCCAGACCTGTCCACCAGACTGACGCCTCACACCCACTGCCCACAATTAATTTTATTAAATTTGCATATCAAATTAATTTTGAACAACTCAACTGCAACCCAAAAATGTGATGTTTGTTGGCTATAAATTTTTCTTTTAACGATCAGGTGTTGCTGTGCGTAGGTTAGCATTCTAGGCAGACAGCGGTAGACAACTACTTGTAATTAAAAAAATAAATCCAAGTTCGTTTTAGTGGAATGAAAAAAAGAAATCGCAAGAAAGGAACTTGGAGTAGGAATTTTTGTCTATACTTTGGGTAAAGTGCTGGTCGATCTTGCTCACAGAACTGAAAGTCTATTGCATCCTCGCTATCGGAAAATGTAAAGTACTACCTCGGTTCTGTGGATGCTGTATTGTCGAGTGTCATTTCGAATAGGTATGTTGTTAGGTCACTGCTTCGAGAAAAAAAGTTTTAGTTTAGACTGTCGGAAATCGGTAAATTATTTCAAGCAATTTTTTATTGTGACTCTCAGTTGTACAATAGGGTTTAAGAACAATGTTAGATGTATTCTAGGCGTATAGAACAATAAAAGTGGTGCATTACAGGAAGACATGGAGCTCAAAAACTTACCCTTCGAAGTACTGGATGGGAGACAGCGATACATCGATCTAAGGAACTGTTGGTGCATTTCAAATAGAATTATGTGCATTGTAACAGGGAATGAGAGAGATTATTAATTTTCGGAACTTGATAATTTTAAGAGCAGTCATAAAGTGTGACTGCTATGATTTGTACTAGAGAGAGGGGGTTGTCTTTAGTAGGTCTATACAATGGGGCTTGTAACTGAAAGCATGTTTGCTTTCAGGAGGGGAGGCTGACGCTGTTCACTGTTGAAATAAAAGGTTTCCACTTGGTAGGCGATGTGAGATGTTTCTTTTATTAAACTTCAAAACATATCGATTTCGTCCCTATGATGGGACACCATCAGTGCAGAATTGCAAGTCATGATGACCAATGTGCTCTGCTTAAAACATTTTTATCAGTCATGTCATAAAAAAAAAAAAATAAATAAATAAAAAACTATTTAAAAGGTCTTGCCGGTACAAGTCACAAGAATAAAATCAGGTACCTGTACACACAACTTTGACGAGGATAACGCGCATTGCATTTATTTAAATGCGCTATGATGTAGCTGGACCCAGCCGTGTGCCTGACAACAGTGAACAGCTTGTAACTAGATTCCATTTTGTGCCAGCCCACCACAGAATTATAATGAAATAAAAGGTTTCCGCTTGGTAGGCGATGTGAGATGTTTCTTTTATTAAACTTCAAAACATATCGATTTCGTCCCTATGATGGGACATCATCAGTGCAGAATTGCAAGTCATGATGACCTATGTGCTCTGCTTAAAACATTTTTATCAGTCATGTCATAAAAAAAAAAAAAAACATTTAAAAGGTCTTGCCGGTACAAGTCAGAAGAATAAAATCAGGTACCTGATAGTTCTGTTGCATCTTTTAAGGGTTCTGCCAATAAAACGCAGTTTCTGGTTCGCCTTTCCCACGACATTATCTACGTGTTCTTTCCAATTTAAGTCAGAAGTAATCGTAATTCCTAGGTATTTTGTGGAGTTTACGGCTTTCTCATTTGATTGATTTATCATGTAAACAAAGTTTGACGGATTTCTTTTCGTAGTCATGTGGACGACTTCACACTTCTCATTATTTAGAGGCAACTGCCTATTCTTACACCATACAGATATCTTATTCAAATCGTTCTGCAGTAGGTTTTGATTTTCAGATGATTTTACTAGACGGTAAATGACGGCATCATCTGTAAACAACCTAAGAGAGCTACTTAGATTTTCCCCTAAATCGTCTATGTAAATAAGGAACAGCAGAGGACCAATAACACTATCCTGTGGCACGCCCGATATCACCTCTGTTTTAGTCGATGCCTTACCATCGATTACTACGAACTGTGTCCTCTCTGACAGGAAATCCTCTATCCAGTCGCAAATTTGGGGCGATATACCGTAACCACGCAATTTCATTAAAAGCCGTTTGTGAGGTACGGCGTCAAAAGCCTTCTGGAAATCAAATTAATAATTGGGATCGGTGGTCGATGACCTGGAGGTGGGCGGGGTCAGTTTGTTTACGAAACTCTCGTGTTATTCCAGGTAATTGTACTGTATGAAGTACTGAGTAATTGCATCCTGTAAAATTATTTTGGTGCGTGTGGGGTGGCAATCCTTAGGCTGTCTGAGAAGCGGCGGCTGGGGTGTGGACAGGGACGTGTGCGGGCAGTTAAGTTGCTCAAAATTAATTTGATATGCAAAAATTTATCTGGCGTCACGGGGTGGAGGCTGGAGTCTCGCACTATGCGTGTGATCGCATCGGATCTATTTCGATCGCTTGTGTAAACAACTACCGGCAGTTCGCGGCCATAGGTATGCACTTTCTCAACCTTAAGGCGTAACTCCAAACATATATCACGTAATTGGACTATGTAAGTTTGGATCTCATGGAGGTGTGGGAGTGGCGTCGTGAGTGATGGGGGAGGGGGTGGGCCGTGGCGGCGGTTGCAGTTAAGTTGTTCAAAATTAATCTGAAATGCAAATTTAACAAAATTAATTGGCAGGCATCAGTCTGGTGGGGGTGGACAGGTCTGGACATGTCGGAGGTGACGCCAATCTAGCGGAGCTAGAGGCGCTTGGTGTTGTGGCCAATATCTCAGAACATTTATGTGTAGGTCACGAAATGAAGATTGCCGCTTCTAGAACAAAGATCTATTTATTAATCCAGTACTATTTACAATGAGTTGAACAAGAACTTAACTTTAGTATGTCCCTTTAGGTGTGGGTCGCGAGGTGATGGCCAACTCGGCGGCTGGCTAGCTAATACTTGGTGCAAGCCACTAAGCACCGTCTGGCAAGGTCTGTACTGTTTGCTCGCGTGGATGTCACTGTACTGACTGCGGTGAGCCCTCTCTCTCCGGGCTCGCGCTAGGCCACAGAATAGGGAGCATACAGAAGGGAAAGCTGGGGGCGGCACCTTTGATCTGTATGTTACCAAGCGTTGCGCTCGACGTCATATTGAGAAGCAGTAAACGCGGAACTATAGCCACTTAGTACTTTGGCTAGAAATTGACTTTTTACGAACTGCAGCTGATCTCACCGTTTACGAAAGGAAACGGCTTTTCATTATGCTCTCCTCTACTTTGCGCCCTGTTCTTGCATCTAATTATAATCCAACGAAAAAAAAGTAGGCCTAAATTTTAATACAACTACGAAAATGTACGATAGAATCAATGATCGTTTTATTTGAAGATATTGAGTCAGACTTAGCAGTACAACTTGATTACACAGAACTAATGACGTCTGGGCATATATAAAACTGTTAAATTACACACAAATGAAGGACAGGTAGCGGAAACATAAAACTACATAACAAACTTACTCTGTACTTGTCATATTGTGGCACACATTGTTTCAGTTATAGCAAAGGAAAAAGTGTTCATTTTCCTCTTAGTCTTCCATGTCAATATACATTCACTAGAACATTACACGCCATTTGTACCTCACAGAGGTATTACTTTCAGTGGGTGGTAATGAATTTTGCTTTTACGTATATAAGGTCACAAATTAGCACCAAAAAACATATGTTATAGATTTACCTGTATGTCAGACAGTCTTCTTAGAGCCCAGACATTTTCACTGGTCCTTTCCTTAGGTGATTTCCTTTTTAGTGATACTGACTTTTGTGGACCATAGAGCAGGAACAGCATAAAATAATTATTCCCCTTAATCTATTTGTTTGAGTACCGTATCCTAAGAGCATTCGTTGCCAACATTAGCACACTACGCCACCACTGCCATAAGTAAAATTTTACCTGCATAAGCAGCGTAGAACAAGGGGAGGAGGCAGGATGAGTGTCATCGATTTGACTGCTTCAGTTTTACTTACGGCAGTGGAGGAGTTATGTTTTAACGTTGGCAACATAATGTTCGTTTTACGAGGACAATTACTTTACCGACCGGAAAACGTTAGATAGAAGAAACTGCCAACATAAGAGCAAGAACAGCAAGATTATTCCCCTTATTGCATTTGTTTGAAGATCCTCAGAAGGGGAGGTCGGCAATCGGGACCTACCGATTTCGCCCAAGTTACGTGTGTAGGAGGTGGATTTCCACATAATGAGGCTGAAATATTTCGCCTGTGTGGGCCTTAGGAGAGGAGGAAACGCTCTCGAAAGTTTTTCCGATAGCACTGTACATGTTATTTGTTATTCAGCGCTCTGTTCGTGAATTAAAAGCGTAGCGTAAAAAAAAAATAAAAAAATAAAATAAAATAAAAAAAATTGGAAGCTCCTGGAATTGATTCCAGAGCGTCTGCTGCGCTAGTAATGCGCTTGACCATTACGCTGCGCCGTTAGTCACGAACAGATCGCTAAATAAGATGTACAGTACTATTTGAAAAACTTTCGAGAGCATTTTCTCCTTTCCTAAGGTCCACTCAGGCGAAATATTTCAGGCACGTTATATGGAGACCAGTCTCCTTCTACACACGCAATTTGGGCGAAATCGTCGGGTCCCGATTGCCGACCTCCTCTTGTAAGAGGATCAACGGTCGTTGACAACATTAGCACACTACGTCTCCGTTGCCGTTAGTAAAATTTTACCGTTTGCATCAAATTATGTGAAGGTGAGCAGGTAGATGAGCCTTAAAAATTCCTGAAATATCTCGCCTATGTGGGCAACAGGAAAAAGGAACGCACGCGCAAAATGTTGGAGTCCCTCCACTTACGCATTATTCTTTGTCTTTCATTTTATATTATTCCCTGCGACGTTAAACTTTTAATTATAAAATATAAATGCTACAGAAACAGCAACAGCGAGAGTTATCGTCAAGAGAAGAAGCAAGCCTACTTTTAATAATTATGCACACATTGCTCTCATTCGAAACCGATAACATTTAACTTTGACTACACATATAGCAACGTCACTTACCGTTCAACATCTTTTGGAAAGGTAAAGAAGCTTACATCCTTATTTATATTCGAATTATTGCGGCAATTAGGTGCTGAACACTATCGGCCGCCTTTTCTTTTATTGCTGTTCATAATAAAAACGGAACAGCTCGAACTACTGACACACAGTTCTTTCTTTTCATTGCACCAAATACTTGTATACTTTCATACAGTTAAAATACACTAATAACAAACAAAGACGGCGCATTACCACACCACAGAGTAGGGAGTGACCACGCATTTACTTCTTTTCAAGATGGCCGATTCCGCGCATGCGCACTAAATTTTGGACGACAGACTGCAGCGGGAGTTTCCTTTCTGGATACTCCTTATTCTGTGGCTAGGGGGTATTCGGTTGGCGCTAGAGCTATCGCTGCGATCGATTGTGTCGTAATATCTAGCAGTGATACCACAATCTAACATATATAGTCACGACACTCCAACAGATTTTTGTTATACGCTTGATAGCAGCGCACCAAGCGGCCGGCAAGCTACGTTTCTGAATACGATAGTTCATGAGTGCGAATAGCATCGTTTAGATTGACTTCAGCATACTTTTTACATTAGGGAACGTATGTAGTGCCTTATAAATAGGTGATAATTTAAAAATAGCTCCCCATTTGTCTTTCTTAGGTTTCATAAGATCCCTGATAAGGTACGAAACGGTACATTACAGGACAGTTAATTTACAATCATTCTGTAACATACAGGCCTTAAATGAGTAATTTCATTTTCTGTTAAAAATAAAAATGCCTAGGAAACACCAGGAGACATGCCCTTTAGCAGAGAGACGTTAATTTCTACGCAGGAACGTTAAGTATTCTTCATTACAATTCCAGTAAAATCGGTGAGTGTAGAACATAGTAAACGTATATAGAATGCAATAAATACGGTATTTAACATACCAAATGAACAATCACAGCTGTAGCTGAAGGAAAAAGTCGCAGACATAGCAATATAACGATAAAAGCAACCAAACTGTTTTCCAACAAAGAAGAACCCAATTCCACAATTGTTGCTACACCTGAACCACAAACGGCAAGAATCATCAAAACAATAGTTTTTAAAGCTAAAGTAATTACACTTAAGAGAATAAGCACGTATAAGAAAGACGAGTGACGTGTAAAAACGTGAGAATCATTAGACTCCGTACCGAATTGATACGCGTCAAAAACTGACTGTCATAGTAAGAACAGACCATAATAGAAATTTATTATACCATTATGTTTATATACAACTTACTTTCAGCGGAATATGCAGCAAATACACATATATACGTAAGTATTTGTTCATGACAGAGTTGTTCTTTATACCATTGAATCATTTAAATGAGGCTGTTTTTATATTAATTTCCGTATTATGTTTGTCTCTCGATATTTTAATAATGCTTATAACGCAAAAATTATAGTAAGTATTTTGTTAATTATGTACAAAATCGATTATAAACAAACATCATTATTTCGGCAGCTTGCCCACCGCATGCTTTCAGAAAGGACTTCCTTAGGCTTAAATCAATATTCGATGTTAACAAATTTCTCTTTTTCAAAAACGCTTTTCTACCCATTGCCATTCTGCATTTTATATCCTCTGTACTGCGACCATCATTTGTTATTTTACTGCCCAAGTAACAAAACTCATCTACCTCCTTTATTGCTTCGTTACCCAATCTAACACCTTCAGCATCACCTGATTTTCTTACACTGTACTCCATTACCCTAGTTTTTCTCTTGTTAATGTTCATCTTATATGCACCTTTCAGCACACTGTCCATTCCGTTCAATTGCTCTTCCAGGTCCTTTGCTGTATCTGACATAATTACTATGTCGTCGGCAAAACGCAATATTTTTAGTTCTTCACCCTGAACTTTAATTCCTTCTCCAAATTTCTCCTTGCTTTCCTTTATAGCTTGCTCAATGTACAAATTGAACAACAATTGAGAAAGGCTACAACCCTGTCTTACTCCCTTTCCAACCACTGCATCCCTTTCATGCCCTTCAACTCTGACAACCGCTGTCTGGTTTTTGTACAAGTTGTAAATAACCTTACGCTCCCTATATTTTACTCCTGCTTGCTTCAGAACTTGAAAGAGTTTATTCCAATCAACATTGTCAAAAGCCTTCTCCAAATCTACAAAAGCTAGAAATGTAGGTTTCCCTTTTCTTAATCTATCTTCTAGGATAAGCCGTAAAGTGAGTATTGCCTCCCGTGTTCCTACATTTCTCCTGAACCCAAACTGATCTTCCCCGAGGTCGGCTTCTAACAGCTTTTCCATCCTTCTGTATATAATTCGTGTTAATATTTTGCAACCATGACTTATTAAACTGATGGTTCTGTAGTTTTCACACCTGTCTGCACCTGCTTTCTTTGGAATGGGGATTATAACATTTTTCTTAAAGTCTGAGGGTATTTCACCTGTCTCATACATCTTACACACCAGGTGAAACAATTTTGTCATGGCTGGTTCTCCCAGAGACTTCAGTAGCTCTGAGGGAATATCATCTACTCCAGGGGCCTTGTTTCGACTTAGGTCTTTTAGGCCCTGTCAAATTCTTCTCTCAGTACAGTGTCTCCTATTTCATCTTCATCTACATCCTCTTCCCTTCCTACAATATTGTCTCGAAGTTCATTTCCTTTTAGAGCCCCTCTATATACTCTTTCCACCTTTCAGCTTTCCCTTCTTTGCTGAGAACTGGTTTTCCATCAGTGTCCTCGATATTCATAGAGCTGTTTTTCTTATCTCCAAATGTTTCTTTTATTTTCCTGTAGGCTGTATCTATTTTCCCCTATTTATACGTTCTTCTACATCCTTGCATTTGCCTTCTAGCCACTCCTGCTTAGCCATTTTGCACTTCCTGTCAATCTCATTTCTTAGTCGTCTGTACTCTTTTTTGCCTGTTTCATTTGCTGCATTTTTATATTTTCTCCTTTCATCGATTAAATTTAGTATCTCATGTGATATCCAAGGATATTTTGTAGGTCTTGCCTTCCTACCTAATTTGTCCTCTGCTGCCTTCAGTATTTCATCTCTCAATTTTACCCATTCCTCCTCTACTGTTTTATTTTCCCCTGTTTCTGTCAATTGTTGTCTAAATCTCCCTCTGAAATTCTCAAGAACTTCAGGTTCCTTCAATTTATCCAGGTCCCATCTCCTTATTTTCCTACCTTTTTGTAGTTTTTCAGTTTCAGCCTACAGTTCATAACCAACAAGTTATGGTCAGAGTCTATATCTGCCCCTGGGTATGTCTTGCACTTTAAAACCTGATTCCGAAATCTATGTTTTACCATTATAAAATCTATTTGATACCTCCTGGTGTCTCCTGGTCTCTTCCATGTATACAACCTTCTTTTGTGATTCTTGAACCGGGTGTTTGTTATAACTAAATTATGTTCCGTGCAAAATTCTACCAAGCGGCTTCCTCTTTCGTTCCTTTTGCCCAGACCATATTCATCTACTATCTTCCCTTCCCTTCCCTGTCCTATTACCGAATTCCAGTCTCCCATAACAATAAAGTTTTCCTCTCCCTTAATTGTCTGAATAATTTCCTTTAGTTCCTCTTATATTTCTTCGATTTCCTCATCCTCGGCAGAGCTAGTTGGCATATAAACGTGTGTCAATTTATCCAGGTCCCATCTCCTTATTTTCCTACCTTTTTGTAGTTTCTTCAGTTTTAGTCTACAGTTCATAACCAACAAGTTACGGTCAGAGTCTATTACTGCCCCTGGGTATGTCTTGCACTTTAAAACCTGGTTCCGAAATCTATCTATTTTGTCGGTGTTGGTTTCGTATCTATTTTGACAATGATAATGCGATCGCTGTGCTGATCGTAGTAGGTACCCGCATTCCTATTTTCTTATTCATTATCAATCCTACTCCTGTGATACCCCCAACTGCTTTTGTATTTATAATCCTGTACTCACCTGACCAGAAATCCTGTTCATCCTGCCACCGAACTTCACTAATCCCCACTATATCTAACTTCAACCTATCCATTTCCCTTTTTAAATTTTCTAATTTTCCTACTCGATTAAGGGATTTAACATTCCACGCTCCGACCCGTAGAATGCCAGTATTATCTTTCCTGATGATCACATCGTCCTGAGTAGTCCCCGCCCGGAGATCCGAATGGGGGACTATTTTACCTCCGGAATATTTTACCCGAGAGGATGCTATCATCATTTGTTCAGACAGTAGAGCTGCATGTCCTCGGGAAAAATAACGGCTGTAGTTTCCCCTTGCTTTCAGCCGTTCGCAGTAACTGTGTGGGAAAGCCACATTAGCTGATGTTGCAAGGCCAGCTCAGTCAATCATCCAGACTGTTGCCCCTGTAACTACTGAAAAGGCTGCTGCCCCTCTTCAGGAACCACACGTTTGTCTGGCCTCTCCACATATACCCCTCCGCTGTGGTTGCACCTACGGTACGGCTATCTGTATCGTTGAGGCACGCAAGCCACCCCACCTCGGCAATGTCTGTGGTTCATGGGAGTGGACACATAGCCTATAAGCTATTTAATAAAGAATAACACTGCTGGTGTTATAGTAAACAATACTTAATTCTGTGTTACATGAACGAAGCCAGTGGAACTCTCAAACTGAACTTATTTAGTTTGGACGCATTGACTAGGTATTAAAATCCAGGACAATGTACTATGTATTTATGAATTCCCGCGGTTTCGCTCCGTGGTCATTGTTAGTGTACAGTGAAACACCAGAAACAATTGGCTGTCACACTTCTGTTACAACAGTTCTATGCGAGATTTTCGTCCCCGGTACCATACCAAAAACGTTGTCGGTGAAAATAGTGCAACAGCCTGCCATTGCCAAGCCTAGCGATTACCAATGTTTCAACATCAGTTAATAACATTCGCTACTACTAACCTCTGATAATATAAGTGTCAGCAGAAACCACTGATACAGAAAATTCAGTTTGCACGGGTGTTGATCTTATACTGTAGGCGAGAATTATTGTGAATTTCATTTTTCTTTCAGTAGCACTGCGCTCGACTTGTCGTTGGCTGAGCAACTAAGTAATAGCAACGCCGATAATATTGAACTTCCGTCGTCGAGGCATTAGCGATATAAGGCTGTTCAAAACATCGATTTTTTAAGACGGAACATCGATTTTTTAAACACATCGATTTAGGCCTATCGTTTGCATCCCTACCTAGTGTGCAGTGTAGATTCTTAAGTGTAGGCGCACCTTTAAAGATAATGATGAGAAAATTACATTTCGAATCAGCATTTAGCACAACAAACATCAGGTAGACTACAAAGAAATAACAAACAATAAATAAGAAAATTATAATTTATTTTGCATGACAAGAAACATTGCTTTCAAAATTATTGTATCAGTTACTTTCGTACCCTTGGTAAAAGACAGTAGTTACTACTTGTGTTATTACAGTACATGTTTTCGTGCCTTCATTTTACTGAAAGTCTCAATAACATTGTTCAAAACTAGTTCATTTGAAACATTTCTTTCAATTGATAAAATGGACAGATTGACTAGTCGTTCTTCAGTCATCATAGAGCGGAGATAATTTATTTATTAGTTTCATTTTAGAAAAACTTTCGTGTGGTGCAACTGAGACACAAATGGTTGTATTATGAGTGAGGTACATGGTAATAATTCATTGAAGTCCCATTTAACAATTAATTAAAGAATTTCTTCGACTGTCCATCTAGCAGCATCGTCCATACTCGTATCGGTTGCACGCAGATACCTACGATAGCTCTTAATTTCTTGTAGTACTTACTCCTGATCAAACTCATCAAAAATTAATGCTCGATTGTCCACTGCAGCAGCCAGACCATCATCGGAAGCTTCAAGCATAAATTTTGTTTCACTATTTGGAAAATTTTGCTGATTTTCTTCGTGGCCTTATTTCGTTCTGAAAGTTCTTGCATAATAGGTGTTTGCATTCAAACATTGATCGACAAACTTCTTCTTCAATCGATAATCCAGCGTCATAAGCTAGTTCACCTGGCGTTGTTTTCTTTACCCTCCTCCTTGACGAGTCCTTTACCCAAAGTCATTTTTGGAGTTGGTAGATACTATTGGACTAAATATACTTCCCCCAATATCGTGTGCCAAAAGTCGTTTTAGGTCAAAAAGGTAAGATCGCATATAGCTGGAAGTAGTGAGCTTGCTGCAGATGTGGTATCAAGGTTTGTTTTGGATGGATCTTGCATCTGTTCCAAAGTGCACACAATTGTTTCCACATTTCACTTTATGACTTTAACTTAATCATAATGCGCACTCCAGCAGGTATCCTACAATCGTTTCAAAGTATTTAACGTTTCCTTTTTTTTCCGTAAGTAATTCCCGTCTATAAGCAGAAGACGAGAAGAATGAATATAACCTCTCTTTAGTTCCAAAACAAGTAACGCTGAAAGGATTATATTAGAATGTTTGAACTCCACAAAGATTTAAAGAATGATTACTACAGGGACTGAACAAAGCTTTTTTGGACGGATATCGCGAAATTTCCGTTGTTATCCTCCATGTACACCTGAAACTGACGCAGCATTGTCCTATTCTTTCACCTCTGGCAGTGTTGCTCATGTGAAAAATACCGAGTAGCACCGTGGTTCGGAACCCACGTTAAACTGTAGGTCCCCCTATAACTGGCTGGGTCAGTCAGTTCGAAGGTCGGAGGAAGGCAACGGCATACCACCTCCAAACAGGACCATGCCTAGTAAAGCACTGTGGTGTTCAAACCTTGAGCTCTACACAATGAAATATACAGCCCATCTACGTACAGCTGCCGTTGAATATCTTTTGACATAGCCTCTACAATCTTTCCTGGCATACAGAAAAACCCTAAGAAGTATTCGCGAACTTCCACAGTGTCATCTTCTGTATGAACAAAGTAGAGGTAAGTTACGAATTCCACGATATTCCGCTTTCTTTTGAATTGTGTCCGCAAGTATATATTATAACCTTTGTAAATTAAGCTTCAACTCTTGCTACTAGTTACTACTCCGGCTTTGAGTCACGTTTAAAAAGCAAATTGTCGTTGTTGAGACAGCTTTCAAAATGACAATAGAATTAATTAATTAAGATTGCATTTGAACAATTTAAATGATATTCGACACAAAAAGCATTGTAAAGAATAAAATAATTAGAAAAAAATGACTGTTTTTTTTATTTATTTTTTTTTTTTTTAATTTCAGTTTTATCTGATCCAGCGTATTACAGAATCAGATTTTCGAGTAAAGATGTTTATCTAAATTTACAAAATAAATAATTGTATTTGAAATGAACTAATTAGTTGTAATATCTTACACCATCTTTTATCCTCTGGTCTTTCTTCGAATTTTTCACTTTTTTGGATTGAATTTTAAGCATTAACTTCAGCAGCTCCTGAATACTGACCTTTATGTAAATATAAATAAATAGATGAAAAGATTTATCAATTTTTGACCGTCGTCTTGGATGCACCTTTTTTTAAATTTTTGAAGTCAAGTCTTCATCGGCAACCTCGATCATTCCCTAAAAATAACTCTTATATTAATAAAATGATTGTAGTGTACATAAGGCCCGCAATCTTGGATCCGTCATTTTTTTCACTTTTTGCTATCATATTGTTAATCAGAAACTTAGTTTACCCTTGCATATTAAGTTTGGTGCAAATTCAAGAAATCCTTGTATTTTGGCCAGCTTTTTGGGATTCTGACATACTGTACGCGGCGTTCTCCCGAATGCGAATCCCGTGTGTTACCACTGTGACACCGGACACAGTCCATTAAGCACAGTGTTTTTACGATTGTGACTTACATTCACGTATGAAGGATAAACGGATAATGCACTGACTACTGCTGTCAAGAATAAAAGAAATCAACTAATGGTAATCTAGCTTATTAAGCATCAGCTGTACAAGTACAGTTCCTGTTAATTCGTATTCTCAATTGCGAATACATGTATTCCTGGCAGCTACTTTCATCGCAGTTCCGTTTCTTTCGTCTGAAAACACGAACACTGCTCATAGAATTCTGAGACAACATTTATTTATTTCGACACACAATTATCGTACCTACTTCAGCATACCCAATCGCTGCATTCGAATATTGACTGTATTACTTTGATACCAGTAATACCCAAAGAGAAGTTCTAAAAGTACAACTTCTGACAATGAAGTTCGCTGAAGAGTCAGAAAACATTAACGTAGATGAACCAAGAACTACAGTTACTTTACTGTCCTTCGAAAAAGTCACCTCCCATAACTATGCACCGCCGAGCTCTGCGATACATCTCCTGGAAACTTTGCACGGAGTCTTCTTTTGGGATGGTGCTCAAAAGCCTAGGCAAGTTTCGTTGGATGTCAGGAATATTAACAAATCTCTTTCCTTTCAAAACGTGTTTGAGTCGAAAGAACAGGAAGAAGTCTGGAGGACTGAGAACCGGCGAGTACGATGGATGTTCAAGATCAACGACAGCGCTCACCCACTCTTCAAACAGTTCCTGGGAAAAAAGGGAGTGGTGCTTCTTGAACATGCACCATACTCGGCGGATTTCAGTCGTCCAGACTTTTTTTATTCCCTCGACTCAATTTCGCTTTGAAAGGAAAGTGATTTGACGATATTTCTGACATCCAACGAAACGCGACGAGACTTTTTAACATCATTCAAAATGAAGACTTCGTGGAGACGTATCGCAGAGCTCAAAGGTGTATACTTATGAGGGATGACAATTTCGAAGGACAGTAAGGTAACTGTAGTTCATAATTTATCTACGTTAATGTTACAGGACTGTTCACTGAACTTTATTGTCTGAGGGTGTAAATGGAGGTGACATTTATATTGGGCCGTATGAATAAAACGGATTATCTACTTTATACTCTGAATTCCAGAGAACATACTCAGGTTCGCATGAATAAAGGTAGTCGGAGAATATACTTCAGCCGAGTACGTTCTCGGCGTAACAGGGTGGGAGAAGTTGCTCACAGCAGCGAACATTCTCCAATTTCATATGAATAAAACTACAGAAGTTTCTCACGACCGGAGAACGTTCTCAGATTTCTCAAGTGAGCTCACTGGTATACTCCGTGCTGAGTAACTTCTATTAAGGTTACGTTTCACTGTGGTTTATAATAAAAATGACAACAATTTTGTCACTTAGAAGGCAAAAACAAGTTCCTTTATACGAGGAGATTTAAAAAGTTAATACAAACCAAAACATTTTGTTGAGTATCTTCCTTCAGAAAAATCGTGTGACACTTCCAGCATGTTATATAGTGACGAGAGTGATGTGAGAGGTATGTTTTCATTACCGAAATAAAAATTAAAAAAAAAAAAAAAATGCATTCAGCTGAGTATTTTACCCATTTGTTTGGAGTGTATATTTATAGCTGTAAACAGCTACATGCAAAAATATAGTGTTTTTAAATAGGGTCTATTAGTAAGACCTTATGCTGTTAGTTCCAAATAAAGTGTATCCCAGGACTTCACAGATTCTATCACAAAATAAATATTGCTGAAATACCAGGTAAGCCTACCGAAGTACTGTTTCTATCCAAACCGGTTGGCCTAATTATTATGCGTTTCCTGACTTCGTAATCTTAACTTCTGTTATGTTAGAAGTAAGTAAACACGACAGGAAAATTTATAACTGATTAATTACATACCTAGCAGCCTGTTTCTTGTTCAAAATCGCATGTCCTAACGCTTATGAGCAAACCATTGTGTGTCATATTTAACAACAAGTAAGGCCTATCTCATGTTAGAACACTCCGACGGCATTCCACGTTGTAACAGATGAATATGTGATGCATTCTTAAAGTTTCGTTCGCAGATTGTGCTAACGTTACTTCGTTAACAAAGGAGTTTCTCGCGTGTCGAAAATTTTGTATCGTCAGGAGAATACATTTTCGTAAAAAGTGCACATTTAGTCTTAATAATATGCTCCTTCACAACAAACTAATATCTAAACATAGTACAGTTCTTCCTCAACACGTAGATGTCTACTCCATATTTGAACACTTAATAATTTGCTGACTGGGCTAGTTTAAAGAAATACACGATTGGACAGCTGATCTGTGGCGGACATGACACACGGAGAACCTACCCAAGAAGGAGGGGAGGTAGCGAGAATGAACTTCTGCTCAGAGCATATGCTTCGAATTTTTAGTCATACGAAATTGAGAACTTACTCAGAGAACGTTCTTTTGCTCTGAGAATCTTCTGTGGAGCATGTGCTCTTTTTTATTCATACGACCCATTGTAGTAATAAGGTATACTTGTACTTCCAAGAAGCAAAATCTTTGCTTGTCAAGCGATTTTTTACTGGTGTATGAAATTACGTAGTATTTCGTGAGAACAGTAATATTACTCCGTATTAACCGTTTTTTCGTGTTTTGGGTTACTCACTGAAGTCAGCAAATAGCGCACATGTTAATCTGAAACAAACAAACATCGGAGTTTGAAAAATTAAAAGAAATAGCCAAGTGCCTGTAATCTTCATAAAGTTTCTATGACCGAGGATAAGGAAAGTATTTACCTTGAGGGCGTTTTATTGCACGAAGACAAGGCCAGCGGGATGTAAATGAAGCGGACAACTTCATTCTAGCAACTGAACGCAGTCCAACACAAGCCTCTCCTGCAGAGGCTTTTTTGTCTGGCTGGGTTTTCCACTAGCGTGAGTACAGCGAAAGACACGCGAGTGGGCCGTTTATCCGTATCGCCACCAGCTTGTGTACAGCACTATCGGCGAGCAGATAAAGCAAGGCGGCAGCAATTGTTTCTGATGACGTACTCACTCCTTTCTTTTCTGTAATGTACGAAAGTTTACTTGCCTTGGAAACAACGGAAGTAGTTAAGTCTTACGTTACACGCACGTCTGAAAATATCAACAGTGTAGTGGATGTCAACATTCAACATGTTGTAGGGTTCATTGATAACAAACTGTGTAGTTTAGTTTCACGGGAGCAGTAATATCTCAAAATTGAATTTGATTCCGAAAAGATGCGTCAAAGAAAACAGTGAAAGTTTTGCGTAAATGAAGAATTGTGAAATTAAGTTGTCAATACAAATAGTTACAGTGTCCTTACTAGAAATTATCGCAGCTGGGCAACTTTAATTAACTTCGATAATGGTTATTTCCGTGACAAAAACGTTAACGTCGTCAAGCGTTACTTTACAAAAGATTTATTGTAAGTTTAAGTTAACTGATAACTTCGTAATAACTTAGGAAAATTCATAAAATGTGTGTAAACCTAAGGGGACAAAACTGCTAAAGTCATCTATCCCTACAATTACAAACCACTTAAACTAAAATTAAACTTTCACTCTGCAATGGAGTGTGCGCTGATATGAAACTTCCTGGCAGATAAAAATACGAGCCGGAACCGGGATTCGAACCTGGGACCTTTGCCTTTCGCGGGCAAGCGCTCTCCCGAATGAGCTATCCTGGCACGGTTCACGGTCCGTCGTCACAACTTTACTTCTACCAGTAGCTCGCCTCCTACTTTCCAAACTTCACGGACGTTCTCATGCGAAACTTGCAGAACTAGCACACCTGGAAGAAAGGATATGGTGGATGCAAGGCTTAGTCACAGCCTAAGTATGTTTCCAGAATGAAACTTTCACTTTGCAGAGGAATGTGCGCTGATATGAAACTTCCTGGCAGATTAAAATTGTGTTCCGAAACCGGCATTCGAACTTGGGACCTTTACCTCCTACTTTCCAAACCTCACAGAAGTTCTTGTGCGAAACTTGCAGAACTAGCACTTCTGGAAGAAAGGATATGGTGGAGACATGGCTTAGCCACAGTCCAAGGGATGATTCCAGAATGAAACATTCACTCTGCAGCGGAGTGTGCGCTGATACGAAATTTCCTGGCAAATTAAAATTGTGTACCGGAACCGGGATTCGAACCTGGGACCTTTGCCTTTCACGGGCAGCGCTTGCCCGCAAAAGGCAAAGCTCCCAGTTTCGAATCCCGGTTCCGGTCCACAATTTTAACCTGCCAGGAAGTTTCACTTGAACTAACTTTAACTTTTGCTAAAAACAACAAACACACACACACACACAAACACACACACACACACACACATGCCCACACACACACACACACACACACACACACACACACACACACACACACACATATATATATATATATATATATATATATATATATATATATATATATATATATATATATATATATATATGCCCGGAGGAGGAGTCGAAACTCCGGCGGGGATCGGCCTCGCAATCTGTAGCATGGCGCCTTATACCACGTGGCCATTCCCACGTGGCGGTAAAATTTATGTTGACGGTGTAGTGAAATGAGTGTGCTACCATTGCTTAAGTAAAAATGTTGTTTTTTATTTTATTTTTATTTTTTTATTTTATTTATTTATTTATTTTTGAAAAGATAACAAACAGTTTAATAATTTAATTTTTATAATTAATTCTTTATCACTATTAGCCCAGGGTGGAAACAAAATACAGGAGAACCACTTATTATCTGAAATACGCTGCATATTTAGAATTACTAAAACCCGGAAATATCCTCTTTTCTTGGACCATATGATTTTCAAATGTTTGTAAATCTAAGGGACGTAACTACGGTGGTCACTAGTCCCTAAGCTTACAAATTACTTATACTAACTTAAAGTAACTTATACTAAGGACAACACAAACACCCATGCCCGAGGGATGACTCAAACCCCCGACGGCGAACGGCTGCGCGCACCGTAGCTGAGCGCCTTACTGCGCACGGCTATTTTGCCACGGCTTTTGGACCATACAGTTGGTCCTGTCGGAAGGTAGGAAGCTTAGTGTGGTCATTAGAGACGGAGCTCACGCTGGGATTTTTGGGTAAGGATGAGAAGGAAATTTGACGTGTCCTATCAAAGGAATCTTCCTGGCATTCGCCTGGAGTGATTTAGGGAAATCACGGAAACTCTAAATCTGGATGGCCGGAGGTGGATTTGATCATCGTCCTCCCGATAATGATGAAAGAATCGACTATTCTTAACGACCGATTGGCCAGTCGATTGCGATTGTTTTCGCCCACATTAGGTTACGGTAGTAACACTAAAAGTGGGCCTTTGCGATCGTCTATTGACAGCTCCAAAGTTAAATGAAAATAACGGCTTAACCATTCATCTAACACGAAAATTGAATAACCCAATTTGTAGAGGAGAAAATTCTCTACAATTTTTCTCGTATAGTTTCAGAGATATTTGCAAAAGTAACGGCAATTTTGGGATGTCTGTCAGTGTGTCTGTCCGTAACGAGTTTCCACTTTTTAAGACGAACCGTTCAACCGATCAGCACCAAATTTTACAGACATAATTTGTAGGCCGCCAGAGACTAGAACCACCCTTTTTCAAATTTTTCGGACAAAAAATACGGTAGTAACACCTAAAAAAGCCGTTTGTAATGTAATTGTAATTGAAAACGAACCGTTCATCTGACACGAAAATTGAATAACCTAATTTGTAGAAGGGAAATTTTTCTACAACTTCGCTCTCTTATAAAACTACAAATCTAAAGTGGGCCGTAAAACACGACAGTGCGATTTTTTTCGTTCAGACGGTTTTTTCAATCGAATGAAACAGCCGAATAAAAATAGCCTCTGTGGCCTTATGAATGTCTTCACTTACTCGCCGTGTTTGAGTTGGTTCATTCGATGGGACAACCGAATGAAACAAGTCTCTGCCGGTTGCGGCCGTTATTATATCAATGTTTCCATTCACTTACCGAGTTCCTGTGATTTTATTTACATGCTTTTTCAGCGTATTAGGCTTTAAAACACTTTTAGTGACAAATAAAGTAAATATTTCAAGAAAATGTAAATACAAATTTAATTTTATAAGTAAAGTATTTTCAATATTGTGTTATTTTACTTACATACGAATCTTCGTACTTGTGACGTTAAATATCAAATTTTAGCTGGTTTTTAAGTTTAATGTCTGGTGCTGCATTGTAAATTTATCATTTCTACAAATGAACAGTTAATTTTCAACACTTTTCATTAGATCTCTTTGTTCAGTATAAATTTTGCAGTTGATTTAAAACTAACTTTCTGTAAAGTTACAGATTTAAAACTGTGAGTTCAGCGCAGAACTGGGTGATACTGCAGTAGTAGCGCGCTTGTGTGGATTCGATTCGATTAGGCCTAGATTAGTTGTTCTCTCCACAGATTCATATTGAGAAGATCTTCGTGGATGTCGAACATGTCAATGAATATATTTTTTACACGCTGATAGTATGAATACATCATTTGGTTCTATTAAAAATTTCGTCAATGGAATAGGATTTGGCCATTATTAAGTCTTTCATGCTCCTCGTAAACTGATCTTCTTGTACCTAATTTTTTATGGTTATTGAAAAAGTGTATTCCTGGGTAGTTTACCCCTTTTTTAAAACTAAAATAAGTGCTTTTAAGTCCTTTGTAGATTGTTACTGTTTCTAGTATTGTGTGTTTGAACTGAGCTGGCCTTTTATTATTATTTTTTAATGGTTCATTAAGGTATAAATATACTGAAAGGCAATAGTTGGTGAAGGATACTTTGTTTTGTTGCAGTACAAATTTTGCAGTTGATTACAAACCAACTTCAAGGTGAGCGATGGGTGTCAATGCAATAACAGCTAGCTTTCGTTCAGGTGTGTGGCTGGGATATCCTGTGTGCTACATACGACACCCACTTTTAAGGTGATCATCACTCTCCCCCTCCCTGTATTTTTGTGACAGTGGCGATTTTTCTAGTTCTGTCCCGAATTTTGTCAAACGTAATTCGGGACACCTATTTGTCTCTCATTTAAAAATTTTGAAATGATTGACGTGATGTTCATTTTACCTTTTATGAGTACGACGAGTTTTATAACCAATTAGCATGATAGCAGAGCTCCAAATACTTATAGAAAGTACTGAAGCTCAAATCATCATAGGTAGCGAAAGTTAGTTAAAGCCGGATATAAGCTCAGCTGAAATTTTTACAAATGGACAAATAGTATTCAGAAAGGATAGAATGAATAAAATAGGTCGTGTGGCATATTTATTGCTGTCACAAGCAGTTTATCCTGTAGCGAAATTGAAGCAGATAGTAACAGTGAGTTGCTATGGACAGAGTTTATACCTGACAAACGGAATAAATTAATAATTAGTTATTTTTACCGACCCACTGACTGAGACGATTCGATTGCAAAAATGTTCAAAGAAAGATTGGATCAAATTTAAAAACGTACTCAAAGCATTCAATTTTAATTGGTGGTGACTTTAACTTACAATGTGTTGGCAAAAATGCGTGTTCAACACCGGAGGTAAATATAAAACAACGTCTAAAATTGCACTGATTATATTCTGCAAAACTGTCTCGAACAATTATTTCATGAACCCACTAGAAAAGTGGTTATGGAAACACGCTTGAACTCCTAGCAACAAATAATCCGGTGCTACTGAAGAGCTTCAAAACAGACCCAGAGTTTTCGTAGCGAGACTGAATATCGAAATTCCTCAATCTAACAAAATTAAACGAAAAATATGTTGTTGTGCTCTTGAGTCCGCAGATTGTTTTGATGCAGCTCTCCACGTTATCCTATCCTGTGCAAGCCTCTTCGTCTGAGAATACGTACGGCAACCTACATCCTTTTGAATTTGCTTACTGTATTCGACCCTCGGTTTCCCTCTACGATTTTTAGCCCCGTACATTTCATTATAATGCTTAGTTGAGGATTCCTTGATGTCTCAGAATGTATCCCACCAACCTATCCCTTATCTTATCCAGGATATGCCAGAAAATCTTATTCTCCCCATTTCTGTTGAGCAACTCCTCATTAGTTATGTTATCTACCCATCTAATCTTCATCATTCGTCTGTAGCACCACATTTCGAAAGCTTCTATCATCTTTTTTGTCTGAACTCATTATAGTCCACGTTTCACTCCCATACAATGCTACTCTCCAGACAAATGCTTTCAGAAAGCACTTCCTAACATTTAAACTAATATTGGATGTCAACATATTTCGCTTCTTCAGATACGCTTTTCTTTCCATATTTTATATTTTCTTTACTTCGGCTATCATAAGTTACCTTGCTACTCAAATAACAAAAATCATTAACTAGTTTTATTGTCTCATTACCTAATCTAATTCCTTCACCATTGCCTGATTTTCTGACTCTACGTTCCATTACCCTCGTTTTAATCTTGTCGCTATTCACTTTCCTTCCAAGACACTGTCCATTCCGTTTAATTGCTCTTCCAAGTCCTTTGCTATGTCTGACAGAATTACTATGTTGTCAGCAAACCGCAAGGTTTTTATTCCCTATCTCTGGACTTTAATTCCTTCTTCATATGTCTCCTTGCTCAATGTACAGATAGTACAACACTGGTGAAAGGCTACAACCTTGTTTTACTCGCTACTCAACCACTGCGACCCTTTTCATGCCCTTAGACTCTAATAATTGCTGTCTGGTTTTTGTACAAGTTGAATATAGCTCTCCGCTCCCTATACTTTATCCCTGCTACCTTCAGAACCTGAAAAATATATTTATTCAAAAAAGCAGATATAATTCGATTAACGCTTTCCTGAGTGAGATTCTCCAATCTGTCGAAATTAATTATGTGAGTGGAGATCAGATGTGGTTTACAAAGAAATAAAATAGGCAGCTACGAGAGATGTATTCCAAACAAGTTAACAAAAGAGAAGGCTGACCCTCAGTGGTACACAAAACAGAGTAAATCACTCTTGCTAAAGCAAAGAAAATAGCATGCCAAATTTTTAAAAAGTCAAATGTTTGTAAATCTATCGGACTCAACTACTATGGTCATCAGTCCTTTGACGCACAAACTACTTAAACTAATTTAAGGTAAGTACAACACACATCCTAGCCCGAGGGAGGACTCGAACCTCCAAATTTAAACAGACACAAAATCCCCAAGACTGGCAATCTTTTACAGAAACTCCAAATTTAGCTCAAACTCCAATGCGAGAAGCTTATAATTGTTTCCACAAAGAAATCCTATCACTTATTCTGGTTGAAAATGTGAAGAAATTCTGGCCGTGTGTTAAGTATACTGGCGTCAAAACACAATCAGTACACAATCAGCATTGGTGATGCTGTGATGAAAGTTCTGCTAAAGCAGAATAGCGTAGCACAGCTTTCCGAAATTCCTTCACAAAAGAAGATGACGTAAATACTCCAGCATTCGAATCAAGAACAGCTGCCAGCATACGTAATTCAGAAGTACGGTAGATATCCCTGCAGTTTTAAAGCTATTTAAATTACTTAGCAGAAACAAGTCTCGGTCCAGATTGAATACCAATTACGTTTCTTTCAGGGTATGCTGATACAATAGCTCCATACCTAGCTATCATCTACAATCGCTCACTCAGTGAAAGTTTCGTACCATAAGACTGGAAAGTTGCACATATCACTCCAATATTCCAGAAAGGCAATAGGAGTGATCCCCAGTATTACAGGCCTATATCACTGACATCCGTTTGCAGCAGGATTTTAGAGCATATACTTTATTCAAACATTATGAACTAACTCGAAGAGAACAACCTATCAACCCATAGTCAACACACGAAGTCGACAAGGGGTCTCAAATCGATTCCATATTTCTAGATTTCCGGAAGGTTTTTGACGTAGTCTTCTAATGGAATATCGCCAGTGTTGTGCGATAGGATTCGCAATTTCTGGTCAGAAAGGACACAGAACGTTGTAAGTCATATCTGGCGTTCACCGTGGAAGTGTTATAGGGCCTCTATTGTTACTTACCTTTCTAGATGATTTAGAAGACAATATGAGCAGCTCACTTACACTGTTCGCGGATGATGCTGTCATTTATCTGCTAGTAAAGTCATCAAAAGATCAAAAGCAACAGCAAATTGATTTTGATATCTGCATGATGCAAAAATTGGCAATTGACCCTAAATAAAGATAGGTGTTAAGTCAGCCATATGAGCACTAAAAGATATCCTTTAAACTTCATGTAAACGAAAAATCAGACAAATCTACAGGCCTTAAATTCAACTAAATACCTAGGAATAACAATTACGGACATCTTTATTGGAAAGAACGCACAGGGAAGGCAAACCAAAGGCTACGTTCTACTAAACAAATTGCCTACACTGCGCATTATGGAATCGCAACCGAGTGGGACTGACGGAGGATACAGAGAAAGCTCAGAGTTATTCGTTGCGGCGAGATTTGTTTGCGAAATTTCTTTCATGAACTTTCTCTTCCGAATGCGAACATACACTCCTGAGCATTAAAATTGCTACACTACGAAGATGACGTGCTACAGACGTGAAATTTAGCCGACAGGAAGAAGATTCTGTGATATGCAAATCATTAGCTTTTCAGAGCATTCACACAAGGTTGGAACCAGTGGCGACACCTACAACGTGCTGACGTGAGGAAAGTTTCCAACCGATTTCTCATACAAAAACAGCAGTTGACCGGCGTTGCCTGGTAAACGTTGTTGTGATGCCCCGTGTAAAGAGGAAAAATGCGTACCATCACGTTTCCGACTTTGACAAAGGTCGGATTGTAGCCTGTCACGACTGCGGTTTATCGTATCGCGACATTGCTGCTCGCGTTGGTCGCGATCCAATGACTGTTAACAGAATATGGAATCAGTGGGTTCAAGAGGGCAATACGGAACGCCGTGCTGGATCCCAACGGCCTCGTATCACTAGCAGTCGAGATGACAAGCATCTTATCCGCATGGCTGTAACGGAGCGTGCAGCTACGTCTCGATCCCTGAGTCAACAGATGGGGACGTTTGCAAGACAACAACCATCTGCACGAACTGTTTGACGACGTTTGCAACACCATGTATTATCAGCTCGGAGACCATGGCTGCGGGGGTCTCCCTACTTTCACGGCGTTGGCGTTTGCAGTGACGTCAAAATGACGTATGGCGTCCAAGTCGTATACCTATCGACTGCTATCGAGTTTTGCGGTCGAACTTAGCTTCGGTGAAAGGAAAGCTCATTTCTCACTTCAGTATTGTCCGTCTATTTACTTGTTGCCTTTTGAACTAGTTACTGATCGAAAATGTGCGGCCACGGTGGAATAGCCGAGCGGTCTAAAGCGCCTCGCTGCGGAGCGCGCGGTTGCTCGCCGTGGAGGTTCGAGTCCTCCCTGGGGCATGGGTGTGTGTGTGTGTGTGTGTGTGTGTGTGTGTGTGTGTGTTGTCCTTAGGTTAGTTTACCTAGGTTTAAGTAGTTTGTAAGCTACGCCGGCCGCGGTGGCCGAGGGGACTGAGGCGCTCCAGTCACGGTCTGCACGGCCACTGCGGTCGGGGGTTCGAATCCCCCCTCGGGCATGGATATTTGTGCCGTCTTTAGTGTAAGGTAGATGATAAGTAGTTTGTAAGTTTACGGACTGATGACCCCGTAGTTAAGTCCCATAAGCTTAACAAACGTTTAACATTGTAAGCTACGGACTGATGACCACGCAGTTTGGTCCGATAGATTTACAGACATTTGAACATTTTGAAAATGTGCGAAGTTTACGAAAGTATATTTCGTGCAATTCTGAAAGAGTTTAGCGTTTCAGAAGGAGGTCAGATTTCTGGCTACTGTGATTCGTCGGAGGAGGTTATAATAGCTTTGTTTTAGCTATCAGAAGTCACTGGTGAATGTGGGTGCCTTTAGGCCTAGAGGCAATAGACTGGTTTATGAGAATTTTTTTCTACTGCAAAGATTTATTTTGCTTTTGTACGACGCGTTCCGGGAACTTACGTGTTTTTCGTGCGTTCAGTAAGTTTTTGTGGGTTATACTAATTTGTAAGAGGCTGTGAAGGCGTGTGTCTGTAGGCCTACAGACAATGGACTGCTCTATTAACTTTATTCTGTTGCTATCGATTTCTTTTTCGTGTTTTTTTGTACGATGTTTCCGATGTGTGACGTGCTACATTGTCATTCGGCTACGCTAACAGGCCTATATTTAAACACTATCGAATTCTTCTGTGGTCTGATAACCAGTACCGTATTTTACTTATCTAATTTAAAATTTTGCAGTGGGAAACCGAAACTATACTGGGCAATGTAATACCAAGCTAATGTTCTGCACATAGTGTGCGCGTGTTTTTTTTTTTTTTTTTTTTTTTTTTTTTTTTTTTTTTTTTTTTTTTTTTTTTTTTTTTTTTTTCCCAGACCATAGTCAAGCCATAAATCTGGCCTCCTTCTGAAACGCTGAACTCTTTCAGAATTTTACGAAATATATTTTCGTAAACTTCGCACAATTTTGATCGCTAGCTAGTTCAAGAGACAACAAACAACATAGACGGACAATATAGAAGTAAGAAATGAGCTCTGATGTTTACTAAAATGAAAAATTTATCCGCCCTGTAACGACACTTCTATGAAAGACTTACTGATTTCTTTAAAACAAATAAATAAAAAAAAGGACTGTACAACTGACAACAATTACGTTTAGTACGCAATGTCCGTTTCAAATCTTCTTACAGTACTACATATTGGTTTCAGGGGTATATAAAGGCAACACTGCATTTATTATTTATATATATAAATTTTTACAAGCATACTTAAAGTACACTTTATGCAACATATCTGTTACTTCAATACACAAACAGATCAATCCAGTCGGGCAAAGAAATCGAATAACTACACCAGCCACTATGAGTAACACCGGTTCTCACTGCACTCAAAGTCTCCGCTCGATTTGCAAGTCTTTCCTCATAATAACACACGTACGACTGCCCATTACTGTCACTGTATGAGTGTAATGACAAGCAAGTATTTCCCACTCCTCACGACTCACTCGATTCGACCACAAAAACTCGACAGCAGTCGATAGGTATTGGACTTCGACGCTTACGTCATTTTGACGTCACTGCGAAGGTCAACGCCGTGAAATTAGGGAGACCCATGACTGCGGTTACCCTTGACGCTGCATCACCGACAGGAGCGCCTGCGATGGTGTACACAACAACGAACCTGGGTACACGTATGGCAAAACGTCGTCTATTTACAGCATCATGATAGTCGCATCCGTGTTTGGCGACATCGCGGTGAACGCACATTGGAAGCGTGTATTCGTCATTGTCATACTGGCGTATCACCCGGCATGGTGGTATGGGGTGCCACTAGTTACACGTCTCAGTCACCTCTTGTTCGCATCGACGATACTTTGAACAGTGGCCATTACATTTCAGATGTTTTACGACCCGTGGCTCTAAACCTTCATTTGATCCCTGTGAAATCCTACATTTCAGCAGGATAATGCACGACTGCATGTTGCCTTTCTGGATAAGGAAAATGTTCCACTGCTGCCCTGACCAGCACATTCTCCAGATCTCTCACCAATTGGAAACGTCTGGTCGATGGTGGCCGAGCAACTGACGCGTCACAAAACGCTAGTCACTACTCTTGATGAACAGTGGTATCGTGTTGAAGTTCCATGGGCATCTGTACCTGTACACGCCATTCAAACTCTGTTTGACTCAATGCGCAGGCGTATCAAGGCCGTTATTACGGCCAGAGCTGGTTGTTCTGGGTACTGATTTCTCAGGATCTATGCACCCAAATTACATGAAAATGTAATCACATGTCAGTTCGAGTTATAATATATTTTTCCAATGAGTAATCGTTTATCATCTGCATTTGTTCTTGATGTAGCAATTTTAATGGTCATTAGTGTATTTTCTTAGCATTCGCCTACATAGGGACGCACGATAATCGCAATAAAATTAGAGAAATCAGATCGACAACGAAACGATTAAAGTGTTCCTTTTTCCCGCACGCTATTAATGAATAGAACTATAGAGAAATATCATAAGAGCGGTTCAATGAACCTTCTACCATGCACTTAAATGTGATTTGGAGTATTTATGTAGATATAAATAATTCGAAACTTTCATCCATTATTGATGAGGAACACTGCGACTGTGGTGAAATAAGGTATCTTGAAAGAAAAAAACCAGTCGCCTTTAATGCAAAATGTTTTAATTACATTTCTCCCGTTACCGGTTTCGATATGCCTAGCATATCATCATCAGATGCTGAACGGTTTTTTTTTTATGTTACAGATGGTGTGTAGTCGGATTTGTGCATCTGTTATAATTACCAGTTATGCTTGTGTAATACGTGTGAAGTGCATAGCAGCACAATTATTGTGTGCATGCTACCAATTGTGACAATGGATTGATGGATAACACAAATTGTAAGTAGCAACGTTTAGGCCTAAGTCAATATTATTATGTTAGTTATGCTTGCCACATAGTTCACTTGTTTTTTATTTTTTATTAATTAATTTATTTATCTATTTATTTTTGTAATTATAACAAATGCACAAATCCCGCTACACACCATCTGTAATATAAAAAACCGTTCACCATCTAATCATGATATGCTAGGCATATCGAAACCATTAATGGGAGAAATGTAATTAAAACATTTTGCATAAAAGGCGACTGGTTAATGTTATTCAAGATACCATAAACAATTAGCTTTTATTGCGTTATTGATTACTTCTTTTACAACATGAAAATGTTTTTGTGATTTTAGAATTGGGTCTGGAAAATATACTCAAGTTAAAACACTGGACTCTGATCTACTAGAACCAGACACGGATTTCCACTTTTTCCGCCAGTAGGCTATTCAAATTTTGCCACCCCTACTGACCTCTACAATTCGTCACCCTACTTCACAATCATACTAATTATAATTTTTGTGCACTATGGTCCTAATTACATCACCTTTTTCCCATAATTAGCATGACTGTTAACTATGGGATCGAAGGGTCACTTTCCGGATTATTTTTACAAGCCAATTATTTGGTTAAGATGATACAAGAAATAGTTTGTTGTTTATATTATTGAGCTAGTAAAAGCTAAGTCACATACTATTGACAATGTGGGGGTAAGGTATACTTTAATAATTCTACAAATTAATGTACATTCGCTGAACTTGATTAAATAACGAATTCGAAATATTTAAACATTTCGACCGTTTCAGGGCATTGAAATAAATCCAATGGCAAAGATGGAAATTTGTGCTGGACCTGGATTCGAACCCTAATTTTCCGCTTTGGCCCAGCGGTCGCCTTAACCAATCAGGCTACTCAGGCACGCTTCCCCTCCAACCTAAATTCTCACCTTGTAGCACACTACCGTTGTAGTGCCTCCTGCCCATTTGATTCCACTTGCCCGCAGCCTATACTGGATTTACGCAACGATCGAGCGCATTAATGCGTTCGCATTTAAACTGTCAGTTGCCTGTTGGGGCAGATAAACAATAATTTACTATTTGGCCACGATAACTTGACGATTCGCGCGGTGGCTGCTGGGAGCTGTCTTGCACGAACGGAAGGCAGCATCGGCTGCTTGCTGCAGTGCTGGAACCGTTACCCTAACTATGTGTACATTAATTCTTCGCGTCAAGGCCCATGGTAAAGTTGGCAGCGCATGTAAATAAAAGAATAACTTTCAACTGGTGTCGATTTCTACGCTTGTGGCAGCACCAACAAAATCGTCAAGTTATCGTGGCCAAATAGTATATGGCGTCTGTTCTTTTCAGACATGTCCGAAAGAACAGGCGCCATTTGTTGACATTAACGGCCGTAATTTTAGGAATTCGAAATATTTAAACCTCTTGAGCGTTTCAGGGCATTGAAATAAAGCCAATGGCAAAGATGAAAAATTGTGCTTGACTGGGTTTCGAACGAGAATTTCTCGCTTTGTGTCAGCGGTCGCATAAACGAAGTACGCTATCCAGGCACGCGTAGAATGAAATGATGGTGATGATGTGGCATTTATGGCGGTTAGACCTCAACTGGGGTCGTATTCAGCCTGCCTGTTGCAAGTCTTTCTAGCCGGCCGCGGTGGCCGAGGGGACTAAGGCGCTCTAGTTCAAAATGTTCAAATGTTTGTTAAGCTTATGGGACTTAACTACGGGGTCATCAGTCCCTAAACTTACAAACTACTTATGAACTACCTTATACTAAAGACGGCACAAATATCCATGCCCGAGGGGGGATTCGAACCCCCGACCGTAGTGGCCGTGCAGACCGTGACTGAAGCGCCTCAGTCTCCTCGGCCACCGCGGCCGGCGGCGCTCCAGTCACGGTCTGCACGGCCACTACGGTCGGGGGTTCGAATCCCCCTCGGGCATGGATATTTGTGTCGTCCTAGTTCGTAAGTAGTTCATATGTAGTTTGTAAGTTTAGGGACTGATGACCCCGTAGTTAAGTCCCATAGACTATACAAACATTTGAACATTTTTTAGCAAGTCTTTCTAGCTGACGCCACTTTGGTGACTTGCGGTTCAGTGATGATGAAAAGATGATGAGGACGACTCAACATCCAGTCTCCGAGCAGAGAAAATCTACGACTAGACCGGGAATAGAACCCCGGCCCCCTACATGGTATCTACATCTACATGGATATTGAAGTGCATGTCAGAGGGTTCATCGAAACATTTTTGTGATATTTCTTTGTATTTTCATTCTATAATGGCGCGTGGGAAAATTGAACACCTAAATATTTCTGTTTTCGTTCTGATTTATTTTATTGTGTTGATCTTGTCTGCCTATGTAGGTGGGTGTTAATAATACATGTTCGCATTCTGAAGAGAAAGTTAGAGAAAGAAATTTTGCATATAGATCTCGCCGCAACAAATAACACCTTTCTTTTAATGATTTTCATCCCGTCTCGTGCATCATTTCCGTTACACTCTCTCTCCTATATCGCGATAATACAAAACGAGCTGCCCCTCTCTCAAGTTTCTCTACTTCTTCCGTCAGTCCCACCTGGTGAGGATCCCACAGTGTGCAGCAATACTCCAAACTGGGACGCGCAAGTGTAGTGTAGGAAGTTTCTTTAGTAGAACTGTTGCATCTTCTAAGAGTTCTGCCAATAAAACGTAGTCTTTGGTTCGCCTTCCTTACAATATTTACTATGTGTTCTTTCCAATTTAAGTTGTCCGTAATTGTTATTACTAGGTATTTGGCAGAATTGATGGACTGTAAGTTTGATTGATTTATCGTGTAACTGGAGTTTAATGGATGTCTTTAAGTTGTCATATGGATGACCTCACACTTATCGTTATTAAAGGTCAATTGCAAATTTTTGCACCACGCAGATATCTTATCTTGTCTAATTTACACTGCGATCGAAAGGTCACAAAAAAGATAACTGCTGCAGCGCTCCAAACGTACTAACTCGGTACTAATGACGCGCGTTCATACAGGCTTGGTTGCGTTAATACGATAAACTTCCGTCTACACGTCTGATTACAGCTAACAGCACCGCCTGTGCAAAAATACGGGCTTATTACTGTTTGTAGGCGTGGACTGTTCACGTTTGGGTGTATGTCACAGCTGACAATATTCAACTATATAATCTACATTGTCGGCGGTTGCAGGAGCTGTGGCAATGTTTGTTACAACACTACAGTGAAGAAGAAATATATGTTGGACGTCTCCTTGGTTGAGAGGAAGAGACGAAGAATGAGATGTGTACTGCATCCAGATAATGAAGTAACTCATACCAGAGGACCTCAATGAATTCATTTTTTTTTTTTTTTTTTTTTTAGAATATTAGGTTCAGAGTGTTTTACCAAGTTGCTTTCATTTGTCCAAGGACAAAAATACAGCGATGAGTGTGTGTGTGTGTGTGTGTGTGTGTGGTGTGTGTGTGTGTGTGTGTGTGTGTGTGTGTGTGCGTGTGTGCGTGCGTGAGAGAGAGAGAGAGAGAGAGAGAGAGAGAGAGTATTTCACCAAGTTGAAGGTACGAAATACTTTTTACACTTGAGTTACATTTTCAGGTTTGTTAAAGTTATGCGTCATTTACTTCCTGTAATTGTTATTTTTTGCAGGTTCGCTATAACATTGCGGTTTCTGGTGATAGCGGAATCTTTCGGAAGCCTAGTCTTTGCACAAAGAATTTCTGTAATTTCCGATCCATAATGGGACCTCAGCCAACTAAATTTTGCTTTGCTTTTAGCATCACACTTTCGTGATTATGGGCAACAAACTTTGACATGCTAAAAATTATAGAATTTTAAAAATACAATGTTAATCAACAAGACGTATTCAAAATTCATTTACATCTACACTTTTGTTACTTCCGTCATAAATAAGTCATTGTACCTTCTTACAATAGAGAGGATTTTCTGCAGAGACCCTGTACGCCTCAATCGAAAGTACAGTTCCTGCTCTGTTCCACTCCACTGATGCAAGACATATCACTCCAAAACAGCAAGCAATTTCGGTAAGGACGCGGCTACTTCCACACATAAACATGAAAACCGAACAACGAATTCACTTCTGCGCATGCGCACCCACTTCGCTACTAGCAAATTTAGAACCTGTCCTAAAGCGTACTAGCTAGTACGAAACGCCGTCTTCGCTCACGAAATGCTAGTAGTTCCGCGTTTACGTCGCTAGATGGCGCGCAAAGTGATCTGTTCATTAAAGCTCTGTATAGGGAAAGTATGGCCAGCCTGCCAGCGGCAGCCATGCTGGGCCTATTCCGCTGCTGTTTACACGTCGACCGCTACGAAGTTCCCAGCGCTTAACAATACTTATCAACCAATTTTGAGAAAACCAACCAATAAAAAAATTTAATTTTTTCACGTGTTATAGTGTGATACATTCTCTCGATAATGATCTCAATTTCTGTTCATTATTACTTATAGTTTCCGTGCTACATCAAATTAAGTAAACTACTGCGCAAAATTTTGAAGAGTTTGCAGAGGAAAAGTCGCATTGCGTAGACTTTGCGTATGGTTGATTTTAGCTCGTACAATGCTGCGGACGAAATGTAGGTAATATATCGGAATTTTATTTAATGTTCAGAGCAGAACGATAACTCTTTTCATTCTCGAGATACAGGCTGTTATATCCGACGGACAGATGCGGGAATTTCGCGTACTTCTGTTCATGCGGACCTGGCTGCTCTACGGAATACTTATCGTTCGAATTTAAGAAAACTGGTTTGTGGCTCTGTATCTAAAGAGTTCACCTATAATTCAGGCTGACCTGTACCGTAGCCAAATATTTAAATAGACCGCGAACATGTCATCATCGGAGCATAGTGTAAATTAAGAAAACAATTTGAGATCATGGAAAAGTCTTTGATGAGTATTTTCTTGGGTATTATGTACTTATATCTTACATGAACTACGAAAAATGTAAGGAGATACCCACTACATGTCTTTTACCAGAAAAAGAAATTAAAGGTGTCTTTACAACGCCAATTACATTTGAATGTCTAATATTTGTCTTGTTTCAATTCTTTGTTTCCTGTTATGACACACTCTAGCACACGAAAGCCAATGAGAAAAGCTTGTTTCAGGAACTGTATGTTAATTTCCTATCTAAATGGGAATCTAGTTCACTCACTAATATGTAAAATAAAATTGAGTGTTTTCGACAACTACCTGCAGATAAAATCAACGACGCGTAAATAATTTAACCTCGCGACATTGTGTAGGAATTTTCTCCACAAATTTATTCAAGATATATAGCTATCTGCTGCGTGATCCATTCTTCAGTGAATCTTTAATCTATTAATTTACATTATGAATTAAAATCATCACAGCACTAGAACCGAAGTTCGTTTCTGGACTCCTAGTTTTCTCTGACGATTTTCATCAGCCTGACTGTTCATCTTCCTGCATTTCTGATACCTAATGGAAGTACTATAATGTTTACCTCCCTTCTTCGCTTTATAAAAACACCCAAAAGTACAACACTGTGGCATTATTCAAACCAAAACATACGAATATTCACAAGGCTTCTCATGGCAGCCAAGCAACGTATAGGACCAAGATGGCGGAAAGAACCACGTGACTCGATTTCAGCCAATCACGAGCTGCAGACGGCGGCAAGCGGCGCGGAAAAGGATGGCCATACTTTCCCTATACAGAGCTTTATCTGTTCATTATTAGCGCGATCATCGTGTAAACTGGGCTTAAGAGAGCAACTCAGATTGTCTCCTAAATCGTTTATGAAAATAAGGAACATCAGGCCGACGCCTTACATCATTTCAGTTCTACTTGATGACTTACTGTCAATTACAACGTACTGCGTGCTTTCTAACAGGAAATCACGAATCCAATCGCACAACTGTGTCGATATTCCATAAGCACGCAATTTGATCAGATGACTTTTGTGAGGTACAGTGACAAAAGGCATCCGGAAATCTAGAAATAAGGAATCTGTTTGACATCCATCATCGGTAGCACTCAACATATGTGCCCCGTAGCTCAGACGGCAGCTGCGCTGACTGCCACGCAAGGGGCCCGGGTCCGATTCCAGGCATGCGACTAGGGTGTTGTGTGTTGTCTTCATCATCATCGACATGCAAGTCGCCGAAGTGGCGTCAAGTAAAAAGGCTTGCAATAGGTGGCCGAACAACCCCAAGTGGGATCTCCCGGCCAAAAATGCCATACGATCATTTCATCACTTCATCTGAGTAAAGGGCTCTAGCTGTGTTTCTGAAACCGTGATGAGTATGGGACAATAGGTCGTTCTCTTCGAGGTAATTGCTGTTATTTGAGGAAATTATATGTTCTAAAGCCCTGCTACAAACCAACGTCACTCCCTCTATTGTTAATTTGTTTGGTATGAATCTGTGAATGGTTGTCGATATTATTTATTTGAATATAAGCCAGATCTGAGCTACACTAACATTGTTAGTTTAAAAGCTGTGTGTGTGTTGTTTAATGTTGAACCTATCGTTAAATCAGACAACAAATTGTTCAGTAACACAGTAATTTGGTTTAATTATGGCCCTCATGTTGATGTATATACTGTTCAATAAGAAACAGTGCATGAAACTGATTATGTGCGCAACGGATCTTTTAACAAAACAGCTGTGGAAAGTCACCATATGAAACAGACACTGACTATACTCAAAAAATTTGACTGCGAGAAAGATATTAAAAAACCACAAACCACTTTGTTAATGTTAGACTGCGAGAATTTTATGCAGATCAGTACCTGGTTATCAAAATTCAGTATCATAATCAATTAACTGCAGTGTTGCATAACAATCATTTACTATGGCACAAATAACGAAATCTGTTCAACAAGATTATCAAAATCAATACTGCAATTTAAATCCACAAATAACTAATTATCAAATGAAGGAAGTAGGTTAATCTTCTAACTACGTAAATGAAACAGGAAAGAAAGGTCAACTTTGTTACTTATTATTAATAATCACCATTACATTACCTACATAATACAACTTTTTCCTAATGTCATCAAATGCAATTACCTTCATTCCAGCGGTGGTACAACGTTTTCATAGTAATAAAAAATACAATATATATTCCAAATACAATCAAATCAACTTGCTGGCACAGCAGCCTCTGCTCTACATCGGAGCCATACACATAGCTCAACTGCTCTCTAAGCGAGCTAAACCACAAGTCCCACACTCTCTCTGTGCGAGCTACAATGCTACGCAATACATGTCAAATATGAAACTTCACAGAGTTAAGTACACATATCGATACACACAGTAGATGCAATATTATACATTTTCTTGCAAGCAAGTTACTCGACACAAAACAGGAGGCACAGTATTAGACATTTTCTTACAAAATTTTTATGGACACGTTTCAAGTTTCGAAAGACAGTAAATTCTCACTCAGGAAAGCGCAAATCGAATTTTTATATGCTTTTTTTGAATAAATATACTTTTCTCTTAATTTTTGTTTCCAGTCTCGCTACGGCGACTCTGTGTTCACTAATCCTTGTGTCTGTTATGATGCTCTTTATCAGCTCCAGATTATTTATGGCTAGGAGGTCAAGTATGTTCTCACAACCATGTACTGTTCTAGTTGGTTCTTGAACTAATTGCTCGAGATAATTTTCAGAGAATGCGTTCAGTACAATTTCGGACGATGTTTTACGCTTGCATCCGGTTTTGAACTAGTATTTCTGCCAACATGGCGAGGGTAAGTTAAAGTCGCCACCAATTGAAATAGCATGCTTGGGTACGTTCTTGAAATTTGATCCAAGCTTTCATTGAACATTTCTGCGATTGAATCGTCAGAGACAGGAGGTCGATAAAAAGAACCAAATATTAATTTTTTTTTCAGGTATAACCTCTACCTTTACCAACTCGCGGGAGCAATCTCTTCAATTTGGCTGCGGGATAAACCGCCTGTGACAGCATTCTATGCTCGTTGCAGTAAATACGTCACCACCTATTTTATTCAATCCGGCTTTATGAAAACCATTTGCCCGTTTGTTAAAACTTCAGCTGAACTTATCTCTGGCTTTAGGCAGCTTTCGGAACCTATAATGATTTAAGATTCAGTAGTTTCTATTACACTCCTGGCCATTAAAATTGCTACACCACGAAGATGACGTGCTACAGACGCGATATTTAACCGACAGGAAGAAGATGCTGTGATATGCAAATGATTAGCTTTACAGTGCATTCACACAAGGTTGGAGCCAGTGGTGACACCTACAACGTGCTCACATGAGGAAAGTTTCCAACCGATTTCTCATACACAAACAGCAGTTGACCAGCGTTGCCTGGTGAAACGTTGTTGTGATGCCTCGAGTAAGAAAGAAAAATCTGCCATCACGTTTCCGACTTTGATAAAGGTCGGATTGTAGCCTATCGAGATTACGGTTTATCGTATCGCGACATTGCTGCTCGTGTTGGTCGCGATCCAATGACTGTTAGCAGGACATGGAATCGGTGGGTCCAGGAGGGCAATACGGAACGCCGTGATGGATCCCAACGGCCTCGAGGTCATCTTAGCCGCATGGCTGTAACGGACCGTGAAGCCACGTCTCTATCCCTGAGTCAACAGATGGGGACGTTTGCAGGACAACAACCATCTGCACGAACAATTCGACGACGTTTGCGGTAGCATGGACTATCAGCTCGGAGACCATGGCTGCGGTTACCCTTGACGCTGCATCACAGACAGGAGCTCCTGTGATGGTGTACGCAACGACGAACCTGGGCGCACGTATGGAAAAACGTCATTTTTTTTTTTTTTTTCGGATGAATCCAGGTTCTGTTTACAGCATCATGATGGTCGCATCCGTGTTTGGCGACATCGCGGTGAACGCACATTGGAAGCGTGTATTCGTCATCGCCATACTGGCGTATCACCCGGCGTGATGGTATGGAGTGCCATTGGTTACACCTCTTGGTCACCTCTTCTTGACTTTGAACAGTGGCCATTACATTTCAGATGTGTTACGACGCGTGGGTCTACCCTTCATTCCATCCCTACGAAACCCTACATTTCAGTAGGATGATGCACTACCGCATGTTGCAGGTCCTGTACGGGCCTTTCTAGAAACGGGAAATGTTCGACTTCTGCCCTGGCCAGCGCGTCTCCAGATCTCTCACCAATTGAAAACGTTTGGTCAATGGTGGCCGAGCAACTGGCTCGTCACAATACGCCAGGCACTACTCTTGATGAACTGTGGAATCGTGTTGAAGTTGCATGGGCATCTGTACCTGTACACGCCATCCGAGCTCTGTTTGACTCAATGCCCAGGCGTATCAAGGCCGTTATTACGGCCAGAGGTGGATGTTCTGGGAACCGATTTCTCAGGGTCTATGCACCCAAATTGCGTGAAAATGTAATCACATGTCATTTCTAGTATAATATATTTGTCCAATGAATACCCGTTTATCATCTGCATTTTAATGGCCAGTTTTAATGGCCAGTAGTGTAGTTCCTGGAGCTCTGGTACTTTCCCCATACAGCTACGATAATTTTCGCCACGCCGTCCACTAAACTACGGAGACTGTTTAAAATGAAATATAATATACACAGTACTAAGATGACACGTTATGACAACGTCCATTCATTGAAACCCCCTTGTGAATGATAGCATGGCTACGCCTCTGTCCTCTCATGCCCATGTTTCCCGCGGTACATCGTGGTCATCGGGCAGCTTATCTTCTTCAGATCATGGGTGTCCGGGAAAATAACCTGATCTGTACCAGATGATCGGGGTTTTCTAAGCCTCAGGTCGGCATAATAAGTGACCGCAGGCCTACCCCAGCAAGCGTAATTAGTTACGCTTTGATGGCACCTGTAGCAGTTTCCTCTGCAACAAAATATGAATAAGAGTTACTGTATTTTATGTAACGATAAGCTACTTCAATTCGTATTTAATTAAGTAAACGTTAAATACGCATTTTAACTTTGTCATACTCCCTTCCCGCCGGCCGCGGTGGCCGAGGGGACTGAGGCGCTTCAGTCACGGTCTGCACGGCCACTACGGTCGGGGGTTCGAATCCCCCCTCGGGCATGGATATTTGTGCCGTCCTTAGTTGTAGGTAGTTCATAAGTAGTTTGTAAGTTTAGGGACTGATGACCCCGTAGTTAAGTCCCTTAAGCTTAACAAACATTTGAACATTTTGAACTCCCTTCCCAGTATAATGCAGCACTGCTGTAGTTATCTGATGACAGTAGTGTATGCTAGTTTCATTCATAAGAATAAAAGGATAACTCAGTCAGCTGAAACACTAAGGAGTTGTTTCAGTTCAAAGAATGATTACATGATTCAGCTGACGGCAAAACTACTGCCTGTTTTCATTTGAAAAGAAAAAAAAAATGAGTAGTGCAGTCAGCGTAAAAACTACGAAAGTGCCGAATGCTTTCATTCGGTTACACCCACAGACTGCTCTCACTCCAAAGAAATAAATGAACAATAATCCAACAGATACGTAAAACAACGAACGACTGGCTGTTTGCCTCAGTGGAATAGCCGTGCGTTCTAAGACGTCTTGGTGTGGAGCGCGCGCGCGCTTCTTTCCCTTCAGAGGTTCGAGTCCTCCTCCGGCATGGGTGTATTGTCCTTAAGCCGGATCCACACCGGCCGCGCAAAACCAAGAGAAGAGATTCGGCTCAGCGTGGCTCTACGGTTGCGGTCAAACCGCGCCGTTCTGCGTATTATCGCGCAAAACGAACAAGTTTCATGCAGTGTCGGTAGCCCAGATCACGTAAGAAACGTGATCTGGGTCGGTACCTCAAGGGGAAGGGCTAGTTCGTGCGCTCTCTGTCTGGTGTTTGTAGCTTCGGAGCCAGAACGACACGGCAGTGTGTTCCGACAGGTGGTGTGATATTTACGTTCTATCACAAAATGAGTCTAGAGTGGAGTCTTACTAAAATAGAAAAGTTAATAGATCTATACGGAAATAAACCGGAATTCTGGAATCCGGCAGTACTACTGAAGTAAAAAACAAGATGACTTCCTTGCTGTCTTCATTTGGAAGAGAGAAAACGAAGACGATTAAGTCAGTGGGCACAGGAAAAGGTAGATAAAAAAATAGTCATTGCTACCGTAACCCATTCGTTTGTAAGTTTATTAATTTCCATTTACAATGGATTATGCTAAATTTTCAAACTTTCCATCACTGCCTATACGTAAATCACTTAAAAGACTATTTCCGCCACATATCTTTCTACGTTCCAGTACTGGTCTCACACACTGACGACGTTTTCTACGTTTGCCTCCCTTCAGCTGATGAAAAACTACTATGTACGCAGGCAGAACTTGTAGTTTTTAGAGTTTCGTCGTGCCGCGGCGGCGGATTAGCCGCGCGTGCTGGAGCGCTGTGTTGCGGTGCGCGCGGCAGTCAGCCGTCGGGGGTTCGAATCCCCTCTCGGGCATAGATGTTTGTGTCGTCTTTAGTATAAGCTAGTTCTTAAGTAGTTTGTAAGTTTAGGGACTGATGACCCCGCAGTTAAGACCCTTAAGCCTTACAAACATTTATTTAGATTCGTCGCGCGCAGACCGGAACCTTGGTGCGCACCCAGCAACACCGCTCTCCGACCCGCGAGATGGTCAGCTAAATGCATTAACTACGCAACAATACAAGATAACTCGACTTCGAATAATGTCAAATAAATAAGTAACGTAAATAAATAAAATTTACGCACTCACTTGAATGTGTCCACGGATTTTCATTGGTTGTTTTTGTGTCACAGCCTCGTCGCCGCTTTTGTGTCTCGTTTCCGTCGTAGGTATCGGTGGCCGAGTAGGAAGACCGACACAGGAGTAAAGGTAGCACGCTTGTGTAGGTACAGAGGTGAGCAGCCAGTGGGACAGCAGAAACTAGAAACACTAGAGTAAATTAGAACGAGATATATATTGCACAGAATTTATACAATACTTAACTTTTATATAGCTCAGTACTGCTGAGTGCTGATACATAGTTGAGCTAGAGGCCTGCCTAGTGCCTGTCCGATAGCCATGTCTTCACTGGTGCCTATCTGATTCCGAAGTGTTAGCTGGTTCCTATCTCAGTCCCAAGTGAACGATGACGTTCTGTGCTGGCCACGAGCGGGATAGCAGCAGAGGGCGCTCGTGGCTGACGTCGTAAGAACGCCGCGCCGTGCGTGCATGGCGGCGCGCGGCGAAAGTAGGTGGCGCGCACTTTAGACTTGTGCGACATCACACCCCTCCCCCCCCCCCCCCCCAAACCGCCGCGTCGTCGTGGCGTAGGGCTGAGGGCCACGGCGACGGCACTTGGAGGAGGGCCTGGGCGGGTGCGTTACTGGTGGGACGGGCGTCGTAGCTGAGGCTGGGATCGAGACGCCGTCCGCGCCCCGGTATATACCTTGCGATCCCCCGGGAAACCCACCAAACCTGGGGAAGGGCTCACGCCTCTGCCCAGACGGAGCAGGTCATCTTCTTCTGAGGTGCGTGGCCCAGGCGGCGGGGGCACGCACGGTCCCGGAGTCCTTCTCGGTGACGCTGTCAGCTGCGGCGGCGACGGAGGCAGAGAGGCGGACTGCGTACGAGGCGCGTCCACCTCCATGGGTACGATCTCGTAGTCCGGGGACGCTGGGCCCGGCGGCGAGCAATGTGGCTGGGCTCCCTGGCGGTGAACTGGGTCTGGAATCAAGAAACCGGAGACAGGATCGCGCGGCCTGAGCAAGCGCAATTGGTTTGCGTGGCACCGCAGCTCCGACCCTGTGGAAGAACGTACAACATACATATTGCGACCGAGCACGCGCTGAATGGTGCCCGTCATCCATGTCTTCTTCCCAGCAAACACCCTGTACAGCACCAGCGTAGGAACCTGAAAACGCGTAGCGCCATACGAACCGACTCGGTGCGTGGGAGGCTGCAGCAGGTGAAGAAGAGTGCGGTGACGGCGGCCGTGTAGCAGCTCGGCAGGAGACGGGCCGTCACGTGGCATGCACCGATACGTAGACAGGAAAATTTGAAGAGCTTGCTGCCTGGAGTGCTGACCTTTCATCTTCTCCATGTGAGACTTGAATGTTCGAACGAAACGTTCTGCTTCACCATTGGACTGAGGGTGAAAAGGTGCGGTGGTGATATGCTGAATGCCATTCACACAACAAAACTGTTGAAATTCTGCACTAACAAACTGAGGTCCGTTGTCACTGACGATAGTTTCAGGCAAACCTTCGATGCAAAACACTGATGTTAAGGCACTGATTGTACTAGACGCCGTCGTTGAGTTCATGGCAATCACAAAAGGAAACTTGCTGAAAGCGTCTACAACGATTAACCAGCGCGTACTCCAGAAAGGTCCGGCAAAGTCAATGTGTAAACGTTGCCATGGTCCCTTGGGGCTTGGCCAGTCGGAGAAACGTTGCGGAGGAGCCGCCTGATGCTCCGCACAAACCGTACACTGTGCTCTCTATCTGGGCGTCCATACCAACCCAGTTACAATTACGTCTGACCAATTGCTTTGTTCTAACAATACCCCAATGTCCTTGATGCAGGAGACGTAACACTTCTCGTTGCAGGGAACGAGGAACAATCACTCTTGCTTGGTCGTTCTCGGTATGCAACAACAGTACACCCTGACTTAAAGATAATGCATGACGTTGTGCAAAATAACGTCGAACAAGAGGCCGTTGAATGTCTTTGGCTCTGGCAGGCCACCCTGAGCGAACAAAACGTGCTACCACACTTGGGTCTGCATCCGCAGCTGTTTCCTGTGCAACCCGACGAGAGTTCAAAGGGAAGTCTGCGACAGCGGAAGCATCTCTGGAGTCTATCTGGCAACATGCCATTTCTGAAGAATCAAACGACACATCCTGGCCAACCGGAAGTCGGGAAAGTGTGTCTGCGTTGGCATGTTGAGTGGTAGGTCGGTACAAAATCTCATACTGATAATTAGACAATATCAAGGACCATCTTTGAAGTTTTTGTGAAGTTCGTGGCGGAATTGTCTTTGTGGGTGAGAACAACGACGTGAGAGGCTTGTGGTCAGTCAACAAATAGAATTTTCTGCCATAGAGATAATGATGAAACTTTGTGACGCCGTAAATGATTGCTAAGGCCTCCTTTCCTATCTGACTGTAGCGTTGGCGTCAGTAGCTTGAACGCAAAGGCAATAGGACGATCGTGAGAACCAATACGATGTGACAATATTATACCTAGACCATACGACGAGGCATTAACTGCTAGCACTACAGGCTTCTGAGGGTCAAAGGGAATCAAACATGCATCACTGAGTAGTGCAGACTTTAAGTTGTCAAAGGCAACTTGGCAATCTTTAGACCACACAAAAGGAACATTTTTCCTACGTAAGCGATGCAGTGGAGCTGCAATCTGAGATGCATTGGGAATAAATCTGAAATAGTAGTTAAGCTTTCCCATTACTGCTTGCAATTCGTGCGCATTCTTAGGAGGAGGCAAGTCTTTGATTGCTCTAAGATGTGACTGTAAGGGATGAATTCCTTGGGCATTAATCACATGGCCTAGGTACTCTATTTCAGTTTGAAAAAAACGAACACTTTGCTTTATTACAACGTAGACTTGCTGCAGTCAACACTCTGAAAAGGCATTCCAGGTTTGATAAATGTTCTTCAACTGTACGTTCGGATACCACAATATCATCTAAATAGTTCGAGCAACACGGTACAGAAACTGTCAGCTGTTCCAAAAAGCGCTGAAAAATAGCGGGGGCGGAAGAATTGCCAAAGGGTAGGCGTTGAAATTGAAAAAGACCCATGTGAGTATTAATGACGAAAAACTTTTTTGACTCGTCATCAAGTGGAATTTGCAAGTATGGCCGGCCGCGGTGGCCGAGGTGACTGAGGCGCTCCAGTCACGGTCAGCACGGCCACTACGGTCGGGGGTTCGAATCCCCCCTCGGGCATGGATATTTGTGCCGTCCTAGTTCGTAAGTAGTTCATAAGTAGTTTGTAAGTTTAGGGACTGATGACCCCGTAGTTAAGTCCCATAAGCTTTACAAACATTTTTTGCAAGTATGCCTCTGCTAAATCAATCTTAGAAAAGAAGCGAGACTGTCCTAATTTGTCCATAAGTTCCTCAGGTCTGGGCAAGGGGTATGTGTCAACAATTGTTTGACCGTTCACTGTTGATTTGAAGTCCGCACAGAGGCGAAGTTTTCCTGACGGCTTGGTTATAATTACTAAAAGCGAGGCCCACTGACTCGCAGAAACAGGAGAAATCACCACACTATCTTGCCAACGTTTAAGTTCTTCGGCAACTGTATCACGCATTGCGATAGGCACTGGTCTAGCTTTACGAAATTTTGGAACTGCAGATTCTTTTAAAGTTATATGTGCCACGAAGTCTTTTGTACAACCTAGTTCCGGCGAAAACAAGTCACTATATTTTTCACACAATGCATTGATTTTGTCCTGAGGCACTACTGACGAAATTTGAAGCACATCACTTTGAATTGATAAACCAAACAAGTCAAATGCATTGAGTCTAAAAATGTTCTGTGTAGATTTGGCCTGAAGAACAACAAAAGCAACTGTTTTTGTTACACCTTGAAAAGAGGCGGGCAGGCTAACGTTCCTAGCACGGGAATATTTTGACCTGTATATGCTGTGAGCACTTGTTGAGACGGCGACAATTGTGGCGAACCCAGAAGTTCATAACCATCTTTATTTATTAATGTGACAGCGGAACCAGTATCAAGCTGAAATTTTACAGTCTTATTTTCTAAGCAAAGAGTCACAAAAAGTTTTTGCTTGTGCCGTTCGACAGGTGCGCGAATGTGGGCAACGTCTAATAGAGCTTGTTTGCTGCGCTTGCGCATGCGCGCTGTAGGGAGTGGCGCATAATCGGCACACAGCGGATTAACAACACTGTCACTAGATGGCACTACCGCCGGACCGGCGTCCGCGCAATGCGAGGCTACTACAGATTCACTAACTACTGCACGAAACTTTTGAGTAGCTACATCAAGTCTGTCACTAGCTACACAGTACTGGGTACTATTACAATGAGAAGTCGTAGAAGGCACTAGGTTCACTACAGGGTTGCACTGTACATAGTCACTTTGCTTGTCCCGAACCCGTTTCCGTTGCACAGCTTTACGCGCTCATCGGCGCTTGCGGCGTGGCTCACTACATAGTTTTGCAGTAGGCGCAGAAGAACTTTCTTGCAATTGAGAACCAAGTAAAGCACTGTTCAGTTCCACAGCGTCTATGACATTGACAGCATGAACTGTTCATGCACTCGGCGAAGCACTGTTTCTAACGGTACCGTTCTTTGAGTTTTTAATTTGCATAGATACAGAACTGTACAGGTTCCGATTTGCCACATTGATAACAGGTTGCGTTGCGACTAGGGCAATGTGCACGCTTGTGGCGAGATACACACTGGGGGCAAGATTTACGTACATTTTTCTGAAATGAACGTTGGCGCCCGTTATTCAAATTACTGTTTCTAACACGACGGGGCGACCTTTGTGTCGCACTTTTACACTGGCTACTGTTCACTGTCTGTTCAGCACGGCAGGTAGAAATATAAGAATCACTAGGGCTACACTGAAAACTACGGCTAGGAAAGCGTCCGTTGCGGCGCACAGAATTAACACTGTGGCTTTGCATTTCTACATCTTCTAAGTCAAAGGTATCATGAGCTGCAATAAGCTAAAGTACACTGTCTAATGAGGGGTCAGATTGTTTTAAAATAGCTGCCCTAATTCTGGGGTCCTGAATGTTCTGCGTGATAGCGTCTCTCAACATCACGTCACTATATGAAAGTCCACAAGAGCAAGTAAATTTACATTTGCGGGTTAAGCCCTTCAACTCCGTGATCCATTTCTGGTGTGACTGCTCGGGTGATTTTTTAAGTCTGAAAAATCGATACCGTGCAGCAGCTACGTGAACTTTTCTCTCATAATGAGCATTCAGTGCATCTACTATTTGTTCAAAGTCTAGATCATGAGGAGATGCGTGGGGAAAAAGTTTCTGCAGTAATACGAAGGTTTCAGTGCCCACCACTGCTAATAACAGATGTTTAACCGTCTGACCTGTAATTTGATGAGCCGCGACGAGTTCTTGAAACTGAGCGAAGTAGTCACTCCATTCTTCCTCTCGTTCGTTGTACTGGCGACACTTAGGAAGCGATGCAGCGGCAGGTGCTGTCGGCTGAAGCGACGGCGGTTGGTGAGTTGCCGTCAACTGCGCCACTGCTTGAAATAGTTGCATGATTTGCGCCGTCTGTAACTGAATAATTTCCATTAAGTTTGAGTTCGGGGTAGTGGCCATGCTGACCGTTTAAGCGCCGTGCATACAAGTAAATTATAACAAAACACAAATGCAATATGAAGTGAGGACGCACTGCAACAAAAAAGTCCACAAAACACGTAACAGAGTATGTTCCCCCAAAAATCTTATAATAAGGGCAGGTGGGCGGAAGCAATTTCTGTGTGCTCTGACTGCTGCTGTCTGGCTGCTGCAAGCAGGCTGGTCCAAGGTTCTTACACTCCTCGTCACTTTTGTGTCCCAGCCTCGTCGCCGCTTTTGTGTCTCGTTTCTGTCGTAGGTGTCGGTGGCTGAGTAGGAAGACCGACACAGAAATAAAGGTAGCACGCTTGTGCAGGTACGGAGGTGAGCAGCCAGTGGGACAGCAGAAACTAGAAACACTAGAGTAAATTAGAACGAGATATATATTGCACAGAATTTATACAATACTTAACTTTTACATAGCTCAGTACTGCAGAATGCTGATACATATTTGAGCTAGAGGCCTGCCTAGTGCTTGTCCGATAGCCAAGTCTTCACTGGTGCCTATCTGATTCCGAAGTGTTAGCTGGTTCCTATCTCAGTCCCAAATGAACGATGTCGTTCAGTGTTGGCCACGAGCGGGATAGCAGCAAAGGGCACTCGTGGCTGACGTCGTAAGAACGCCGCGCCGTGCGTGCATGGCGGCGCGCGGCAAAAGTAGGCGGCGTGCACTTTATACTTGTGCGACACCACAGTTGTAGAGCCAGAATACGATTCCATGAATTAGTTTCCACGATCAATCTATAAACAAAAAATACTAGGTGACCTGAACTCAGTAATCAACAATAAACAGTCACCACATAGCTATTCTCGCTCGCTCATGATTGCTTATATCAATCGCCCAGGGTTAAACTTGGCATGAAAAAAACATTGTTGGCGACCTGATAGCTGTTTTTTTTTACTTCACATAAAGCGAATGTAAAGCAATCTATCTTGGTCAGTGGCGGAGTTAGGCTGTTGGAGGTCCGGGGCAACAAGACCGAATGAGGCCCCCAGTCCACTTGGAAATAGATGTATTACTAAAATAAAAAAGTAGCATTCGAGATTTGGAGGCCCCCTAGAACGAGAGCCACGAGACGGTTAAAAAAATAGATTTTCAGATTTGGAGCCGCCTCCCCCCCCCCCCCCCTATAACGAGATACCAAGAGCGGTCATAATAATAATAATAAAACACTAAAAACGTGCTTTCCAGAGGTTTGGAGACCCCCTAAGACGAGAGGCCAGGGTGGTACCCCCCCCCCCCCGCCCCCCCAGTCGCCACTGTTCATTGTGAAACAAATAGGAACTAAATATCGGTAAAATACTGGGGAAATGTAAATGTAATCGAGCTTAATGAGATATTGCCATAAGCAGACATGCTTGAGACCTTGGCTGTTATGTTGGTGTGGAACAGTAACCAGCCACAATTGATTTTATTTTACTTTATTTAAAAAGTATCATTTCGAATTTTACATTCATCTTCAGATGGTATAATGCCTTCAAGATGTAAATGTCTGGTGTATTGTTTACTGTTGATTTGTCCTAGGATATACAAAATTTGCTGTTAGCCTACACACCTGTAAAAACGTGCCATGGCTTGCTTTAGGATCAGCTTACCTGTATTTGTTCACCTGGAGCACTTGTTATATCCAGCAAATCACAGATTTGTGACTGGCTGGAAGACATCCTAAGTAATAGAACGCAGTACGTTGTTCTCGGCGGCGAGTGTTCATCAGAGACGAGTGTATTGTCAGGCGTGCCCCAGGGGAGTATGATAGGACCGCTATTATTTTCTATCTATATAAATGATCTGATGGACAGAGTAACTTGTAATTTGCGGCTGTTTGCTGATGATGCTGTCGTGTATGGGAGGGTGTCGTCTTTAACTGATTGTAATAGCATACAGTATGACTTAGACAAAATTTCTAGTTGGTGTGGAGAATGGCAGCTAGCTCCCAATGTAGAAAAATGTAAGGTGATGCGCATGAGTAGGAAAAACAATCGCATAAACTTCGAATACAGCATTAGAAGAGAGCTTCTTGATGCTGTCGCGTCGTTCAAATATCGAGGCGTAACATTGCAGAGCGATATGAAATGGAATGAACATGTAAGGACAGTTGTAAGGCGGACAGCCGACTTCGGTTTATTGGAAGAATTTTGGGAAGATGTACTTCACCTGTAAAGGAGACCGCGTATAAAACGCTTGTACGACCACGTCTTGAGTATTGCTCAAGTGTTTAGGACCCGCAGTAGATCAGTTTAAAGGAAGACATAGAGGCGGTTCAGAGGCGAACAGCTAGAATTGTTATCGGTAGGTTCGACCAATGCGCGAGTGTCACGGAAATGCTCCGGCAACTCAATTGGGGATCGCTGGAAGAAAGACGACGTTCTTTTCGTGAATTTCTGTTGAGGAAATTTAGAATGCCGGAATTTAAAGCTGAGTGTAGTACGATCTTGCTGCCGCCTACTTACATTTCGCGTAATGATCACAAAGACAAGATAAGAGAAATTAGGGCGCGTACGGAGGCATATAGGTATTCTTTTTTTCCTCGTTCTATTTGGGAGTGGAATAAGAAGGGAAATGATTAGTAGTGGTACAGTGGACCCTCCACCACGCACCTTACGGTGGATTGCGAAGTATGTGTGTAGATGTAGATGTATTTGCGGTCACAGACACACTTATGTTGGTTTTTACAGCTAGCCCCTTGTGTTCAATCACTGCACCAGATGTTTCGTTTCACAGGTTACACCCAACGAGTTTAAATTCGTTGGTCACACCAGATGACAACCAAAATAAACCTAGCAAAGAAAATGAGCAGCAAACATACCGTGATTGATTCTAACCTCCTTGTTCAGTGATAAGTTACAAAGATTACAATACGGATACATATGAATGATGAACAACTTTGAAAATTATTTTTTACAAGATACAATTGTAGTTAAGTGAATATGTACAACTACTATCTGGTATTCAAAGTTGGGTTACAAATATTGCTGTTTATTTTAGCTACATATACTGTTATCAAAGTTGTAGTTTATCTGCAGCTAGATTTGAGTTAAATTGGACTGCGACTATACGAGAGTTCTGACCCAGACGTCCAGCTTCTGATACTGTATAGTAAAGAGTCCATCGAGATCTAGGTGAGGGAACTGCAGATTAATCGTGACAGCGGCTACATACTTAGTGAAACATGGAAACCTGCATTCCACACAATTAACAAGAAAAATAAAATCTCGCGTAACGATGCGACGTCGGCCGGAGGCGGGATACAGCCTAGACATTTCCAGCGTACACCTTAGGTTCGTTCCAGCAGCTGCCAGACGGCTATTTTCAAGCGCTAAGAAACAGGTGTTACTGCGCATGTGCAGCTACTATGACGTAAAAACCCTTGTTTGATACTTGCACTGCTGTAACGCTTTTTGCACTGTTTCTGGTTGCAGGCTAAGGTGAGTTTAAAGGAATAATTAAAATACTTTCCTTCCTAATAACAAAGAAGTGTAAACGAGAAATATCTGATCCAGTGATCTCTATGCTGTAGAGATCAATGATCTGATCTCAAGAGGGAGTGCTGTGACTTCGAAATAATCAAAAACACGCTACAAATACACACGTATCACGTGATGACTACCCCCCACTCTAACTCAGACCTTTCTGCGCATGCGCATATTGGCAGCTTGACCGCGCCAGAAATATTTTTTCGGGTAGTGTCTGGCTGCTTGCGGCAACTGCTAGAACACCAAACAGCCACACTCTACAAGTAGCCAGAACAGTGAGCTGAAAGATAATCTGGAGTCAGTACTGTGTATTGCGAAAGCGTGACGTTCGACGCCATATTGGTGAATGTGTATCTGTCTCTACCTAGTTGTTAGTAGTATTTGCGTACACCGAATTTAACGTTCTGACATATGTAATCTTTTGTTCTAGTTGCTTTCCGACAAAGTAACTGAAATACAACGGCAGCTACCTATAAAACGGTTTAATACTATTCACGAAATAGTTGAGACATCGAATAAACCGTATAGTCATGAAACGAACAGAAGCAAAAAGCATGTTTTTTTTTTAAACGTTTAGATCAGTTATATTTTTATTCAGAAGTAGTGTTTCTGCCATATTTCGTTAAATGGATAAATTGTTTTACTGTGGAAAGATAAATGAACGTGTAAAAACGATCAGTTCGAGATGTCTGATATAAGCGGTATTTTTCATGCAGTAATTTCCAGTCGGTGGGTTCAAACGGAAAGCATTATAAACAGGATGCAAATAGAGAAATGAACACGAGAAGTGTCATTTACTCATTAAATTCATTGTGATAGAAACTGACTAAAATATAGTTCATCTATGGATTTGAACTCTACTTCATTTCCTTTGAGTTATCTTCAAGCATAAACGACTCGAACTTTAGTATAATGTATTTATTAAAGTAATCAATCATTCATATCTTCTTTTCAAAAGACGAAGAATACAAAAGAACAACACGACCTATACGTATGCCGTTGCCAACCTAACAAAAATAGAGTGTCTCGAATTTCACAGATTCAAAGCACTACAGTTGTGTATCCAGTGTTAATCATTGAGATCACTGAGCCAGAAGCGAGAGAAGGCGCTGCTGGAACACAATTTCAGCGTTGCGCATGCGCGTCAAGCAATCTGGCAGCTGCTGAAACGAACCTCTTACCTCCGAGGAAATAGACTCGGCCGTCCCAGGTCACCGGCGTGCCCACAATCGAGGAAAACACAGTCACTTGTTAGCGAGCGGTCTAACGTAACGGTGTCACTACGTTTTTGAAGCAGGAACAACGGAGTTGGATCAAGTCTGAATGTGCCAGAGGTTGTACAGCACGACAGTATCATCAAGATGCATGCGGGGATCGGCGTTACCATACAGAACAGTGCAATACCGCAGCCAGGATTTGGTTATGGGGGAGGGCTAATTTCCAACAAATAAAGCCTATTGAAGTTATTAATCTATGACTTATTTTTACACTTTTTATAATGTAACCAATTATATTACGAAAAAAGCTTCAAAAAGTAAAATTCTCAATTTTGATGGATGAAAGTACCGATATCATTTCAGTCAGTTCTGCCTGCACTATTGTTTGCTATTATGACAGCATGGAAGGTCAAATATTAAGCAAACTCTTCAATTTGACTGTAGTAATGACAGGATCTGTAACTGGCGCAACTGGGGCTAAGGTGTATGGGAATCTCACTCAAGCCTTAGTACAACATAATATTTCATTAGAGAATGTCATTGCTTTGGGCTAAGATGGTGCAAATGCTATGGTGGGGAAGCACAGTTCAGTATCCAGTCGACTAAAAGAGTTTCTTCCTGGAATCATATTAACAAAATGCATTTGTCATTCAATTCACTTGTGTCTTAATGATGGTGGCAAGGCGCAGCCTAGTCGTTGTGAGAAACGTGCAAGAGATACACATAATTACTTACAACTAAGTTGCAAACGACAATGTCAGTTAGCACAATTCTAAAAATATATGCAGCTTAAAGTACATAAAATACTACATCCAGCGCAGACACGTTGATTTTTTTTTTTTTTTAAAAAAAAAAAAAAAAGATCAGTGGCCAACAGAAAATGTTAATAAGTCCAAAGAGATCCTAAACTTGCTCCGTAATCCGTTTATTAAACTGTACTTCCAATTTCTAAAGTGGATTTTGCCCGAATGTAATTCAATGAATGCCTACTTCCAATATTCAAAAGTTGTTGTGCTAAACTTAAAGCAAAAAATGGAAAAAAATTTGAAGACATATTGCTAACCTACATGAAACAGGATTACGTGCACAAAGAACCTCTGGATACAATTATTCTAGATCCTATGGAGGCAGCAGATGAGACCACTTTTTTGGACATAAACAGCATGTACCGGGTGATCAAACAGTCAGTATAAATTTGAAAACTTAATAAATCACGGATAAATGTAGATAGAGAGGTAAAAATTGACACACATGCTTGGAATGACATGGGGTTTTATTAGAACAAAAAAATAGTTCAAAAATGTCCGACACATGGCGCTTCATCTTATCAGAAAAGCAATAAATTAGCATAACAAATTAAGACAAAGCAAAGATGATGTTCTTTACAGGAAATGCTCAATATGTTCACCATCATTCCTCAACAATAACTGCACTGTAAAGCATGTCCGGAGTTATGGTGAGGCGCTATTAGTTCGGATCGGAAGATTCACTTGAATGCCAGTCTTGTTTAAACAATTGTATTACAGCACCGGTGCATACACTGTTACCGAAACATTCAACACCAGATTAATCGAAGGTAAAACCTATGACCTAGAAGGATTTTAGTAGTGAGAGCTTGTCATCTGCTGCGACTCTAATTAATGTTTTTACTCCGTCATTTTTAAAACTTTTTTTTTTGTTTTGTTTTAATAAAACCCCTTGCCATTCCAAGCTTGTATGTCAATTTTTTCCTTCTCTATCTACATTATTCCGTGATTTATTAAGTTTTCAAACTGATACTGACTTTCTGATCACCCGGTATTTAAGAGTAGAACTTCTGAAAAAATGAAGTCTACGGTTGTAGTGGCCATGCCTCATCTTATAGTGGAATTTAGGGGCTCAGATGACGCAACTTTTTAATTCGTGGGTGTAAAGGAATTCAGATGCGGTTTAAATTTAATGATCCACTGCTAGACTATTTATCTATATTAACTCCAAAAAGAGCCTTGTCTCGTACAGAGAGAGTCGTCACACCTACCTTAACAATACTGGCAGATCTTGTACCACGAATTAAACCACCTGAAATGCAAAAATGAATGGCGCTTTTTGCCCTTGGACGCACTTCCAGCAGATGTTTCTGCGGAATCTGGACCTGATAGATCTTGGCACCAGGTACATTTAGCTTTTCATAATAATATGCTGAGTATGAACTTCTAAAATAGTTTGAATCCATATATTAAGGGGACAAGTGTAAGACCATCTATATATAATTTTCAGGTTGGACAAATAGTTTCCGATGACGGTGTGTATTTGTATGCTGCTTAGCGAACTTCGCCCTGGCCGTACTATCACTTCCACATTCCACAGCAGAATCAGTGTTGCCAGCCTCTGAAACTCAAAGTTCCCATCCAGGAATTCAAAATGTCCATTCTCAGCGTAAAGTGTCCCACAGCAAACAAAAACATGCGAGAAAAAAACAATACTTTTCCTCACACCCCTCAATCGCCTCTTACAATTCCGTCTAACATACAGCCATGTTCAAAATCTTATATTTACGAAATCTTCAAAAGTTCTTTACCGAATGTTTTGAAATTTTGACACAACTTTCTACTGGAAGAGAATAACATTGAGCTACATTGTCAACTGCCCATGACTCTGACAGTTGCAAGCTGTTGTTTGTTGGCGCCTCGCAGTGGGAAGCGAAGTGGTGGGGGTGGGGGGGAGGGCACTGTTACTTCGAGTCATTGGTATTGACAGCTCAGTAGCATCGTTTCGTTAGGTTGTCAGCCAATAAGGGACGGAGGTTGTAGATTGCGGATCTAATTGAACTGAAAAATTCCCCTACCACTCGGCACACTGAAACGTCTCTCACAAAATAATTTGAGTCTGGGTATAACTGACATTCAGTGCTGCATTGTTTCAAATGTTTGTATAGTCTATGGGACTTACACTACGGGGTCATTAGTCCCTAAACTTACAAACTACTTATGAACTACTTACGAACTAGGACGGCACAAATATCCATGCCCGAGGGGGATTCGAACCTCCGACCTGGATTGTTTATCCGGAGATTCGACAATATTTCACACGTGTCTCTCTTTCATAAATAATGGTGCATTCATGAATAAATATAGCTGCTGTAACTGTACAATGGGATTGCGGACTGCTGAGTCGTTTGTTTCACCTTATTATCGCGGCATGTGCCAATCACACCGACGTGTTGTGTAAGCAAACCACAACAGATGAGAAAAATAAATAAATAAATAAATAAAAAATAAAAAAGAGGCACCGAAGAAAGGTCCCATATTCCCCTCACTTTTTGCTAAAATAATCCCTTTGTCCCTTTCGGAAAAATAATTGTCAAAATGTTCCACGATATGGGACAAATCCCACGGGCTGGCAACACTGAGCAGTATGCGAACGAGTATTCAGGTAAGATAAAAATCATCCTCGCCTGAAGACGTAAACTGTTTGGTTGTTACCAACCGATATAAATTTTTTAAATAGTATTTATTAAAATAAATTCCTTTAATTTTTTGTTTGCAGCAAGATATTCAGAATGAAAACTAAGTTGAGAAACCGGCTGTCTACGTCTACAATGAATGAAACTCTCCTGGCATCACAGTGCGTCTAATAGTCCGATGGCTGCTGCACTACATTTCACCCGACCGAGTCTGTGATTGAAATAATGACCACTGCTCATCTGTACCCATCGAAGGATGTAAATGATGTTGATAGGGTTCCAACTATATCAGACGATTATGCTGAAGTCAGTGACAGTGAATAGATACATCCAAACAAGTGAAAACAAGTCTAGCAGTTTCACTGCTTCTGTTATTTCTTTAAATAATTTCAAATTATTATTATTTTCTTTAACTATGGAACACAGGCCAATTAATATCATCAGTGTAGGCCGAGATGGTAGTAGGTTAAAAAATAAAAACGTATAATATTTTCTTGGGTGTATGATATTTTTGTAGCTTGTTGTATGATCCTTTTGCAGTGACTTCCTAACACTAGGCGCTTCTTTACAGCGGTAGTGTTCGGTTTACTCTGTGTATCTATAGAGTTACATGTTGCCTTTCCGTGTGTTCCTAGGAAATGAAGTAGAGAAGAAGCAACATTTCCAAAAAAATGTTCAAATGTTAAGCTTATGGGACTTAACTACGGGGGCATTAGTACCTAAACTTACAAACTGCTTACGAACTACCTTACACTAAGGACGACACAAATATCCATGCCCGAGGGGGGATTCGAACCCCCGACCGTAGTGGCCGTGCAGACGGTGACTGGAGCGCCTCAGTCCCCGCGGACACCGCGGTCGGCAGCAACATTTCCAAACTCGTCACCTAATGAGAGGCAGTAGTGCCCACAGAGTGTTCGACGCGATCAAGATATTAAAAAGAAGTATAAGTCGCTATATAAAATTGCTACATTGGCACCAGCCGTATGTTTAGACAATAAAACAATTAAGTATCTCGTTTCTCAACACCGCAGAAATAACAACAGGATTCGTAATCTTATTTTGCAAAATGAGTTGTAATCAAGTTACGTTAGTTAGCCGCATTTGAAAGAGCAATGATATTTTACAGCTCTTTTTATGAAGCAGAAATGAATGTAGTTATGTTGGAGGTAGCAGTGAATACTACACGTGGACGTGAAAGGGGGATCGTCAGCAGCAGATTCTTTGTAATATCCATTTGTAGTCTGAGTGACTGAGGCTAAAGAAGTTTCCTTTGTTGAAAATGACGATTGGGTTACTGTAATGTGAAAAATAAATATAGGATGAATTAGATGTAAGTTTCAGTGCTATTAATATGATTGAATTACGTTTACATAAGCCTTATCCACAGCTTCACAAACTGCGGTGACAGTAATGACGCGTATGTCTGGTTTTGAAATGTGGGATAAATATGCAAGGGTTTCAAATTCAAATGTTCAAATGTTTGTATAGCTTATGGGACTTAACTACGGGGTCATCAGTCTCTAAACTTACAAACTACTTATGAACTAGCTAACACGAAGGACGGCACAAATATCCGTGCCCGAGGGGGGATTCAAACCTCCTCGAAGAGAACGACCTGTTAACCAATAGTCAACACGGATTCAGAAAGTATCGCTCTTGCGAAACACAGCTTGCCCTTTATTCACATGAAGTGTTAAGTGCCATCGACAAGGGCTCTCAGATCGATTCCATATTTCTGGATTTCCGGAAGGCTTTTGACACTGTACCCCACAAGCGGCTTCTAATGAAATTGAGTGCTTATTGAATATATCCCCAATTGTGCGATTGGATTCACGATCTCCTATCAGAAAGGACACAGTTCGTTGTAACTGACGGTAAGTTATCGAGTAAAACAGAAGTTATGTTTGGCGTTCCACAGGGAAGCGTTATAGGTCCCCTACACTTCCTTGTGTTTATAAACGATTTAGGACACAATCTGAATAGCTCCCCTAGACTGTTCGCGGATGATGCTGTCGTTTATCGATTAGTGAAGTCAACAGAGGATCAAAAGCAACTGAAAAGCGATTTAGATAAAATTTCTACACGGTGCGAAAATTGGCAATTGACACTAAATAAAGAAAAGTGTGAAGTAATACACATGACCACTAAAAGAAATCCGCTGAACTTCAATTACGTGATAAATTAGTCAAACATTAAGGTCGTAAATTCTATCAAATACCTAGGAGTTACAATTAGAAACAACTTAGACTGGAGAGAACACAAAGAAAATATTGTGGGGAAGGCGAACCAAAGGTTACGTTTCATTGGCAGAACGCTTCGAAGATGCACCAGCTCCACCAAAGAGACTGCCTACATTACACTTGTGCGTCCTCTCCTGGAGTACTGTTGCCCCTTGTGTGACCCTCACCAGGTGGGACTGACGGAAGACATTGAGAAGGTTCAGAGAAGGGCAGCTCGTTTTGTTTTATCACGGGGAAAGCGTCACGGATATGTTGCGCGAATTGCGGGGGGGGGGGGGGGGGGGAATCTTTAAAAGAAAGACGTTATTCATTGTGGCGTGATCTGTTTGCGAAGTTTCAATCACCGACTTTTACTTCTGAATGTGCAGATATTTTGTTAGCACCCACCTACTTAGGGAAACATGACCATCCCAATAAAATAAGAGAAACCAGATCGAAAACGGAACGATTTAGGTGTTCTTTCTTCTCGCGTGCTATTAGAGAATGGAATGGTAGAGAAAAGTTATGAAAGTGGTTATTGAACCCTCTGTCAGGCACTTAAATGTGATTTGCAGAGTATCTATGTAGATGTAGACCGTAGTGGCCGTGCAGACCGTGACTGGCGCGCCGCAGTCCCCTCGGCCACCGTGGCCGGCGCAAGGGTTTCATGGACACTTCATGTTGCCGCGAAACGATGAGTAACAGCAACTCCTCTGTTCACAGGAGTTATTTTTTAGGAAATGTGTGCCTTTCTTTAAAACAACTGGCACTGTAATATTCATTGTAATTTTAAAAACTGACAGCTACATGTTTGTTGAAGTTACGAAAACCAAAAACGTCTTCTAAATTCACCTTGCACAGCGTGTCATTAAAATTCAAATGTTTGTAAATCTATTGGACCAAATTGCTATGATCATCAGACCCTAGACTTACAAACCAATAAAACTAACTTATGCTAAGGACGTCAGACACACCCATGCCGAGGGAGGACTCGAACCTCCGGCGGGAGCGACCGCTCAGTCCGTAGCATGATACCTTAAACCACACGGCCACTCCCTCGCGGCAGTGTGTTATTCCCATCACGTCTTCTATAGTACGTATATAGTCCTCCTCCGACAACAATGTCTTCTTCGTCTGCTTATTTCGTAGAGTAGCCGGTTATTAATGCAGCGCCTCGTATCACTAATTCTTCCTCTTCACCTGTCATGGCGCAGCTCTCGATGCGAATACATATTTTGAAATGTTTGTTCATTGCTGCCGCTTCAGATGATGCGAATATACGGTAGACAACAAAGGTGGCAGTTTTCACGGAGTCTCGAACGATATGAAATAGAATTTTCATGAGATGGGACGTTTGAAAAACATCTTTCGTTGAAAATGAACAAACAGTGCAACTGAGATAGAAGATTCTGTAGACAATTTATTTAATAATGCATTAATTATGTATATATTAATGTATTTAATTAATGATTGACAATAAAGCTTGTTCCTTTCTGCGTGTGTAAGGTTCGTTACTGATTTACAATGAGTTACAATTACAATTTTCAAAAGTAACTTTAAAGTAACTTTAAAAATAACTGTAAAGATACTTGTAACTGGTACAGTTACTTTCAATGTATAGTAACTATAATTGTAACTAAGTTATATTTTATGGAAGTAACTTTACTGTAACTTAGTTACTTTAAAAAAGTAACTTTACCAACCCTGGCTGCAGCTCTCGACCCTACTCTATCCTGAGCAAGCTTTTTCATCTCCTCATAAGTACGGCAACCCACATCCATCTGAATCTGATTGCTATGTTCGTCTCTTGGTCTCCCTCAGTGTGTTTTACCTCACACACTTCCCTCCAATGCTAAATTTACGATTCTTTTATGTCTAAGAATCTGTCCTACCAATTGATCCCTTCTTTTAGTTAAGGGATGCCAAAAATTCCTTTTGTCCCCACTTCTGTTCAGTACCTCTTCATTAGTTACGTGATCTACCCACCTATAATCTTCAGCATTCTTGTGTAGCACCACATTTCAAAAGTCCTATACTCTTCCTGTCTAAAATATTTATCATACAGGTTTCACTCCCATACAAGGCAACATTCCACACAAATGCCTTCAGAAAGGATGTCCTTACACTTAAATTAATATTTGATGTCAACAAATTTCTCTTTTTCAAAAATGCTTTTCTTCCATAGCCATTCTGTATTTTATATCCTCTGTACTGTGACCATCATATGTTATTTTACTGCCCAAATAATGAAACTCATCTACTACCTTTATTGTTTCATCAACTAATCTAATTCCTTCAGCATCACATGATTTTAAACTGTATTCCATTACCCTTGTTTCGCTGTTGTAATGTTCATCTTATACGCTCCTTTAACACACTGCCCATTCCATTCAATTGCTCTTCCAGGTCCTTTGCTGTTTCTGACAGAATTACAATGTCATTAACAAAACACAATTTTTTTTTTTATTTCTTTACTGTGAACTTCTAATTCCGTCTCCAAATTTCTCCTTGCTTTCCTTCACAGCTTGCTCAAGGTACAAACTGAATAACAATTTTCTTTCTTTGGGACAACGACAAGCTTCAATCTTCATTTTAAATAATGGGATCCGCAATAGTTGTTAATTTTAAACTTTTTATTTTATGCACTACCTGAGTTCTGAGATCTATATCTCATCTACATGGAATACTCTGCAAATCACATTTTAGTGCCTGGCAGAGGGTTCATCGAACCACCTTTATACTATTTATCTCCCATCCATTCTCTAATAGCGCGCGGGAAGAAAGAACACCTGAATCTTTCCTATTGAGCTCTGATTTCTCGTATTTTATTCTGATGATCTTTTCCACCTACGTAAGTGGGAGTCGACAATATATTTTCGCATTCGGAGGAGAATGTTGACGATTGTAGTTTTGTACATAGCCCACGCCGCAGCTATAATTGCCATTGTTGTAATGATTCCCATCCCAGATCCTGTATCATTTCCGTAACGCCGTCTCCCCTGCATCGTGACAATACAAAATGAGCTGCCCTTCTTTCGACTCTTTTGATGTCCCCCATCAAACCCCTTTGGTAAGGATCACACACGGGGCAGCAATACTCCAAGAAAGGACGGACATTTCATCATCAGGTGCATCTGCAATTTACAATCAAATAAGATAGTGATGTCTATATGTAATAAAATGGCTACCCTACACATTTTATAAAATTATTCAGTACAGTGGGAGTATACGTATTTAGTGAGTCGGTAAAACTGTTACATTTAGGAACAGATTAAAATAGTAAATCCCCGCTACATGCAACAAACCGAGGGGCACTGTAGGCAACTTGGGCGCGACACAGCAATTCACATGGCAGGGTCTGCATGTAAAACAAAAGTCCCCATAATTAAGAAGCAAAACATTGAAAAGATAGAAAATTGGCGCTGTTAAGAACAGAAGAGTGTTTGTATATTCCACACGCCTAACTATACGGAACCAAAATGTGAGCCCCATGTAGAAATGCAACTTACTAAACCAGTGGAGCAGCCAGGATCTGGTTCTGGAGGAAGGGGAGGGGGGCTAATTTGTTAAAAATAAAGTCTATTGAATTTATTAATCTAAGACTTCAAAATATCCACGGGTGTACTGCCGGTCTATAGTGTCCAATGCGCACAATATTTCGGCGATCATACATGTCGCCATCATCAGGTGAACTGATGGACTGAGCTCCTGGAAACGCGCCGGCACGGAGATCCGCAAGCTACGGCTGCTCGAAGGGAACTGGGTTCTAGCCCGCTCACGCTCACGCTTCTCTTGACGGACCTCGACCTTGGTCCGATGGGTTGCAGTCTAAGCATTAACTGCTGTTCCTGCGGTACCTGAAACATATGAAAGACAAATTAGTGGCCTGACTGGAGGAAGGGTCTTAGTGTGTCAGCTGATGACGGTGTGTGATTTCTTCCACGGTTGCTACGAGATTATAAGATTAATCTCGTAGCAGGTCAGGCCAACGAGTCGTTGGCCTGAAGTGTTGTTGTGTCCCAAGGTCCCGGACAAGCCGGTTTTGGGACTGCTGCGACTTCTCATAGAAGTTCCTGGCGGTGGCGCGGAACCTCTCCCGGAGGGGCAAAATGCCGACTTCGTCGTGAAGCCGGGCGGTGGAGTACCGCTTCGGAAGATGCAGGGCAGTCTTCAGGGCGCGGTTCTGGATGTGGAGGTCTGCGGCGTTTCCAAATACTGGGGACGCGTACTCGAGCACTGGGCGAACCAGTGACAAGTACATCGTGATGGGTTCTAGCCCGGTAGCGGGCGATTTAAATACCCTCGGCCCGCGGAGCGACCCCTCCGTGGTCCGCGCCCCGCACCGCGGTCGCGCAGTGGAACCGATTGCGACCGTCGCAACACGGGATTACGATGCACCTGTCACTGGTCCGCCCAGTGCTCGAGTACGCGTCCCCAGTCTTTGGAAATGCCGCCGACGTCCACATCCAGCTGCTGCAGACCATCCAGAACCGCGCTCTGAAGACTGCACTGCATCTTCCAACGCGCTACCCAACCGACCTGCTTCACGAAGAAGCCGGCATTCTACCGCTCCGAGAGAGATTCCGCGTCACCGCCAGGACCTTCTACGAGAAGACGGAGCAGTCCCACAACCGGCTCATCCGGCAATTGGGGACACAACAACACTTCAGGCCAACAACCCGCTGGCCTGACCTGCTGCGAGATTAACAAAAATCTCGTAGCAAACCAGGAAATATATATATATATATATATATATATATATATATATATATATATATATATCGTCAGTAATCTGACAGTCTAAGTCCACACATACAGCCAGGTTCTAATACTTTTTCCTATGTTTCAGGTACAGCAGGAATAGCAGCAAATGCTTAGCCTGCACAACCATCGGACCAAGGTCGAGGTCCGTCAAGAAAGTGAAGCGTGAACTAAAGAATCAAATCTAAGACTTATTTTTACACTTTTTACAATTTAACCAATTACACTACAAAACAATTGCACAAGAAATAAAATGAATAGGTTTGCATAAATTTGAAAGTGGAAGAGGAGCAACGTGGTGGAGATGGAGTGCGTGTAATCGGTTCGTAAAGTAATGAAGCAGCTTCTTTGTTACTAGCCAAAGAGAAAGGTCTTTACAGTTAAATTAACATGAGACTCTACGTGTAAAAATTAAACTAAAATAACACTATTTTGTTCATAAGATTCCACTCACTGGCGCCGCTGACCTGCTAAGCAGCTGGTCGCCGCATATGAACAATCGGCTCGTAACTTCAGCATAGCAGTAACAATAGCGGCAGCATCAAAGCTGGTCGCGGCGGCGTTAAAACCGCTCACAGTAAAGGTGCGGACACACATATCCGGGCCGTGTCCGGGGGGGGGGGGGGGGGGGCACGTCCGAGTATCGGCCGTCACCCGGAGAACGAAATATACCATTGAAATAAACGTAGGTGGCCACACGTGACCCGGGCCGGGCACGGACCGTGCACGGTACGTCAACGGACCGGGAGCGGGCCGGGCGGAATGTTTGTACAGCTTATGGGACTTAACTACGGGGCCATCAGTCCCTAAACTTACAAACTACTTATGAACTAGCTAATCCTAAGGACGGCACAAATATCCATGCCCGAGGGGGGATTCGAACCCCCGACCGTAGTGGCCGCGCAGACCGTGACTGGAGCGCCTCAGTCCCCTCGGCCAACGCGGTCGGCAGGGCGGAATTCGCCGAGTTTAATTTTTCACGTGACGGGCACGGACGCCGGACGACGCGACTTTATTGTTTCTCAACAGTGGAAGACTGTTTGTTGTAAGAAATGGACGCGTGGCGTTTAATAGAAGAAGTTTGTAAGTTTCCCATATTTTACGACCATAGAGACGTGAATACCGGAATATCGATTACAAGGACGAAGTATGGAAGATAATTGCAGCAGATTTGCAAGCCAAAGGTAAGATAAAAATTATTCAAGTTTCAGTGCCAGAAAAAAATATATTTAGTAATGTAAAAATTCTAAAAGTTTTAATACCAGACAAATGTTAATTTACTCTTTATTTCGCAAATAAATATATCACTGATATATCATCATTAACAGTTGACAGAAGGTGTGCGGCGTCATACTAAAATATTCATAAAACTTCGTGTCATCATCCAAGAGGTGAGGAAAAAATGTTCGAAACTCTCCCTGTAATTATTTTGCTGGTGATGTGGATCCATAAAGTACTTAGTTTTCTTTGCCTTGCTTCTGTTTCTTCTTTCGCCTAAAGCAAGTGCTATGAGTCCTAATTCACTATTGCTAAAATTAGCGAACATATTTACAACTTTCACAAACAGGAACACAGATCAGCGCGTACAATGAACTGAGACACGGACTAGGAACGTGCCGGAGAACGGACGTCACCCGTCCGACACTCCGTCCGGACACGGCCCGGATGTGTGTGTCCCGACCTTAAAAGCAGCATACGTTCTCAGTGGCAGCATCAAGTTGGCGACCCATTGTCACGTTATGCTCGGCAGATTATAGTTACGTTGTGATTCATTACATGTGTACTATTTCAGATTTTCGTTGCAGACCTGTTTAAAAATAAATAAATAAATAAATAAAAAATGAAGACAATAAAAAATAATAAAATTAAATAATCTTTGGGAGGTGCTGAGAGACTTAAGCCCCATTACCCCCCCCCCCCCCTGTCAGTGCCACTGTACCGAACTGCACGAGCACCGCATAGCCCTCCAACTCCACCACCCAAGGCCGGTGCAAGCCCAAGTGCCGCCCCGTGCTGACTGCTACATTGCCGCCCCCCCCCCCCTCCCCAGTGGCGTAGCTAAGTAGTTTGGCACCCGGTGCGGTGATCCAACTTGTCAACCCACACCACCACCACCACCACTCTCGCCAATCTTAGAAAAAATGGAAAAAAAATTCAAGGAGACAGGAATAAATTTTTGATACACATAATGAAATGAGCAAAATAGAAAGTTAATTAGTTTGTAAACAGTCTGAATGACAGGAAATAAATAAAACTAGTTTTTATAAATAACATAGTTTAATCGATTATTAATCAAGCAGAACAAATAGCTAAAGACTTGTCTTAATGAGAGGTGACTCTCACATGCAGTTTACAATCTCACCCGTCTAACTTTCCCTGCAGAAAAATTTTGAAATTGCGTGGTCGAAGTCAGTAGCTTTAGCCACACTATTTTCAGTTGACAAAATTGCCAAATTAGAGAGTATTGCTTGGCTCATGATAGAGCTAAGGTGTCTCAACTTTGAGAAACTTCTCTCACAGGTCGCTACCGAAACACAAAGTTAAGAAAAATCTTAATGCAAAAGTGAGGTTCGGAACAGATTCAGAAAATTCATATTCAACAACAAACTGTAAAACTCTTAAAGAAGTCCATCCAAGCGATTCTTCTTTTGGGACATTAGCAGCCTGCAGAAATCTTCGCTGCCGTAGAATTTTTGAGAGGATATCTTCAGAAATCTCATCGTAATTGACAATTAAACATTTTACAATCACGGGAAGTTCCTTTTCTGAATCGGATTTCTGGGCTCTAAAACAGCAAAATGTTCTGATATACACTCCATGTTTCTGCAACGTGTATCAATTTCTTGTTGGAACTGTCGATGCACTCTGATGTTGACCTTCTCAGTTCCTGGTGAAAAATTAGCGTTTCATCTGCAGCCTTTTCCGCAGGCATCATTTTCTTCTTCCTAATATTTCTTATTTTTTCGGCAGGAATACCCATCTCGTCACATGTGTCCTTCGCAAATCGAAAGGCTTCGTCCACAAGGAAATAGAAATCTCGTTATTGATTTATAGCAAACACTTCTTAGTTGTCTTTAGATTTTTATTCAAATCTTCCTGAAATGCAATAAGTTAGTAATCAGTTGTCTGTTGTTGTATAGGAGAAAATGCTTTTATGCATTTTTTTACGGAGGTCAGATATTCATGAACAGCAAACAGTAAGGAGATTTGTTCTAGCCGGCCGTAGTGACTGAGCGGTCTGCGACGCGCCAGTCACGTTCTGCACGGCTACTACGAATTCCCCCTCGGGCATGGTTATTTGTGCCATCCGTAGTATTAGCTAGTTCATAAGTAGTTTGTAAGTTTAGGGACTGATGACCCCGTAGTTAAGTCCCTTAAGCTCTACAAACATTTGAACATTTTGTTCTATTTGACGTCACAATTGCATCAAAAACCCATATGGTATTTTTTTGTAATTTTCTACGATTTTTCTTACACTCTATACCAGAGCTTTCCAAACTCTTCCTAGTTGCGACACCATTTCGAATATATAAAGTTTTACAAGGAACACACTGATTTTAATTAGAAAGATTTATCTATATAAATGATACTTTGAAGGAATATTAATTTTCATGATTCACTTGTACTTAAAGTGCACACTGAACGAAGTGAAGGATGTTTAGTATTTTTTGCACAATGTTCTTATTGTATCGTAAGATTTGCGACAGCCTTAGTGGCATTACGCGACACCCCTGGCTGTCGTGACATCCGGCTCGGAAAGCTCTGCACTGAAGATTATAACGTAGGACATTGATAGCCACGGCGGAAAACATTTCTGGTTTTATGCTAGACTAGTTCATGCACGTTTGACCACTTGAACACCCTAGCACAAAGTAAATTCGTGATATATAATTAATACGGCTGGTTTGGCTAAATGAACGTTTATTTTAACGTTTAAATCACGAAAAATGAACACAGTGATCGTTTATACTCTAAAAGTGGCAGCGACATCTGAATAAGTAACGTAATCACTTTTAAAGCTGGGAGAAATATCTGATTATCAATAAATCATTAAAAAGAAAAATTCAGGCATTTGGCATCAGCAGAACAGAAACCCCTTGTCATCTTTCTTACAACTATGGGAAGAAAAAGTTGTATTAAAAAAATTCATAAATCATTCCATTTACTTACGTACAAATGAATAAATATTTCATTCGATCGTCTGAATATTGCGGAAGAAAACTCTGGCGTCCGGTCACTCACGATAATAGACGAAGAATGGCAACAGCCCCGTCGGTTCAGACCATTAGCAATGGTACATTAGCGTGAAAAAATAAATAAATAGGAAATGTCATGTTTTTACTTTTCAGATCTACATAGGTTTCGGCCACTCAAAGCTTTTAATATGTGCTTCGTCTAAACCGTCAAATTGACTCTTACGGTCAGCATGACGGAATATATGTAAACATAACTCAAAGCATTGAGAATAGCTACACTGTACCCGAAATCTATGTAGATGTGGAAAATAAAAAACCAAAATTGCGACTGACTGGTGACATTCTCTACAGATTTGTACAAAACAGTCTCTGGGCACCAGCTCAAAAATGGAGTCAAACCTGATTGAGGAAATCTAGCTAATTTTAATAAGCCCTGTGAATTTACAAAAATATTCAAATGTGTGTGAAATCTTATGGGACTTAACTGCTAAGGTCATCAGTCCCTAAGCTTACACACTACTGAAGCTAAATTATCCTAAGCACAAACACACACACCCGTGCCCGAGGGAGGACTCGGACCTCCGCCGGTAACAGCTGCACAGTCCATGACTGCTGCGCCTTAGACCGCTCGGCTAATCCCGCGCGGCATGAACTTACGGTTAACGCAAATAAACATTTTTCATTGGTTGTGAACGGATAATGTATTCAACGGAAAACAGTATACAGTAAATAAATATTGGCAAAGTGAAAGTGTGCGAGTAGTATTGTCAAACAAAAGTGACAGTCAGAGTTTAATTGTTTTTCATGCAGGCGGAGACAGGTGTTTCATGGCTCAAAATCAAAACGTCCGACTATCAGAAATTGATAGCAAAAATTTTAAAAATACATCGAAACTCAACTTATGCCAGGCTTACTACCAATGTCTTTATCCCTTGTAATTACTCGCAGCGTATTCAGTGGCGTAGCTATGTTACCGAGGGCCCCGGGGCAAAAATGACATTGGGGCCCTCTTTACACTAATACTGTACAGATTCAAAACTACTTCATCATCAGCTCCTTACCGCCCACTGGAAGACATAATAAGGTACACCTAAATACTACTAAGTAAATTATTACGTGTAACGCAGCAGATAATATGTAATCGTACTCTCTAACATAATTGTGAAAGTTTGTTTGTTTGATATGCTTTCACGCAAAAATTACAGGGTGATTTAGGTGAAATTTTGCAGAAGGCTAGAGATAGAATTGGACATGGGTTGGACGTACAGGTGAAAATGCCCCATGGGATATTTTTCGTCAGCGGTGACAGCAGGCGGACTGTTGTCAGTGACAACTCACCCTCGCTAAACTACTGCGCTGTTAGCTCATTTCGTTGATAGCCTAGTCAAAGAAGGAAAATAGGAGAAATATTCGTATAGGATGGTTTTATCAAAAGCAAGTTGCCGGATTTTGTTTGATGAAACACTTTGGATTGAGCCGTGCCCCTACCAGGCTTCTTGAAGTATATGTTAGTGTATGGCCAGGAAAAAGTAATACGTAAAATAACTAAGTCGATATCTTCGCTTATTATCGTGACAGTGGGGTAGAGGGCAGCGTCTTGATGCACAATTCACTATTGGGACAAAGTAATTATTACATGAAACTTCTGAACCGTGAATGTAATTAAACCTTTAAATGGCAGAATAAACAAATAGTGTGCGGGTAGAAACGTACCTTAAAAGATTGTTTGAAGTTGTTCGTTTTTCACATAGAAGAACTGAGCAGAATGCGGCGGAGGGTATAGTGTCAGTTGTTGTTGTTGTTGTTGTGGTCTTCAGTCCGGAGACTGGTTTGATGCAGCTCTCCACGATACCCTATCCTGAGCAAGCCTCTTCATCTTCACATAAGAACGACAACCTACATCTGTCTGAATCTGCTTACTGTATCCATCTCTTGGTCTTCCCCTGCGATTTTTTCCCCACACACTTCCCTCCAACGCTAAATTAACAATTCCTTGATGTCTAAGAATGTGTCCTACCAATCTATCCCTTCTTTTAGTCAAGGTATGCCAGAAATTCCTTTTCTCCCCAATTCTGTTCAGTACCTCCTCATTAGTTACGCGATCCACCCACCTAATCTTCAGCATTCTTCTGTAGCACCATATTTCAAAAGCCTCAATCCTCTTCCTGTCCGCACTGTTTATCGTCCATGTCTCACTCCCATACAAGGCAACACTCCATACAAATGCCCTCAGAAAGGACTTCTTTAGGCCTAAATCAATATTCGATGTTAACAAATTTCTCTTTTTCAAAAACGCTTTTCTACCCATTGCCATTCTGCATTTTATATCCTCTGTACTGCGCCCATCATTTGTTATTTTACTGCCCAAGTAACAAAACTCATCTACCTCCTTTATTGCTTCGTTTCCCAATCTAATTCCTTCAGCATCACCTGATTTTCTTACACTGCACTCCATTACCCTAGTTTTGCTCTTGTTCATGTTCATCTTATATGCTCCTTTCAGCACACTGTCCATTCCATTCAATTGCTCTTCCAGGTCCTTTGCTGTATCTGACAGAATTACTATGTCATCGGCAAAACGCAATGTTTTTAATTCTTCCCCCTGAACTTTTATTCCTTCACCAAATTTCTCCTTGCTTTCCTTTATAGCTTGTTCAATGTACAAATTGAATAACATTGGAGAAAGGCTACAACCCTGTCTCACTCCCTTCCCAACCACTGCATCCCTTTCATGCCCTTCAACTCTGACAACCGCTGTCTGGTTTTTGTACAAGTTGTAAATAACCTTACGCTCCCTATAATTTACTCCTGCTTTTTTCAGAACTTTAAAGAGTTTATTCCAATCAACATTGTCAAAAGCCTTCTCCAAATCTACAAAAGCTAGAAATGTAGGTTTGCCTTTTCTTCATCTATCTTCTAGGATAAGCCGTAAAGTGAGTATTGCCTCCCGTGTTCCTACATTTCTCCTGAACCCAAACTGATCTTCCCCGAGGTCGGCTTCTACCAGCTTTTCCATCGTTCTGTATATAATTCGCGTTAATATTTTGCAGCCATGACTTATCAAACTGATGGTTCTGTAGTTTTCACACCTGCCTGCACCTGCTTTCTTAGGGATGGGGATTATAACATTTTTCTTAAAGTCTGAGGGTACTTCACCTGTCTCATACATCTTACACACCAGGTGAAACAATTTTGTCATGGCTGGTTCTCCCAGAGACTTCAGTAGCTCTGAGGGAATATCATCTATTCCAGGGGCCTTGTTTCGACTTAGGTCTTTCAGGGCTCTGTCAAATTCTTCTCTCAGTACAGTATCTCCTATTTCATCTTCATCTACATCCTCTTCCCTTCCTACAATATTGTCTCGAAGTTCATTTCCTTTGTAGAGCCCCTCTATATATTCTTTCCACCTTTCAGCTTTCCCTTCTTTGCTGAGAACTGGTTTTCCATCAGTGTCCTTGATATTCATAGAGCTGTTTTTCTTATCTCCAAATGTTTCTTTTATTTTCCTGTAGGCTGTATCTATTTTTCCCCTATTTATACATTCTTCTACATCCTTGCATTTGCCTTCTAGCCACTCCTGCTTAGCCATTTTGCACTTCCTGACAATCTCATTTCTTAGTCGTCTGTACTTAATTTTGCCTATTTCATTTACTGCATTTTTATATTTTCTTCTTTCATCGATTAAATTTAGTATCTCCTGTAATATCCAAGGATTTTTTGTAGGTCTTTCCTTCCTACCTATTTTGTCCTCTGCTACCTTCACTATTTCATCTCTCAATTTTACCCATTCCTCCTCTACTGTTTTATTTCCCCCCGTTTCTGTCAATTGTATCAAGACCAACTACAATATTGTAGTTGGTCTTGATTGTATAGTGTCAGTATGAACGTAAATCGAAGAGTGATCGATTTAGTGTCAGTATGAACGTAAATCGAAGAGTGAATAGTTCTTATGGTATGGGAAGGCGCCGTATCCAGTAAAAAAGCCACAAAATGCCGAATCCATTTCCCGCCTTCCATTGTAAGGTAGTGTGTAGAAAGGTATGTAGATTGTGTTCGGTATTCCTTTCAGTATTAACGCATTTGTGGAAAATAAACATGCCTGTTTCCTGGCGGAACTCATTTTGTGGAAAATGCGCACTCTCCACGTGTATCTGCGCAGTACGTCATCTGTGATTTATGAGGTGCACTGTGGAAGGGTCGGTATAACTTTGTAAAACACATTGTAATTTCCCTTTGCGACGTAATGGTGTAGACGGAGTGGGGGTTCGCTTTCTCGCTATTCGTTTTGCAGGAGCACAAAGAACGGCAATGCCTAACCATTCCAGCAGCTTTCTCGCACCTTCTGCCCTCCAACACCCCCTCCCCCCAAACCCTTCCTGCTGTCACCTGTCACATCCCCACAACAAATCATATGCCCTATATTGTTCTACTGTACTTAATTTAATATTTTGTCTTAGTCCATTCTGTTTAACAATAACTATATTAACATTGTGGCTGCCAAAAGTATACTTGGGTTATCGACCCCCGGGGACCATTTACTTTTTTTCCGTAGTCTGAAAATGTTCAAATGTTTGTTAAGCTTATAGGACTTAACTACAGGGTCATCAGTCCCTAAACTTACAAACTACTTATGAACTACCTTATACTAAAGACGGCACAAATATCCATGTCCGAGGGGGGGATTCGAACCCCCGACCGTAGTGGCCGTGCAGATCGTGACTGAAGCGCCTCAGTCTCCTCGGCCACCGCAGCCGGCTCCGTATTCTGCTTTAGTTTGCTTGAAGTAAGTTATTTAAGTACAAATAATTTGAAAATATTGCAATTTAGTACCTTAGTTGTGTGTGTGTGTGTGTGTGTGTGTGTGTGTGTGTGTGTTGCATATGACTCACATGGCGCCAGAATAACAGAGTAAAGTGCCAGGTGTGTCATTTGCTATGTCGCTAATAATTTTTGGTTGGTACTCCTGTAAGTCTTTCATTCCACAACATTATTAGCGCACAGTTCCATTATTGTTTTTCTGCATTGTTACTACAGTCTTTATTCAGTGCTGTTTGCTCCGTAACACAGTGATATTGTAGCAGGAGAAAGTGTCTCGTAGAAGTTATGTAGATGAACAAAGGCATGTACAAAAGCTTTTAGATGAAGTTATAGACATAAGTGAAGAAGATGAAGATACTAAGGAAATGTAAAAATAAGAGGAATGTGTTGATGCTGAGTACTGTTCATGGAGACGAAGAAGCTGAAGTTCAAACCAAGAGACGCACAAAGAAAAAACCAGCAATGATAACTGACTATAATCACTCATTTATAGATCTCTCTAACCAAATTAAGTCCTTTATGTCTAAGGCGGGGTGTGAAATGGTACAGGAAGCTTGCAACTGAACTGTTGACAGGGTCAGCACTGGTAAATGCTCTTGTGATTTACCGATACATCAACAAAAAGATCATCTCAGTTACAGAATTCAAAGAGGAAGTGACTTCGAGATTACGCCATACAGAAGATGCCGATGCCCCTGAGAAATCTCTCACGATAGCCACCGAGCTGAATGCAGATTGTGCTCTTGTGAACATGGGAGCAGCAAGTCATAGGTGTATGGATGCTACGAAAAAATGAGGAATGAATTTGGACGAGAGCAAGCTGTCAGTAAATCTAAACAAACTACATGGAAATGTAAGAAATTGTGACTCATATTTTTGCGAAGAGTGTTTCTTCATAAAACACAATGCATGCAGGTATTAGAGATACAAAGTGGAATTACCCAATTTTTTAGTCTGTTTCACTGTTGTTGCACTTAGAGTTGGAGAATATAATTAAAATTGTATGTGATATACAATCTACTGTATAAGTGATTTGTAACACCAAATAATAAATTATAAAAAAAAGGAAACTCCAATATGACTGGGCCATGTGAGTTATATATAATTCACGATTTCAAGTGCCAATAACTACTCTTCAGCTCTTGAAAACTGGAGGCCACGAACATGATTGGTTATTGGGGCCACAACATACTGTAACACCAAGTCACAGCACGCTACTGTAAGTTATAACTGCACCACGGAGCTTTAAATGGAAAAAATGTCCGTGAGTTGTATTTACTTCACGTGGCCCGAAGAGAAGACTTCCTGTGACATGTATTTAACTCACGTGGCAGTCAATGTGTTAAAACATTGTTTTCTAAAAGTTGGGAATTTTTATATTTCTTGTAACACGAATACTATTAGTCCTTGAAAAAATTCATAATTATTTTTCGCGCCTCGCTGTGTATCACGAACTTAATGAGTGGCGTTTTTCAAGTCGTGGGGATTTCGTTCGTGTTTCCTCACGCACCAAAGTCAGAATGAAAGAATACCTACCGGAGTAATACAATGCTTCAAACTGTTAGATTGCAGATGTTGGCAAAGATATGATTTCTGATCGGTAATTATCGGTAAGCGTTTTCGTGACTGCAGTACATTATAGTAATAATATGGGTACACAAAAAGTAGTCAATTTTATTTTAACACTTATTTTACAATCTTTTCCTGGCTTTGGGTTTTGCAAAATCATCAATAAGGTCTGTTAAATCTAGACTTGATGCAACCTTGCTTCCGATTGCTATGAGTGCCAAATGTCCGAGTCAAGTTTGAGCCATACTGTACCTCAGATGCGTTTTGATAATTTTTAATTTACTGAACGACCTTTCGGCTGCTGCAGAAGAATAAAACTGCGGTAAATTCTTCCGTAACCTCACATTCTAATAATGCATATTTTGTTATAATTCCCTAACATAATTGGCGAACTGTCCCTGTTGGGATCAATTTCGCCAGGAGAAATTAAAAGTCGAAATTCCTTCATTCATATAAAATATTATATACAGTATATAACGTCTATCATCCGAAGTAATCTGGGGACACAGATTTTAGGAAAACCGGTTTATTCGGATATTCGAACTGTACACTTCTATGTGCCAATAAGAAGTACTGTACAGTAAATGTACACCGCAACACTTGGAAGACGCCGCTGTTGCTGTGAGCAGCTCTGATGCTGCCGCTACTTCTGCCGACTGAAGTGTGCCGATTGTTGGACACATTGGCTGGCATCTTCGCCTGTCGGCAGCGCGTCTTGTGAAGGCCCAATTAGAAGCATTATTCCGCCAGCCGGGGGCCCAGTGCGGCTACTGTGGGGAACTTGGTTTGAGGTAAAGGGGACATAATGGACGATATGGTGGGAGGGGGGGAAATATTAAATAAAATATTCGTCGCTCACAAAGGCCGAGGGGCCCCTGGAGCTCGGGGGCCCAGGGGCACTGCCCCGCCTAGCCCTATGATAGCTACGCCACTGAGCGTATTTACCCATTCGGAATACTTCTAGCCATTGTAGATGTTGGACATGTTTTACTGTAGTAATGTCCAACGGCTTTCTCTCTCTCTCTCTCTCTTTTTTTTTTTTTTTAATGCGGGATGAATAAAACACTCGGAAGCTGCCATTGAAGGGCTTAGCAAAATTGCATCAGACTTAACACATAATCGCAGTGTAGAAAACTGTATTCGAATTTCCAAATTATATTTCGTCTTCTGCAAAATTAGTTATGAGTAAACGCACGGTGCGTAACAGGCTGGCAGCGCTCCTCTCATAAGAATACTGGCGTGTGCGTCAGATTGCTTCCACTCGGTTTTTTTTTTTTTTTTTTTTTTTTTTTTTTTTTTTTTTTTTTTTTTTTTTTGGCGTAAACAAGACGGTGCTGACACAGTGGCGAGGAAGAAATTAGCCCTCCTCCCTCCCCTTGTTCAACAGGGGCGGCCGTCAGGTAGTCGAGGCGCCCTGCCACAGTTCACGAGGCCACTCCTTCCGAGGTTTGTTTTTGAATCCCCTCTTGGGCATGAATGTTGAGTTTGTCCTGAAAAAATATAAGAAAGGGAGGGAGGGGGGGGGCAGATTTGCCGCCCCTCGGAAAGTGCTACCCTGTGCGGCCGCACGTTTCGCACGTGCCTTGCGCCGGCCCTGCCACCACCGTAACAGTTGAACATTGTTTTTTTTTTTTTTTTTTTTTTTTTTTTTTTTTTTTTTTTTTTTTTTGAAGTGACTAAACAGCGACGGTTATCAGTCCCTTGTTCCAGCGTGAGATATACAGATAATGCGTTAAAACGAAGAAGGGATAAAGCAGCTGAGACAGTACAAGAGTGTTTTTGTTGGGTGATCACAGAAATATAAGGAGCACATCCAGCCACTCTGGGACACGTTAAAACCACCTACCTAAAAGACTTAGTCAGGCGGAGGACAGAGTAATGACAGACACACACAAACTTTAAATGCACTTGTAAAATCCACACTCACGTATAAAATTTAAAACAGAGGCAACCATGGAGGCATTGTCGGCTAAAGCAAGCTGCAAAGCGTCAGGGATATTAAAATTTCGTCGCGCTGCGGCTAAATTGTGGCATTCAAGTAAGATGTGGCCGACTGTCAAAGGCGCACCACATCGACACTGAGGAGGGTCCTTGCGACGCAGAAGATGACCATGTGTGAGCCAAGTATGGCCTATACGGAGCCGGTAAGGAACAACCGACTCCCTGCGAGAAGCCCTCAGGAAGGTCTTCCATACAGCGGTAGACGGCTTGACAACACGGAGCTTATTTGGTTCGGTCGATTCTGCCCATTCAGAATTCCAAACCCAAAGGACCTTGCGGGTCAACTGGGTTTGGAGGTCTGAGTCTGGGAGGCCAATATCCAGGGACCATGAAGTAGTGGCCTGAAGGCAGGCAACCAGCGGTATCTTCAATTATGCGCTAGTGCAGATGCACGTGATGATGAGATATAGGTCTCGAAACTCGGGTAGTGCATAAAATGTTTACAATTAATAACTGCTGAGGACCCCATTATTTAAAAAGAAAATTGATTAACATTGGAGAAAGCTACAAGTCCTTTTTACTCCCTTCCCAACCAATGCGCTCCTTCCATGCACTTCTCTAACACTAATCTAGGTCTAATGTATACGTTGTAAATAACTTTCTGTTCCCTATATTTAATCCCTGCTGACTTCAGAATTTGAAACAGTGTATTCCAATCAACCTTGTCAAAAGCTTTCTCCAATTCTACAAAAGCTAGTAATGTAGGTTTGCCTTTCCGTAATCTATCTTCTAAGGTAAGTCGTAAGGTGAATATTGCCTCCTGTGTTCCTATATTTCTTCTGAATCCTAACTGATCTTCCCCGAGGTCAGCTGCTATTACCCTTTCCATCCTTCTGTAGATAATTCGTGTTAAAATTATGCAACCATGATTTATTAAACTGATGGTTCTGTAATTTTTGCACTTGTCGACGCCTACTTGTTTTTGGAATGGGGATTATTACATTTTTCTTAAAGTCTGAGGGTATTTCGCCTGGCTCATACATATTACTCTCCACGTGAAATATTTTTGTCCTGCATAGCCATTTTGCACTTCCTGTCAATTTCATTTCTTAGTCGTCTCTACTCCATTTTACCTACTTCATTTACTGCATTGTTATATCTTCCCCTTTCATCAAGTACATTTAGTATTTCTGATTAATAATGGCAATTCTCATTAGAGATGATAAATTATTTTTCAAAAGCGATAGATCGTCTGGCCAGTATTTACCTTTGTGCTGTACTGCCGATACAAATGAAGGGGAAAGAGAGAGAGAGAGTGAGAGAAAAAGAAAGAAAACAGACAAAAAGGACAAGCTTTTGGAACACAGTTCCTTCTTCAGGCGGGAGAGAAGGGAAGAAAAAAGGATGGGAACGGAAGGGGAAGGTTTCTCTTTCCTTCTCTCCCTCCTGAAGAACAAACTGTATTCCGAAAGCTTGTCCTTTTCGTTCGTTTTCTTTCTTTCTTTTTTTTCTTCATTTGTGTCACTATTGGCAGTACAGCACAAAGGTACTGGTCAGCCAATCTATCGCTTTTGGGAGAAAAATTAGTATTTCCTGTGAAATGCAAGGATTTTTGGTAGGTGTTGCCTTTCTACTTATTTGGTCCTCTGCTGCCTTCACTGTTTCACCTCTTTACTATTTCACCCATTAATCTTCTACTGTTTTATTTTCCCATGTTTGTGTCACTTGTCGCCTAAATCTCACTCTGAAATTCTCAAGCACTTCTGGTTCCTTCTGTTTATCCAGGTCCCGTCTCCTTATATTCCTACCTTTCTGCAGTTTCTTCTGTTTCAGTCTGCATTTGATAACCAATAAGATATCTTTCATATTTTAAAATCTGTCTTACCAGTAGAGGCATAAAAAATATACTTGAAAAGGAGGACAAACAACCACAGCTAGAGTTGTGATAATTTTTTAACGGAAAAAAATAATGAAAATATGGAAGAGATACAGTGGCGTATCCAGGATCGTGGTCTGGTAGGGGCTGAGGTCAGTCACCGAGCTGACGTGATTTCTAAAAAAGGGGCTGCACCTTTACTCATATTGGGAGGATTTATCCCCCTTTTTTTTTATTTCCCCTCACTCTCTCCCTCTAGGGGTGGCTGGTGTTGGGGGGGGGGGGGGCTGCAGCCCGACAGCCTCCCTCCCCCTGGATATGCCACTGAAGAGATATTAAAATAATAGTTTAAAGAGTTAAAAAAAGAATATGTTTATTAATGCTAAACTCAAATATTGAATAATTCTGGGTATTTGTTAAAATACGAACAGAGAGAATATTGCGTATGAGTTCATAGATATTATCACAATAGTAGAGTCGTAATTGTATCGTCTATAATTTTTTATTATTATTTTTGTCCAAAATGTATGCAAAAAAAGAAAAAACATAAAACCACTGGAAAACCTAAAGTGGGTTGAAAACCACGCCAATGCGATTCTTTTTATATTGAGGCAAGTCTTCCGACGGAATGCGTGAGCAGTGGTTAGCATTACAAATCGCTGTGCTAGTGGTCCCCAGTTCAAATCCCACCATAGGCAGAAACAATTATTTTTTGTTTTCTCTACCACAGTATAAAAATGTACTTTTTTCACAGTATCCTAATATTATCTACACTGCATCATAACTACATAGTCACCGCATTGGGCTTAGCTGCCCAAAATGGCGATAAGTTTTAGTATAGGTAGCTTATGATTAAAATGCATTATTTCAATATTTTATGGCTGTAAACAGTTGCTACAAGAACATGATTACTTCCAAATACTTTCTACGACTTGTAAACAGTACTGAAAGATGAAACAACAACAGCATGTGCAATCTATGTATGAGAGTGAGTCAAATGAAAACATTAAATATTTTTTAAAATATTATTTATTGTGAAGAAATGGTACAAAGCTGTATCGCTTTTCAACATAATCTCCCCCATGCTCAATGAGAGTCCTCCAGCACTTACAAAGTTCACAAAATCCTTTAGAAAAAAATCTTTTGGTAGTCTGCGCAACCACTCATGCACTGCTTGGCATACCTCTTCATCAGAGCAGAACTTCTTTCCTCGCAGTGCTTCTTGCAGTTGTCCAAACATATGGAAATCACTTGGGGCAATGTCTGATGAGTTTGGTGGATGAGGAAGACACTCAAAATGCAGTTCTGTGATTGTTGCAACTGTTATACAGCCAGTGTGGCTTTGCATAGTCATGTTGCAAAAGGACACCAGATTGATTGCAGGCCGCAGATGATTTTTTAGGAGGTCTGTGTATGATGCACTGGTGACAGGTATGTAATGCTCCAAAATGACGCCTTTTTCATCCCAAAAGAGGGTAAACCATAACCTTCCCTGCTGATGGTTCTGTTCGAACCTTCTTTGTTTTTGGTGATGAGGAATGGCGCCATTCCTTGCTCACTGTCTTCGTTTCAGGTTGGTGGAAGTGAACTCAGGTTTCATACCCACTAACAATTCTTGCAAGGAAGCCATCACCTTCTCATTCAAAGCACCGAAGAAGTTCTTCACAAGCATCAACACGTCGTTCTCTCATTTTAGGAGTCAGCTGTCGTGGTAGCCATCTTGCAGACACTTTGTGAAACTGAAGCACATCATGCACAATGTGGTGTGCTGACCCATGAATAATCTGGAAAAATGCTGCAATGTCATTCAGTGTCACTCGGCAGTTTTCCTTCACTATGGCTTCAACTGCTGCAATGTTTTGTGGAGTCACAACTTGTTGTGCCTGACCTGGACGAGGAGCGTCTTCCACTGTAGTCACACCATTTGCGAACTTCCTACTCCATTTGTAGACTTGCTGCCATGACAAAACATGTATCACTGTACTGAACCTTCATTTGTTGATGAATTTCAATAGGTTTCACACCATTACTATGCAAAAACCGAATAACAGAGTGCTGTTCTTCCCTGCTGCAAGTTGCAAGTGGGGTGGCCATCTTAATACTGATATACTTTATACTGGTATGTGTGCATCTGCACTATGCTGCCACCTACAGGCTATTCTGCATACTGTTTGTAGCAGGGTTACCAACTTACAGGTCAATGACGCAAACTTTCAATTTGTTATTACAGTTTTAAGGTTTTCATTTGACTCATCCTTGTATTTCAAATGTTGCCTTCTTGGAAGCATTTAATAAACTTTCTTGGATTTCAGTTGTTGTATATGCTTTTGAGACATTAATTATTGGCATGACATATTGAGAAGTTTTATTCGGTAAAATAAGTATACCTGTAAATTATATTCAAGCAAGTTATTGCAAGTTTTTCACAGCACAAAATAATATTTCTGGCAATGTTACATTATATTATACAAAGTGTTTATATATTTTACAGAATTTTGTGTCCCAGCCTCGTCGCCGCTTTTGTGTCTCGTTTCGATCATAGGTGTCAGTGGCCGAGTAGAAAGACCGACACAAGAATAAAGGATGCACGCTTGTGCAGGTAGGAGGTGACCAGGCAGTGGGACAGCAGAAACTAGAAACACTAGAGTAAATTAGAACGAGATATATATTTCTTAGAGACTTAGTAATACTTAACTTTTACATAGCTCAGTACTGCAGAATGCTGATACATAGTTGAGCTAGAGGCCTACCTAGTGCCTATCCGATAGCCAAGTCTTCACTGGTTCCTATATGATTCCGAAGTGTTAACTGGTTCCTATCTCCGTCCCAAGTGAACGATGTCGATCAGTGGTGTCCACGAGCGGGATAGCAGCAGAGGGCGCTCGTGGCTGACGTCGTAAGAACGCCGCGCCGTGCGTGCATGGCGAAGCGCGGTGAAAGAAGGTGGCACGCACTTTAGACTTGTGCGACACCACACAGAACAATTGACCAACATAGTCATCATGTTTAATTGGTGAACTGTGTTGTAAAATAAATGATGTAATTAAGCATGCAGCATATATCACACAATAACTTTCACTTCTATCAGCAAACATCAGTTCTCTATTGTCCCTCAGTTCTGTATTGTGCCTCACACATTACTCATTTTCTCTGTGCTTCTTTGTTTGCACATGTTCTGATACATTGTTTTTTCCAGCATGTGATATGGAAGTATTAACAATGTGTTGCTGGAGTGGCCGGACTTGTTAGTTATGTGTGTATAGCTGTGTGAGTCATTGTGTGAATGTATGTGTTTCTTTTTCTGATGAAGGCCATGGCTGAAAATTTAAGTTGTGTGATAGTAATTATCTATTTTTGTGTCTATCAGCAGCTCAGCGAGCCACTTCACGGTGAGTTGTTACCTATCCTCCATAATTGATATGGAAATACTAAATTGACAAACAGTACAAATTACGAATAAGATGTTTCCTACATTCAGTAATGCATAGAAATTATTCCAAAAACTGAATAATAATAGAAAAATTGGAAGGTGGGAGAAAAAGTGAAAACCCTGGAGATTCCCACCTAAATCGAGACAATATGCATACCTGCCAATTATTGGCAGGTAAGCATACTGCTTTAACATCTGCCTGCCTGTTACTCAGTCTGGCTAATTCATTCCATAATCGAATCCTTTAATCAGATAAGCTCATAATGTCTTGATGATGTAGATATTGGTTGAGTCTCCATGTGCTGCATTCCAATTCATTTCTCCCAATAGAAACTATACCCTGGCATTACCAATGTATTTTTTGTTACATGTAACACCAATGGCAAGGGGGGTGGGGGTGGGAGGGGAGGCCTCAATGGCCCAAAATGAATGTCACAATTTATTTTAATATAAATCAAGTTTATTTACTTCTGATACCTCTAATAACAATGAAAAACACTTAGACATTACTTTTGTATACTGGGAAATAAAAGATTTAATTATAATAGAAATAAAATGAATAAATCATAAAATTAATTTTGTATATTTTTCCCAGTATCATCCAAAATAGTGTCTCTTATAAAAAGAGCATTTTTTACTTCAATCCACTACATGAACCAAACACAATTTACTGTCCCATTGTGAAACACATTTTTCATACAACACTGTCTTCTTGTAGTGTTTTTCAGAGACTTGTTTGTGGCACTGAGAGCAGGTAACAGTCGACTTTCCCAGCATGTTGTACTTGTTCTTTTTAGATGCAGCTTCTTGACAGCATAGGTGGCACCGACCATGTGTTTCTGGCTCTGCTGTTGAGGGAGATGCTTCTATAGAGCAGCAGAGCTTTCATTGTGTGATGCTTTCCATTGCTATTATTACTGATTTCTGAAGCCCGTACAAGTTTCGGGCCCGTTTATTTACATGAGGTCTTATTAGTTCAAGACCTAAGTTAGTGAGAAAAACTCTTCTGCTGCTTAACAAATTCTTTTCCAATTCGGAAAGTTGAGGAGGAAGACTGATTATGCATTTTTGCTGCTATGTTAATGAGTGTGTAGGAGAGGGACAAAGACCATCTTCTTGTTCCTCTCTTTGTGCTGTAGTGTCTTGCCATCTGGTCTATGTTGTCCATGCCTTCCTTTGCAGAATTATGAAAAAGATTAATGTTAGTATTTTTTAAATCTCCATTTATCACCCCTTCTGAGTGATAAGTTGAAAGCATTAACAGCGGTCGCTTTGGTTTCTCACAGACTAGTGTTGATGCAAGAGAAACTGGTAGCTTATGTGTCCGAGGTTCAGTATAGCAAAGATGGATGAGTGTACACTGCAGCCAGTTGTAGTCTTCAGCTCTTCAGGTATGTGTTGTCTGTTCAACTGCAGGGTGCCAACAATTGTGAGGTGAAAATCATTCTATAGATTCTCAGCAAGCTCCACTGAAGTGTAGTACTGATTCATGGTAACATAATGGCCCGATTCCTCAATGGAAGCGAAGAATTGAAGCTTTAAAAAAGTCCCTCATTGGAATAAACTTATCAGCCTGGTGATGAATTTCTTTTGTTTTCTTATCATCAAACCTCAATATTTTAGTCAATTCGAAAAAGTGGGTTTGACTCATTTATCCATAGTACACTTGTCGGCCCTGAAGCACAGACCATAAATCTTGGACAGGTATCTTATTGTCATAATTTGAACCCATGATTAGCAAGAGCCCTATATAACAAATTAACTCATCTTCGTGTGTGTGATGAATACTTAGTTGAGTAGCCTCTTCATTTGAGTGTAGTTTTATTAGATTCATAATATGAGGTGTAAAAAAAGAGCTCTATAGCCTCTTTTGGAGACACAATTCTTCTTTGTTGTCTTAGTCCTGTTCTCTCCGGCACTGTATTTTGTACAGAACACCAATATTGTAGAGATGGCTTCATGATATACTCCACATTTTTGCAATGAATTTATCACATTTGGTATCATTAGCATCTGGTGGATTGGCTTCAACGTCGTCTCTTCCACATCTTCATACACTTCACTTTCTTCTAAATATGATTTGTTCAAAACTTCCTCTAGCCACTTTCAATAGAACCATCACGTAAACATTGTCTACTCAGTTCAACATCTGCAGAAACACTGAAAATAAAAATGGTCAACTTCATAATAATATGTTTGAAGGCAACAAAGCAAAAGCTAAGACAACAATGCAAAACTTCTTTTAATTTTTAAAATTTGAAACCAAAGACTCAACCTCTTAAATCTTTCCTTGCTATTACCAACGCAGGGGTGGGGAGGGGGGGGGGGGCTTCTGAGACCCACAGAGAATGAAACCAAGTATATTAACTTTTATTCACCAATTCTATAATCACTCAATAGTAAATTCAATAATGAACAATTAAATTTGCTTTCAAGTTCATATATCAAAGAATGTGATACAACATAGAATTACTGGATCAGTGGGCCTATGAGGTGTCCCACCCCCCCCCCCCCAATTGGAAATGCTAGAGGTTAACCAAAACAATAGATGGTAGATAATAGCCTACTGTCAATGTATAATAAACATTGTTCTGCTCAGTTTACATAAATTTCACTTTAATGCCATCCTGGCACTCTCAATCTATATCACCAGACAACAGTCACTGTCTGCTTATATTCCCATTTTTCACATGTTTTCGTCCAATGGAAGGCAAATTATATACACTGGTGAATAGTAGCACACAAAGCTAGCTGTATTGCTTGATAAGAAGCTGCTCTGATATATTTGACACTGAATTCTGATTGAGGAGCTATGGTTAGAAAACAGATGCAGTGGCAGCAGTTGCATTGCCAGTAGATGCTCGAACAGTTCTTTGTCGTGATAAGAGATTTATCTAATAGTCCATCTGAGTTATGCTGAATATCCGTGAGTGATTATGCTTAATTTGGGCTCCTAAAAAGTTGTGTGACCTGCCGCAACATGTTGAGTAGCACTATGTCAGGGAGGTAGGGAAATATTGTAAGTATTTACACACATAAGCACATACATATATACATATACAGTGAACAATGAAAGAGAAGATGATAAATAGACAATAGTACATAAATTCAAATGTGAGAGGTTTATTAATATTATTCTTATCTGTCAATTTCAGCTACTGCTGTAGCTGTGGTGTAGGTAACAGACTATTCCCATCATGTCAGCTGGTGATGTATCAGGATGCTTTTTGACTGCTGAAAAAAAAAAAAAAAAATCATAAGCATCTGTATGAATTATAATGAGATGGGATATAGAGTAATATCCAAAGACATGCATGTGAAATAACCAAGTATAAGTCATATTTCTCCTCCCTCTCCTTCTCAGCCATATGCATTCCCCACAATTTTTTACAAACTGTTGGGGTTAATTGATAGCACAGAGAGCTGCTGTGTACTTTCGAATTACATTCGGGACAATGGATCTCCCTCAAACCCTCAACCATATTCTTATGATTTCCTCTGAATTTATTCACTTCCATGTTCATCCTTTCATTAATGATCCTTTTCTCAGATCATGTATATCTTACACTGCTGAAAAAATTGTATTTGCACAGATAATAATGAGAAGTGAGTGTTATGTTATTGAAATTCAAATTGGTACTTGCATGTCAGCTTATTTTTGTTCTTCCTACGGTACTGTTATTCAAAGCTGTGGTCAGCCCCTGCTTTGTGGCAGACTGTTGTGTTGGAGTGATACTGTTTTCAATATAGCAACCAGTAAAAGTTTTTAGTGTAGTAATGTCTCAATTTCTGTAAACAGTTATAGAAACAACTGTAAAATATGTATAAAAAGTTGAACAAATGTTCCTGTGCTTCAACTTCACGTGTTAGTACACTTGCAAAATATCAGAGATGAAAATGAGTGGGTATGTGACCAATGCTTATTAAGTGCCATGAAAAATGAAATAATGAACACATTAAATTGAAAAGAAAAAAAAAATATAGATGTGTTAAGAGAAAGTTTTGTGCAAGTCATTTAAAAACATGAACAAATTGTTACGAAATATCTGAAATATAAGGCACTCAATGAGAAAAATCATCAAGTTGAAAATAATATTGTTGTCACTGCTCTTTCCACACAGAAAAAATGGTAAATGACAAACAAAATCTGCAATATCACTGTCAAATAAATTTTCAGTACTAGACTCTGACTGTGGTAATACAATCAACATAAATGAACCAAACAAATGAAAACAACTTCTGAAAAAAAAGAAGAAAAACCTAACCTTTCAACACAAAAACACCCCAAAGGACTTCTACGGTATGCCGACAGTTACCAAAGAAATCTGTCCACATACACTCATGAAACTGTATGTTTAAAGAATTCTGTGTTTGTTATAGTAAAGCCATGTGCTTTGTTAAATTCAGTGGGGGGGGGGGGGGGGACATTATCACAGAGACTAGTCATCTAAAAAAGATGATAATGTTGTGATTATAGGCAGTAGCAATGATGTTATAAAAATGGAGGCAGTCGATGTTTCCAAAACCATAGCCAAAACTATCTCACACAAATGTCATCATCACAAATGTGCCAGTGAATTTTGATCTGCCATAGCAGTCATGTAATATTAAACAAATACAGTTCTACAACTATGAGCTCCAAAAATAAAACTGTGAGATACATTTAACCAAGCACACTTAGTAAAATTAACTGAACTAAACATACAAGTCAAGGAGTACAATTAAAAAAAAAAAAGAGACATGCCAAGCTAGCATCACAGATAAGTAAACTGTGTCACAAAGTTATTAAGGAGGAGGATCAAATTGCCCTAGACTAAAATTACAAGGCAGTTATTTAGGCTAAGTGTGGAGACAAACAACAAAGTGATTTCCATTCAGAGAATAGAAACAACCCCAATCTTGCAAATTTCTATGTTATTTTCACACTAGTGATTTCCATTCAGATAATAGAAACAACCCCAATCTTGCAAATTTCTATGTTATTTTCACACCATGTGACAGTAATAAAAAATCTTATGTGCCCCTCCACACAAGCAGGCTAAACCAAACATTGTGAAAGAAAGTGTATATTTCTTGCACTTTAATGTACAACTACTTAAAAAAAAAATTATTGATATGAAATACTGGCTGTAAGGGGTGAATTGTGAAGTTTTATTTCTAAATGATCACTAGATAACTTATGGCAAGTTTGAATAAGTGAACCTTATCAATACAGATTGGCAACCTGTTACTGTAGAATAAATATGCAGTGTGGTGGTGTCTCAGTCTTTGTCAAAGAAACAAATAATTTAATGTTCAAAAGCAATAGAGAGACTGGCCATTACCTATCATAGTTTGGTACTGCCGATACCACACACAAAAATTACACAAATGGTGATGAAACTAAATCTTCCAGCTTTCGAAAGTTTATACTTGCTTTGTCAGGCAGAAGGAGGAAAGAGAACGAGAACAGATGGAAAAGGTTACTCACATCTTAGGTCATGAGGTGGAATGGGCGAAAGTCATCATGCTGCCTGATGACAGAAATATAAATTTCCGAAAGCTAGACAAAACATTTAGTTTTGTCATCATTTGTGTTATATTTTTGTGTGTACTATCGGCAGTACCAAAAGCCAGTCACTCTATCTCTTTTAAACATTATTTTCACATCTTAGTAGAGAATTAATCAGGCAAATAGTTTAGTAAATGTATAAGCTGTTTTTGAAATTTGAGTGATACTGGTATGTAATCCAGAACTAATTGCGTTATCAGTATACCAGTCCCCTAATAATGACAAATTATTAAAAAAAAAACCTTGAAAATTGCTAATAATGCTGTTAAAGTATAAAAATTGTAGAGTGCTGACAAATGCTGGCAATATTAGCATACACATTAGGTATAAAAAATGCACAGCACCTATTAGATATGAGTTAGTATTCAGTGAGACTCAGCAGCAGCGACGGTTCCTGAAGATGACGCAGAGTTGTACTCTTGAAATATTGAATCAGTTAGATTTCAATATCCGGCAGAAAACCCGAACAGACTAAGACTTATTAGATATTATCACTAAACTTTTCCTGTTTACTCACATATAAGTAAAAATTTAATAAACTCAGAAGGCTCAATCCTTGTTTGGATAATATAATTTGTATCTTTCACCTAAATAAAACTGAATATGGTACTGTAAACCTTGGAATATCATATCATTTAGGGCTGTGGCTTTCCCATTTTCTTAACAACCAGACAGTTCTTCAACTGAACTAGGTAGCATTATGAGACAATTTTGTGAATATAAACTGAATCAGTTATCAACTAATTTAAACCATATAAACTGGGATATAGTACTCAGTAATCACTTGTTTGGCAATGAATGGACACACAAATTTCTATGATTATTAGCAGAAAACCTTGACTCATGCTGTCCTAAATATCAAACAAAAACAAGAGAAACAGAGCTGCTGTCTCTAGAATTAATGAACTTCGGGAAGAAATGACCAAATACACAGCAGTAAAACTGAGAAGGAAAACTACACAGCAGTGATAATAGTGGACAGGTCATAAAGAGCAGCCAATGAAAACTATATACAAATAATTGTAAAGTGGCATAGAGAGCTATTAAAACAGAAATAGCCACTGAAAATAAGCACAATAACATTACATTCCAACCAGACACTGTAAATGCACACTTTATAATCTCTGGCACAAAGAAAAATCTGAGGATGCAAATAAAGCTGGTGCTTTACTTCCAGTTCCAAAAGTAGGTCACCTTACAACTTCTCCTGATCTCAGGTATCTTGCAAACAATTTAGTGCAGCAGTTGCCAACCTTAGCAACTCAAAAACAGAAGACTTCTATGGTCTCTCAATCATCACCAAATAATTTGTGAAGAAATCTTTCCAGATTGCCTAAACTTTCTGCTATACCACCTACCCACAAGAAAACATCCCCTGATAATTATCGTCCCATTACACTCATATCAATAATATAAAAGAGAATAGATTATTGTATTCATAAACAGATGAACCAGTATATTGAACAGAATTACCTACTTACCTCATCACAATATGATTTCAAACCTCATCTTTCTGCTATCAAAGCATTTTAGACTATTATTACAAAAATAAACAGAAGACACTGTTTTCAATTTACGTATCTGCAATAAAGAACTCAAAATAATTGATCTATTAGGTTTTCACATAGATTAGAAACTCAGATGGATGGGTTAGACAAAAAAACTGGGCTCCAAACTATCTTGAGTACTTTTATCTGTTGTACAAATAGAGGAATAATATAAGCATTACCCTATTATTGTATGCATAGGTTGTTTTCTTTTTGAATCTATGGAATTCTTCTCTGGGGAAACAGATCTGGCCCAAAATCTGTTTTCAAATGGCAAAAAGCCTCCATCAGTTGTATAGCAATACTCGCTCCAAGAGAATCATGTAAAGATCACTTCAAAGACCTTAATTAAGGTCCCAAGCCTTAATATGTATAGCAGCTACAAAGCCCCTACCACACCGAAGCAGAGATCCGAGAAATCTGTTTCCGAATTTGAAGGCCGCCATTTGCAGTGACGAATGCTGTATGAATACATGCCCGTGATTTAAACGGTATGAAAGGCAACGAAATGAAGTTAAAGAACCAACTAAAATGAATTTTACTTTACAATTTGTACTCAGTAATCAAGTCTGTCTTAAATTAATGAAGTTTTCTAATTCTCTGTATTATGTCTCCACAGAAAAAGATGGGAGATTATAATTACAGTATAGGTTTTAAGATTGCAGCATATGGAAGGAATGTTTTATCAATCACTTAGTTTTTTCACTTTCAGTTCCTGGCATACTTTGTTTGCATGTTACTCGCTTATTTTTTAGGTTTATTTTTGTTTGGAGAAATTTATATACCTTTCTTTTCACACCACAATTTTATTATAGTTTTTTCCTTCATCTATCTTGAACTTTAATAATTTTAATCTCCCATTATAGCGAGTGCTCATCAGAGACTAGGGTATCGTCAAGAGTGTCCAAATGAAGTGTTATAGGTCCACTATTATTTTCTGTCTATATAAATGATCTGATGGACAGAGTGAGTTGTAATCTGCAGCTGTTTGGATGATGATATGGTGTACAGGAGGGTGCCGTCATTGAATGACTTTTGTAGGATGCAGGATAACTTAGACGAAATTTCTAGATGGTGTGAGGAATGGCATCTAGCACTAAATGTAGAAAAAATGTAATGTGTTGGAGATGAGCAGGAGAAACAACCCCAATGGCTATGACCTCTTGTGGCCAGGTCATGAACTATCGTGGCAGGGCCGGTGCACTGCCTATTTATGAAGGAAATCAAAATTCCTGGTATAACTCATGTCAAGAAAAAATATTGTTGCAAAGACAGTTCTATCTGAATCACTTCAAAAAAATGTTGCAGACATTGCACACATGTGTAAAAATGTTCTCTCATTGCCTGGAATAATGGAAAAATGAGGGAGGGGGACAATGGTATAATATGCATCGGGCTGCTTCAGAGGAACTGTTTTGCATCACAAGTTTATAAGCCTAGTGTGATAAGATGCAATTGTGTAAGAAAAGAGGACAAACAGCTTCAAAAAGGAGTACAGAGTAATTTATGAAAAAAAAGGAGACACAAAACATGTGATCAAATTTAATTAATAAATTTATTATTAATACACAAAAAATATAGACAGCCAATATGAATGCAACTTTATGTTTTTTTGCTCTGTAAATAATTTGGGTTAAATTTTATTTATGGTGTTGGCATCATTATTTTATAATGTTGGCAACAAAACGTATGGAAGATACAGCTCCTTAATGATCTATTTGTATAATAAACAAACTGTTACACTCATGTAGTGACTGGTTCTCAATGTATTTTTTCAATCCACAATTTCTTAGAAGTTTTCCAATATTACTCATAAAATATAATAATGTTCACAACACTGAACTGTTTAAAAATGTAAAACGTAAAGACCATTCCTGTCCTGTCATTCATCGCGCCAACTGCAAAGTCACGATAATTTGAATCTGGAGCTAAAATTTTAAGTAATTTTAAGCACTTGCTTATGGATTGATCCATGATGAAATTGATGTTTCTGGTGCCATCTGTAGCACGGTCTTCATGCTTCTGTCTCAGATACATAGTGCCTAGAGACAAAGTACTGGTAATTTAAGAATACAGCAATAAATCAGGACTAATTATAAATACAATTTTACTACCTTCAACTTTGCTAAAAAGGAGGACAATGCAAAAATCCACCCGGATTAATCTGGACGTCTGGCCACCCTGATAAGCCATTAATGAAGTATATACATGTGGCATCTGTTCCGAAAGAACAGACATCACTTCTGATCGTGCAGTTGTTATACTTTCATATTCACAGAATATATGACATCAACTGTGAATGGGCAAAGCTGAAAATGTGTACCCAGCCAGGATTCTAACCCGGGTCTCCCCCGTCAGACACAAATTCCCAGCTTTAACCTGCCCATAGTACTTAAACCGGGTTCAAATACCAGCTGGGTACACATTTTCAGCTTTTCCTGTTCACAGATGAAGCCATATATTCTGTGAATATGAAAGAATAACTGCAGGATCAGAAATGACATCTGTTCTTTCAGAACAGATGCTATATATATATATATGCCGGTGACAGACAATGATCCTTTCATTAGTGAGGAAGGGCGGGGAATATGAAACTACAAGTTTGAGTATTATGGGCAGGGTAAAGCTGGGAATTTGTGTCTGAAAGGAGGTAATCCTTGCAGGTGTGGTGATCACTGTGTCCCCAGTGGTGTAGTGGTCAGCACATCTGCCTAGAAAGCGAGAGACCCGGGTTCGAATCCCAGCTGGGTACACATTTCAGCTTTGCCCATTTGCAGTTTATGTCATACATTCTGTGAATATGAATTAATGAAGTAAGTGAAACTGATGCTGTCACTATTTCAATTACTACTGCTGCTACTGTAACAACTGAAACAATGCTTAACTCATTGTATTTGCAAAAACACACACAGAAAAATGAACTACCACCCACCAAAACTAAAAAAAGGGAAGATTTGGGTGTTTCATTCTGTTGACATCATGGTCGCTGGAAATTGAGAACAAGCTCAGACAATTTTTATTAAAGATGTGGAAGGAAATTGGTCATGCCCTTGGGTAGGAACTATTCTGGCATTTGCCAGGATCTACAGTTTTTTATGCATTGCTATGGCAAAAAGTATATAATAAGAAAGCAGAAAGAGCACTAGAAGACTGAATGCATGAGTCCAAACAGATACCAGAACAGATAACACAGTAGTGAGAGCACTCACCAACAGTCCTAACAAGCAGAGATAATGTACATAGCACAGCTGGAGCATGAGAGTGAGAGGCATGGCTGGCCACGATCTGGAGGTATCCCTTGCCAGCAATGGCGTCAACAGCCAGTGACACAAGCACTCTCGTTATGCTAGGCCTCTGGTGGTGCTGAGTAAGAATGATGCAGAGCCGACATATATGGGTGTGCTGCCACAGACCATGCATTTCATCTGCACCTGTTTTCCTACCCTACGGCTCCTCTCCACTCGAAACATGCCGTATGCACCCTTCTATCCACATCTCTACCAGCCCTATAACTGGCAAAACATATACTTTGAAAGACAGGTATACACTATCAGATTTATTTGCCAAAGGTATGTGATGAAATATTGGTCATTTATTTGACAATATCTTAGATGTGGTGCAAAATAGTAGTATGTCAACAAATATTTTAGCAAAATTTCTTCAGAATGGTGACCAACGATTTGTTACTATGCTCTTGTATTGCAACAACTGTTTTGCATTACATTCAGAAGAGGAATGTAATAAAAGAATCGTGCTTGGGTGATGCTGTAGTTTTCATAGCAAGATAATAAACATCCAACAAAATTTGTTTCAAGATCTGTTAAATGAGGAAGTCAGTCGTATGAAAATTACATGTGAATGGATAATAGTTCATTTCAATATATGCTCAGACGAGGGGCTTCTCACATTATGAAGCAGAACACTAACTGCAAAATGAAATATGTGTAAAATATATATTTACAGCAACTAAATGATATCTTGTAACAGGGAAAAGCTACTCTAGTTTACAGTATAGCACTCTAATACTGCAGTGCATAATGATGAAAATAAAACCAGAAACATATGAAGCTATTTATAAAGTACCAAAGGAGAAATATCAGACTATAAATTAACCTTTATGCCCTGGTATCAACATGTTCCCTGTATACTATTCTTTCCAGATGTGTCGTAAAATTCCTCTTTTGCTTACACTTTCGTCCTTGGGCTGTGAAAGGTTATAATTTTGCATTTTTGTTGATATATAAATATCGATTTGAGAGTGAAATGAGGTTCATTCTGACACCGTTTATCTAATGACCATGCTGTCTCCAGGATGTTAAACCCGAAGTTTCCATCCTTCTTCATTCTGCCTGACAATTTGCACATGAGAGATACAATAGATTTGTACACCCTCTCCCTCTTCTCTGTCCCCAATTTTCACAATATCCTCTTTGACTATATGCTCATTTTGCACCCATTTCCCTACTCTACAGCTCCCAGCCCTGAGACCTGCTCTATATGCCCTTCTACCACTGCCTATCGCAGCCCTGTAACTGGCAAAACTTATACTATCAAAGGAAGAGCCACCAATGAAACATCATACATGACAAACCACCTGTTATGTAAACACTGTTTGACTTTTTACATTGGCAGGACTACCTCACAGTTATCTGTTATGTTGAATGGACTTACAGTCTTCCCTGGAATGGAAGCAATTCTTCTTTGACACATTAGGGAAATTATTTAATGAAAGGGAAAATCCTCTCTATTCCCTCATTAGTTTGAATACTGCTAGTGAATCTGGAAATGCTTTGCAATTGCTAATATCTGACCATCTCCTCCTTTCTCCTCTCTAAGAGCATTTTGTACCGTTCCCTTACCTATATCCATCACGACCCCCCCCCCCCTTCTCTCTTTGACTTTTGACCTTATTCATCTTGACTGAACATCGAGGTCGCTTAGAATGAATGGATCAGTTGTTTGGGGTAATTGGTATATGGGGTGTTAGAGGGACTTCTGCAGCAGTTCGATTTGTGAACATAATACCTTCATTGAAACTATTGTACATAGTTTTAATCTGTTGATGGATAGGATTACAAAGTTTCAGATCATTCAGATTCAGCATCAATATTCTAAACACAAGTATATAAGCCATAAATAAAAATGTTCCTCTAGATTTAAAGAAATTGTTTTATGACATTTCGGAAATCATTACAATTCAATGTTATGAGATGCATAATGTTATGAGTGTGCTGAGAATACCAAATTTCAGGCATTACCTTTCACCTCAGACAATGCAGTGATCGACAGCCTGCACTTAATGACTGAATGCAGCGAGCATTGATGATGATGATGATTGACATTAGGAGGATGCTCAACAACAAGGTTTTCAGCACCTGGGCGTAATGTATTCAAGATGACTGTAAGGAGAGTTCTTTCAAATATAACACAGGAATAAATGCAGCAAATTAAGACAATGCATGTGTACACTCTTGAGACAATATAGTAGCTTTGACTAAAAGGTAGAATGTGGTTAAAGAAATTAAAATGACACAACAAATGACTAAATCTGACTGATTTATTACTGGAACAAAAGAGATCAGCCAGCCACTCTGAAATATACTGAAACAACCAGCATAAAAGCTTAGGTCAGATACGGGAAATTTTACAAAATTTTAAAATTTTAAACACAATTGCCTTGTCATTACCTAAAATACAGGTCAAATCACCAAGATTCGCCTCTGTCCTCTGTGTACGGTATAAAATACATTCAGTTAAAATATGAAGTACAGTAATCTGTAAGCGACAGGCATCAAACAGCAAGGGCTCCTCTCATTGAAGTAAGAAACCACAAGTGTACGGAGAGTGCCCGATTCAGAGGCAGGTAATGGTGACTTCATCCTGCCTGAGAGGTGGGCAGGAGGATTGCTGCGAATGGACAGTGGACTTCAGTGAGCACTGAGTTGTTAGTGTTAACAGACAAGCAACATTACATGAAATAACTGCAGAAATCAATGTGGGATGTAGACAGTGGCAGACTAAGGAGGGGGGGGGGGCAAGGGGGTGGAACGCCCCGGCCCTCGCGTCTTGGGGGGCCTTTTTAGTGTCATTGGCCTCTTGTCCTGGGGCATGCAAATCTCGCAGGCTATTTTTCTTAGATTGTCCCATTCCTCTTGTCCTGGTCGGGGGGGGGGGGGGGTGGGGGGAGGCAAAACTTACTTTTTTGTAGTGATACATGTATTTGCAAGTGGACGGGGAGCCTCATTTTCTTCTGCCGCTACCCCGGGCTTCTGACAGCCTTAGTCCACCACTGGATCTAGAACAAACATATCTGTTAGGACAGTGGGGCACAATTTGGCATTAATAGGCTATGGCAGCAGATAACCAACTCAAATGCCTTTGCTAACAGCACATGCTCAGCAGCAGTGCCTCTCCTGAGCTCGTACCCATGTTAGTTGGTACTTAGATGACTGGAAAACTGCAGGTGGGCCAGATGAGTCTTGATTTCAGTTGGTAAGAGCTGATAGTAGGGTTCAAGTGTGGTGCACAACCCATGAAGCTATGGGTACGATTTGCAACAAGGTACTGTACAACTTTGTGGTGTCTCCATAATGGTGTGGGTTGTTTTTACATGGAATTGACTGAGTTCTCTGATCCGACTAAACATATTATTCTTTGGAAATGACAATACAGTAATAGGACAGCTTACAACTCACTGCAAAGACATGACGATGAGCCATGACAAGAAGATAAAAAAAGACACACACATACAACACTTTCAGCTATTGCCCATGGCCTTCTTCAGAATTAGCAACATTCACGCAATCACACAGGCACACAACACAGTCACACAACCGTCAGCTCTGGCTGCCACACTTCGATTCGAATTGTCTAATATGAAACCCATCAAATATTTATTGGACATAATAGAGAGATCAATTTGTGGATAAAATCCTGCAACTGTAACACTTCCACAAATATGGATGGGGATAGAGACAATGGGGATAGAGACAACATGGGTCAATATTCCTATATGGGACTTCTAGTGACTAGTAGAATCCATGGCACATCGAGTTATTGCACTTCACTGGGCAAAAGGTCTGGCATAATGTTAGGCGGTATTCCATGATTTTTATCGCCTTAATATAGATTAGTAACAGAACCATAGTAGTAGTAGTAGTAGTAGTAGTAGCAGCAGCAGCAGCAGTGATAGTTGTAACAGGACTAATAGTAGCTTGGTGACAAAAATAATAAAAAAGTGAAAGCAGACTGTACATAATAAAAACTCATGGCTCTTTTTCTGTTGCAAGAAAGTGACACACTGTCAAGGACGAAGAAAGATTCTACAGGAATAATGCATTTAGAGTGGCATATAGGTAGACATCAAAAGTTTAGATTGGTAGAAGAAATAATACAAAAAAGTAATATGTTAAATACAGCAAATTTAAATTAAGATTCATGGTAAGATAAAAATCATGGTTGTTATAATGATTTACATAAATTTAAACTTATTGTTGTAACAGAAAAATAAAGCTAAAATGAATAAATAAATAACAATAAATTAAAAAAAAATACATTGAAGGAGATGATTGTAAAACTCATCTCATTACAAACTTATAACTCTTCTTGCTATTATAGTGTTCCAACATGTCTATGAGTATTCAAACTTTATGCTCACTTTGTGGTATGCTTAATTGTGTACCCTTTGTAATTGATTAATAGTTCATAAAAGCATAATCTCTTGAAACACAACCATTTCAATCACTTTACTCTTCTTATTAATATTTGGGAATTTTTGTACAATATAATACTGCCTCAATTTTCAAAGCATAACTTGTTGCTTGTAAATATCTCTCCATTTAAATTCAGTAAGATTCTCTTTGGGGAAAGACATATATGATCTCATAAATTAAGTCTTGAGGGAGGTAACCACAAAAACTACGCTATTTATTAATGGTAACATACTAAACAAAATACTATATGTAAAAATTCTTTGCGTCCATCTGAGGAATAAACTATTCCAGTTTGGCATGAAAATTAATGCAAACTTTAAACAGCTGCTTTATGTCTCTACCATAACCAATTTTCTGTTCTTCTATGGAAAGACTCAAGTACTATGTACTGCTACAACTTTAGGAGGCTCTGGTTTCATTTTCAGGCAGTACTGATATTCTGTTTTTGACAGCAGTAATCTATTGGGCAAATTAGCTTAAACACCAACTTACCATTCACTGTTGCTTACATGAATAACATGGTCAGATAATTTTCAGAGTGTCTTCCGTAACTTCTTTGTACCTTGCAAGGTTTGTATTGTAGCGCTACCCTGAGAAACAGAAAATGCTAACAATTACACACTCTGGAATTCTTAAAATATAACAATAAAAAATCACAGTTGAAAAAAGTTACCAGTAGCTAGGTTAGGACTCAACTTTCCATTGATGAGAGGTAGAAGCTCCAATTGAAGAATGGAGAAAGAAGTCACTCTTCAGGCAATAATTATTGTAACAGCTCACAGACTACAAACAGAAATGTGAAATAATATTTCATAAAACACACACAACATTTGATTCCTCTCAGAAGCAATGTGAGTAGACATCTAATTGCACAAAGAAGGAGATTAATCACTTCTGTACCAATGCAACAATTACAGTATTTATCAAATACTGCATAGGGAAACTATGACTGTCCATAAGTGGCAAAATTTAATGAAGGTAGTATTGAGAGAGGTCTTACACCTGGGTGTTTTGGTAAAAAGCAGTGTCAGAAAATGCTGTTGGGAAAGATGTCATTCAGTGGCTAAATTAAAACCTTTCTCATCTGGATCCTTTCTGTCAATACAATCTTCTCTGAACTGCAAAGATGGTAACTCTCTAAACCAACACCTTTGGGCCAAAAAAACCTCCTGATCCTAATATCTGATACCTCAGTTGTCACTCTTCTCTTACTCCATTCACTTTGGGTTATTCTTGTCTCTCTCATCAAATCCATATGATTTAACCTCTAACCACAGGACTACAATGTTAAGCTAATGTAACTAAGTGAGCACAGGTGTGTCTTGTTAAAATATTAACTCTGAATAAGAATATTGTGTGCCTGTTTATCTTTGAAGTCCAATCTGGTCTGTGTGCCTTTTGACCACTTAACAGCTCAACTATACTATTATTACCTTTACTTCTTCCATGATCAGATATATTTTTAAGAGCTCCAATAGTTTATGTTAAATAATCTCAGTGTACACTAATACAAAATATTTGTCCATATTTATTTCAAAATATCACATACTGATTTTGTTCATCGAATGAACATCCTCAGTGCTGTTTCAAGACCAGGGGGCTCGTACACTGCATACAAAATTTTGACAGCTACAACATAAAAAGATCTGTCAGGCAGCTCTCATCCTACCAAGCCACCAAATTTTGCCTCCTGAGCAAGCCTCTACAACTCCTCATAAGAATGGCCATCTACATCCATTTGAATCTGCTTACTGTATTCATCTCTTGGTCTCCCTTGGTAATTTTTATCCCACACACTTCTCTCCAATACTAAATTCATGATTCCTTGATATCCAAGAATGTGTCCTATCAGTCAATCTCTTATTTTAGTTGAGGTATGCTAGAAATTCCTTTCTTCCCCGATTCTGTTCAGTACCTCTTCATAAGTTATGCATTTCACACACCTAATCTTCAGCATTCTTCTGAAGCACCACATTTCAAATGCCACTATCCTCTTCCAGTCTGCACTGTTTATCGTCCATGTTTCACTCCCATACAAGGCAACACTCAACACAAATGCATAAAGAAAAGACTTCCTTATAATTAAATTAATATTAGATATTAACAAATTTTTCTTTTTCAAAAATGCTTTTCTTCCCACTGCCATTCTGTATTAATATCCTCTGTACTGCGTCCATCATATGTTATTTTACTGTCCAAGTAACAAAACTCGTCTACCACCTTTATTGTTTCCTTACCTAATCTAATTCCTTCAGCATCACCTGATTTTCTTAGACTGAACTCCATGATCATTGTTTTGCTCTTGTTAATATTCATCTTATATGCACCTTTCAACACACTGTCGATTCTGTTCAATTGCTCTTCCGGGTGCTTTGCTGTCTCTGACAGAATTACAATGTCTTTGGCAAAACACAATGTTTTTATTTCTTCTCCCCTGAACTTTAATTCCTCCTCCAATATTCTCCTTGTTGTCCCCCTTCACAGCTTGCTCATCAACACTGTCTTACATCCTTCACAACCACTGCATTCCTTTCATGCCCTTGAACTCTGATAACTGTTGTCTGGTTTTTGTATAAACTGTAAATTATCTTCCAAACCCTATATTCACACCTGCTGACTTCAGAATTTGAAACAGTGTATTCCAATAAACATTATCAAAAGCTTGCTCCAAATCTACAAAAGTTAGGAATGTCCATTTGCCTTTCCTTAATCTATTGTCTAAGATAAGTGATAAAGTGAGTATTGCCTCCTGTTTTCCTAAATTTTTCCTGAATCTGAACTGATATTCCCCAAGATCAGCCTCTATCAGCCTTTCCATCCTTCTGTAAATAATTGGCATTAAAATTTAGCAACCATGACTTATTAAACTGATGTCTCTGTAAATTTCACACCTGTATGCACCTGCTTTCTTTGTAATGGGGATTATTACATTTTTCTTAAAGTCTGAGAGTATTTCACCTTTCTCATACATCTTATACACTAAGTGATTTAGTTTTGCCATTGCTGGCTATCCCAGAGACTTTAGTCTCCCAATGTCTCTCTTATTTTCCTGTAGGCAATATATTGTTTTCCCCTAGTTATACATTGATTTGCTTTCTAGTCTCTCCTCCTTAGCCATTCTGATCTTCGTTTCAATCTCATTTCTTAGTCATCGGTACACCATTTTGACTGCTTCATTTACAGCATTTTATATCTTCTCCTTTCATCAATCAATTTAGTATTCCATCTGATATCCGAGGATTTTTTGTAGGTCTTGTGATCCTAACTATTTGATCCTCTGCTGCGTTCACTATTTCTCAAAGCTACCCATTCCTCTTCTACTGTTTTAGTTCCACAATTTCTGTCAATAGTTGCCTAAAGCTCCCTCTGAAATTCTCAAGAATGTCAGGTTCCTTCAAATTATCCAGTCCCCATCTCCTTATGTTCCTACCTTTCTGCATTTTTCAGTTTCAGTCTACAGTTCATGACCAAGAACATACAGCCAGAGTCTATATCTGCAACAGGATGTTTATTTATAAAAAAATAAAAAAATAAAAATTTTTATATATATATATATATTTATTTTACACGAGTCTCCTGGATTTGAAAGTATACTGAGAATGTTCAATGAACAAAATCAGTAAGCAACATTTTTAAATACATTTTTTATAATAACCACCAAGAGGAAATTTTTATTATTACAATTACATTGTGGTGGTTGGGCACACAAACTCATTATGAAGATTATGCTGTCAGAAACCATTTTGAAAGTGAGCTCTTGAGCCCAAAATATATGAATTCTTTATTACACATGACACTCAATTTGTTTTTTTTACTCTATTTTATGTTGTTGTTCCCTATGTCTTTCTCTTTCCTATTGTACTGGTACTTCAATATATAAATGTAAAATATCCACATGAAAAATAGTACCTATTTATTAACAGAATCTCTGTAACCAGACACAAAAATTTTAGCTTCAGTGGCAAAATTTTTTGAACTAATTATTATCTCGCTACTCAATACAGTTAGTGTAATTATGACCTTTTGCAGATTGAAATCAACACAGTTCACAATGTTCCTGTGATATCTTAGTTCTGTGTGAACTCTTAGCCACAAGAAAAACTGTATTATTTGTCTTGTTAACTGCCTGGGATGTATTAACATCTTTATGGCCATATGAGGTCGCCTCACACACTATTCTTCCTACACCACCTTGTACAATTGTCTCTGATTGTTTAAAAAGTTCTAGTGCATTCCGAGTGTGGTGCCTCCTCTTTTTTCCATTCAGGTCTTATGCTTACGACTGTCACCCCAGTGCAGATTGTTTATTGTTTCTCACCTATTTTTCTTTCATGTCTCTTATTTGATGTGGTTTGAGTCTTCCTTACTTGATACAGAAACTAATCCATCCCTTTGACTCCAGTCAAGTCAGTTACATCACAGGTATGTTGCATAATTTTATGATTTTTCCTTCATTCAGATTTTATTGTAATGGTCAACCAAGAGTTCTTTTCAAGTTACGTAAGTTTATTGTTCTGTAGCCTAACTCAACACACCACTGTCACTGTCACATGCTTACAATGCTAATCTTCTCTATCACACACATCAGTCATACTGAACATTTTCCTTTTTTAGGGTTGAAGCGGGATATTCTTTCATATTAACAAAGCTGAATTAATTCCAAGCTTATATCTTCTGTAGTAAAAAATGCTTGCCAGGTCTGAAGAATAATTCTTTAAGATCTTTCAGATTCACTCATACAATTCTCTTCAGTGACTTGCATTTGTTTTTTCTCTGGTCACTTAAGAATTACTACGTATTACTCTAATTCATTCATTCATCATGTCATAAATTAATCTATATGGGCCTACTGTATTAAGAATAAACTATCACACTATGGTGATCCAGTTCAAAAATGTCACCTAAATTTGAATAAATTATTAAGAAAGCTGTTACTTTGAAAGAAGCTCCTGCTGTCTTAATTTCATTGTAAAGCTGTTGTTTACCTATCACTGCAGTTCCTTAATATTTTCTCAGTACAGTGGTATTTATCAACAAATATTTGTACTTGTATAAATATACACATAAAGAAAGTTTCATTGCCACGACTCTAGGCGTTCATCAACCTTTGCATAATAATGGAACACAGATATACAAAAACAACATTTCAGTTCTCAGCCTATGAAAACAGAAACTGACAAGTTATATGACAATAACCTCAACATTCTGAATTTGTGTTCCAGATTGCAAAATACACCAGGAACCCTAATACCCAGTAACACCACGTCCTGCACTAATGCATACCTGTATTATTCACGGTACTGTCCACTAGATCATCAATAGACTGTTGGTTCGCATTGTCCCACTCCTCAATGGTGATTTTGTGTCAATTTCGCATCACTTACTTTTTAATTGACTCCTAGATTTGTTTTTCAGCAGGAAACCCTTGTTCATCTGAATAAGTTGAGAAGAAAACTGTAAGATAGCATAAGGCGGTTTCTGAAATGTTATTGTATGAGTTTTCCGTTTTACAATAAAACTGTCCAAGAGGATGGATTCAAATGCATTCTTACAGTTTCTATCATTTTGGAATTCAATAAGCTTTTGTAATACTAGAAGGCAAATGAGTAATATTTCAAATGGTACCGATGTTATCGACTTCTGTCATCACCAGTGTAGTGTCAAATTATTGTGAACACACAGTACAATTGACAGTCTATGTAAAAAAGAATTAATAATTTAACACATGCACTGCGACTGACGCTTATAAGTGTTTCCGCGATCAACATGCCAGAGCTGCCGACGCTAATAAGCATTTCCGCAATCAACATGCCAGTGCGGGTAATGCTTATAAGCGGCGCGTTCACTAGCACAGTACTCAGTTTAGTTTGTTTGACTGTGCACTCGTGTTAGTACAAGCCACCAAAAAATATCATGTAATGTTTTCCTGTCTGCAGTTGTGTGTTTTTGTCTTTAGTAGTTTGCTATTAAAACATTGCCTATACACCTTGCAAACTTATTTGTTATATGTGGTTGGGTTTCCATAGCACCACACTGCAGATGAGACTTGTTCCTTTTTCTCCGTTTATAAAACTTTTATTAGTGTTTTTAGATTAATTTTTTTCTCAATGAAGCAGATGAATCGCTTGTTTGAATTTCATTTTCTTTCCAGTTTGCAATAAAATCAATAAATCAGAGGTATTGTTAGAATTGTTTGCAATAAATGCATATATGACACTTATAATCATCAGACAGCTTGCAGAATTTATCACATAATCAGCATGCAGCTAAAGCGTACTTGTATTTCTATATCTAGCACCACCTCTTGTGTAGACATTATATTCTCTTTCAATATTACAGGTTTCGCAGGGGTATGATTTCAGCTGTCAGCACACATGCGCTTACAGGCGTCCGCCTAGAGCGTTAGCGGCCCCCACAGGTGACCATACCAAATATGTTAAATCAAATAAAACTTTAATTTTTTTTTTTTATCTTTTGTAGACCCTATTTTAGCTCTTGCAAACAATTTGTCGTCCACGTACCTCGGCTTGGGAACCACTGCTGTAGATACTAGAATAGTTCTATTAAAGAGTACAAATAATTTACACCAGTGTTGTACGTTACTCATAAAGACAAGAGGACTTATCACAGAAAGACCATTGGCACCTATTTTGACAGTAAAATTTAAAATTGACAGATGGCAACACCAAACTCCAGTTTAACAAATGGTATGCAAGCACTCAGACCTCGAGCTACTTGCAGAGTAATTTCTCCTTCAGACTGCTCCAGCACTGTGGGTCGTATAACTAATCTTTTTGCAACGGCTGTTGTTATCCTAAAGTTCTTAGCACAATATTTTATTGGTATTAATATCCATTTTTGAGTAGAACTTTGGCATTAATGGAATAACGTGTTACCACGAATTGTGACATGGCTGTGCACACAGAGTATAATCAATGTGAGACTTAGCCATTTTCCACTTGGACTGTTCTGTTTTGTTGATTATATTATTGCTTGTTAGACAGATTTATAACACAGATAACTGCCAGATAACTACCACAATTTTAAATCCCTGAATCTAGGTATACAAATAATTTGTAGAAAGAGTGACTAATGAGACACTTTTAATTTTCTTTTGAACTATTAGGAATTCCTAATTTTTGACATTACATTGTATAGGTGCTTGTTGAATATTTTGCCAGTATTCTGAACCTTTGACATGGAAACAAAACCTACATGAAATTATTTTTGTGTCTCATATTGTGATTGAGTGTATCACAGATCAGTTGAAACGGATTTTTATTATCAGCAATAAACACTATCAAAGAATTGGAAATTGGGTTTAAGAATCCTGAAATCCTTAAAAAGACTTTGCAAGGTATATGGTGTCTATTTCACACAATTTTCTTTCTTGCTTCTGCTAAATAAACACTTTATTTACATTACGTGTATTGTCTTAAAAGATAATTCCATGAGACAAGGAGTGGTAATGTATGCTAAATAAATGAACACAGCTGACATTAGTTCAACACTATGGGGGATGCACATATGGACGCACATAAACTTGTTTACTTTATCTCTGCGTTGAATCCATTTTTAACTCATTAATCAGTTGGATGACACACAATTTTAAACACTGTGCTCCAGTCAGTGTATGATCAATATTTTGTTCATCCTTAGTAACTGTATTATAATTTGTTGTTAAAATAGCAGTAGCTAGTGGCACTGTTGATTATTTTATTTCCGCTGGTTTTTGGGCACTTACGCCCTTCTTCAAAAGTAGTTTCTCTTAAAGTCATGGTGCAATGATCAGAGAAAGGCAACGATACAAGATAAAATGCGAAACCTTCATCAAATGATAGAAAAACTCTCCAAGTTTATGTTACATACGTAATTTACATTGTTGTATGTACACAAGTAATGATGCAGCAATGAAATGAAGGAAATTACACAGCTGCAGCAGGTCAGGCCATTTCAGTCAAGATGTGGACAATGCAGAGTATGTTCTGTGGCTTCGTAAGTTTGAATCAATGACAGATGTTCGGCGTGAATACTGTCAAGTGTACAATAAAGTCCCGCCTCATAGAAATAACATTAGACATCGGGATCAGCAGTTGAAGGAAACTGGTAGTTTGATGGATCCAAAAACATTCTAGTAGGCCTACAATTGGAGATGGGACACATATCTAAGGAGCCCCAAGAAATTGGTATGTACACATGCTCAAGAACTACATTTACAGAAGGATACAATCCATATAGTTCAAAAGAAACATCTCCATTTTATGTGTTACAGATCACAGTAATTACACACTACTCACCCATTTGAATTTGCTTCACAGATGCTTTACACAACTGACAAGACTCGATCCATAAAGAGGATAGTATTTAGTGCTAAGGCCACAAACCATCTGTGTTACAGTTATTACTATAATGTTGGAATATAGCTCCTGAAATATCATCTTACTGACACTTGGTATCAAATGTATGTCCCCTATGGTGAATGTCTGGTGTGCCCTCAAGCATGATTAAATTATAAGCCCATATTTCTTTGTGGAGAAAATTGTGATGTCGAATAACTATCTAGACATATTGTAATTATATGCAGGCCCACAATTTCAAGATGAAAGTATCATCTTTCAAGACAGCACCCCTCCACACTATGCCAGAATTGTTTGGTTACAACATTTCTCCAATGATGGCTATGAAATTGTAGATTTAAGGTATGGCCATACCGATCCCTGGGCTTGGAACCCTTAGAATATATATTGTTTGGTTATGTGAAGAAACAAGGGAACAGTCTTCATATCAAAACATTGACCATTTAAAAGAGACAATCAGAGACACTATTCACTCCACTACTACTAAAATCCTTCAACATCTGTGGAATGAAGTAGAATATCATTTAGATGTGTGTAGAGCATCAAATGGGAGTTACCTCTAACATCACTGAACACGTGTGAAAATTTCAAGAGTTTTCCTTTCATTTGGTGAATGTTTCACATTTCTATCTTGTTTTGTTGCCTTTCTGTGACCATTTAAAGCTGCACCCTGACTTCATGGACTCACTGTATACTGGTAACCTTATATAACACCCAAATATGGTTCAAGGAGTGTCCTTACTCTACAGTGTGAGCACCTTACTTAGCTTGTATTTATCACTAATCTTTGGTCCACTACAAAGTCTCTGACGACTAGAATAAAAGCACAGGGCACTACTGTTTATAAGTACAACAGAAGAACGGATCTGCATCATTACAGGCCAATGTAATTAACATCAGTTTGCCAGAATACTTGAATGTTTTCTCAGTTTGAATATAATAAATTTCTTTGAGATGAAAAAGCCTCTGTCTATGCACCGCTGCATCAGCATGGATTTAGAAAGCATGACTAGTGTGAAACTCAGGTTTATCTTTCCCCACATGGTCTCTCTATCTCGTGCGCCACAGATGAAGGGCAACAGGCAGACAATGTTCCTTGATTTCTGAATGGCATTTGACGTAGTGCCACATTGCGTACTGCTAATGAAGATACTGGCACTGCAAATAGGTTACCAGATATGTGAGAGGCCCAAATAATGGAAACCAGTACATTATCCTAGTCAGTGATTGTTCATCAGAAGTGCAATAGGGCCACTTTTATTTTCTATCTACATAAATGATCTAATGGACAGAGTGGGTAACAATCGTGGCTGTTTGCTGACAATGTGGTGTGCATGAAGGTGAACATTTCTAGTTGGTATGAGGAACAGCTGATAACTCTACACTTAGAAAAATATAAGGTGTTGCAGAAGAGTAGGAAGATAAATCCCACATTTTTTTAAAAATATCTCATTAGTAGTGAGCTGTCTCACACAGTCATGTCAAATATCTATGTGTATTGTTGCAGAGCTATATGAAAAGGAATGAGCACATAAGGACAGTTGTGGGGAAGGTGGGTGTTGGATTTCAGTTTATTGGCAGAATTTTGGAAAAATATGATCAATGACATATTAAAAACTTAAATATGTTCCACAATATTTTTATTTGCTTGTTATTAGCAGCTTTTGGCTTCTTAGGCCATCGTCAGATAAATTTGTACTAATCGTCAGATATCTTCGAACTAAACTGATAGTCCACACATTATGTGTGGACTATCTGTTTAGTACGAAGTTATCTGACGATGGCCTAAGAAGCCGAAAGCTGCTAATAACAAGCAAATTAAAACCTATTGTGGAACAAAAATACTACATATTTATGTTTTTAAAATATGGTTCATCACTAAAGGATACAGCACACAGAATGCCCATACGAGCTCTACTTGAGTACTGCTAAAGTGTTTGAGATCCCCACCAGGCAGGTTTAAAGGAAGGCATAAAAGCAATTCAGAGCTGGACTACTGCATTTCTTACTGGTAGGTTCAATCAACAAGCAAGTGTTAAAGAGACTCTGTGAGAAATCAAATAGAAATTGCTGGAAGAAAAGTGTCATTCTGTTTTAGAGAAACAATATAGACAAAATTTAGATTTGGAATTTGAAGCTGATTGCAGAACAATTCTATTGCCACCAACTTAAATTCTGCGTGAAGATCAGAGAGATATAAGAGAAATTAGTTCTCATACAAAGGCATATAAGTTTTGTTTTTCCATCTCTATGTGGAAGTGGAAGAAAATGGCCTGCACTGGTATGAGGTATCCCCTGTTCTGGTGGTGTATGGAGTATATCTGTAGATGTAACTGGTTGCTGCTTTTTTAACAAGAGATGATAAATGTTTATTTATGGTGTTGAAATGTATTTACTGTTTGTTTGAAATACTGTAATGTGCATCTTTGTGAGGTTAAGACTTAAACTGTTAGTGGTAAACCACTTATGTATCTTGTCAACTATAATTTAAACCATGTCAGCTACATTTAAGTTTGAACCTTTGATCAGTGTGCTCGTGTTGTCAGTGAACACTGGAGTTTCTGAACTGCTCTTTTATAACACTGGAAGATCATTAAGATAGATTAGAAACAAGAGTGGGCCCATTACTGATAGCTGTGGCACACAACATGTTATGTTCCCCATTACAAATAGTTTTGGAAGTAACAAGGACAAAAATATGAAAGGTTCAGATTCACTTGTTTTAATGCATAGTTACTGCCAAATACTTATCCAGAGAAGAGTTAAAAACTAAAAAGAAATTCCCATGCAATTGCACGTTATGGAAAAATATAAAACTGGATAGAGATAAAAACATAAGAAAGGAGGAGAAATGTTGACATTACCACAGTCTAACATATATAGTCATGACACTCCCGCAGATTTTTGTTATAGACTGTGACAGCAGTGCTTCAAGCGACCAGCAAGCTACATTTCTGAATAAGGTATTGGATGAGTTCGAATAGCAACATTTATATTGATTTTAACATACTTTTTACATTACGGAACGTATGTAGTGTCATAACATAGATAACTTAAAATAGCTTCACCTTTGTCTTTCTTAGGTTTCCTAAGATCCCTGACAAGGCGAGAAATGATTCATTGCAGCACAGTTTATTTACAATTATCTTGTAATCTACAGGTTTTTAATGAATAATTTCATTTACTATTAAAAATAGAAAAGTGGCTAGGAAACACCAGAAGACCTGGCCTTTGGAAAAAAAAATGTCTCATTTCTACTCAGGAAGGCTAAGGTTTCTTCACTGCAATTCCAGTAGAATTGGTGACAATGGAACATAGGAAATGTATATAGAATGCAATAACTACAGAATTTAACATAACAAATCAGCCACCACAACTGTAGCTGAAAGAAAAACGTCAGAGACATAGCAAGAAAATGGAAAAAGTAATCAAACTGCTTTCAACAAAGAAGAATCCAATTCCACAATTATTGCTACAGCTGAACCACAAGCGGCAAGAATCTTCAAGACATTATCTTCTTAAGCTAAAGTAATCACTCAAAAGAATATGCACAGATAAGAGAGATGAGTGGAGCCTAAAAATGTGTGATTTATTAGACTCCATACCAAATTGATATGTGTCATAAAAACTTTGTACAGAAATTCTGTTCATCCTGCCACGAACTTCACTAATCCTCACTATATCTAACTTCAACCTATCCATTTCCCTTTTTAAATTTTCTAATTTTCCTACCCATTAAGGGATCTAACATTCCACGGTCAGATCCATGAACGCCAGTATTATATTTCCTGATGACAACATATTCCTGAGTAGTCCCTGCCCAGAAATTCGAATGGGGGACTCTTTTACCCGAGAGGATGCCATCAGCATATGTTCCTACAGTAGAGATGCATGTCCTCGAGAAAAGTAACGGCCGTAGTTTCCCCTTGCTTTCAGCTGTTCGCAGTAACTGCGTGGCAAAGCCACATAAGCTGATGTTACAAGGCCAGTCAGTCATCCAGACTGTTGCCCCTGTAACTACTGAAAAGGCTGCTGCCCGTATTCAGGAACCACACGTTTGTCTGGCCTCTCCATCTATCTGCATTGTTGAGGCACGCAAGCCACCTCACCTCGGCAATGTCTGTGGTTCATGGGGGTGGACTGTGACATTACTTTGAAGTAATGGTTATTTTCTTATTGTGTCTTTCTGATATACAACTTGGTAGCAGATTTCCCTCTGCTTTTGTTATGTTGCAGCAACTTTTTGTTTATGAAAGTTCATGTTATCTGTGGATATTAATTTCTTTGACACTAGTGGTGATATCCTGCAGATCGCACATATCTTCTCTGGTTCATTTTGTTTGACTCTCCTTGGATAAGAGGAGAAACCATCTACTGTGTTGTAAAACTAAGTAGTTAGATGGTACGTATATCCTAAAAATCTATGTAACCAAATATTTTTTCTTTTGTGGATTGATACATGAAATTTCTGTACTAATTGAAATTTTGGGAATACATATATGAAGACCATGTGATGTTCTGATGAATGACAAACCTATGTCCTACCCTTTCCTCTTTCATTATCTATTTATTTATTGGTTACAAACTCACTTTCAGGACAAACACTGTTGTGACCTACAGACAATTATGTAGAAAAGACCACAACACTAACACAATATAACATTTCGATCACTGCCTAAGTCAGAAAAAGAGCACATACATATTCATACAATAACAAGTGTGCTTTGGAAGTCAATGAAACATCTTTGCATTCACTGAAAACATTTGCTTTATGGTATGTGACAATTTCTTTTAAATCATATGATCATGCCATGGATGCCTGTCCACAATATTAGTATGTTTGAAACCAATGTGTGCAAAGTAGCTTTTATTCAGGGCCACAAATCATGGGTTCTACTGATCACACAGATACAAATTCTCAAGTGTTTTGGGTAGCTCTTGGCCTAGTGATGCTTTGTATACTGTAGCTAGCCTGCACTATGGGGTTAAAATTTGAACATTACACACTTCCTAAAGCCCAACCAAATTAAGCAAAATGTTTGATTTTTGTACATTGTGTGTGGCTTACAAAAGCACCATTGTCCACAGATGGTTTCTGAGAAAACTACGAAATACCATAATTTTTTTATACAAAAACTTCGAATAGTGGAACTGGCCACTCCACACTTTTTATTCACTTAAATGTTTTATTACATTTTTACCACATGTTTTTAAAGATTATATTCTCAAAAGATTCTTTTTTATATCTTTATCCCTTACCAAAATCCAGACATTCCAAGTTACCATATGTATGCACAAAATTGCAGAAATCTATTTTAGCCATTGTTCCACATGGAATGCTAAAATTTGGCTCAAATTTGAATGATATAATCTGTAGATGTATATCTAGAAACGGATTGGTTTTATTTGTCATAGTTACTGCGCAAGAAAAGATTATGTTAAGTCTCGCAATATATTTTGAAGAGTTTGCAGAGTTAAAACACATTGTGCAAACTTTGCATGTAGGTGATTTTAACTCATACATATCAACATATAAAATTCAGATGAGATATTGCATTCTTGGTATACTGGTTTGATAACCAATAGATGAACCCACAAGGTTTGCCCACTTCTGCCCAAGGGGACTTGGTAGCTGAGAGGAAATGCTTACCATTCCATTTTCAGGAAACTATTCTGTAGGGAAAAATAAATGTAACGGTAATTAACAAACCGGCTATATTAGATGAGTGCCAAATATGGTTTTGCAACAAGCCCAAGCTGAAGCAAAGTCACATGTAAGCTATTGTTTAATTATCCACAGCAGCAACTGTGATTTATGGGTTAAAAGGAAACAGCCACCAGTTGTGGGGTTGCAGATTTATTCAAAACCGGTTTCAGGCAATTATTGCCTTCTTCAGGTATACTAATTGTGCCCTATATGTTCATTCAGAGCACTGTGTAATAACAATGAACATCAAGTCAATGGCTATAATGGAAACACTACTTTGCCATTAATTCCTCCAACCAAAGCCAACTACCAATGCTGAACCCTGCAGCTCCAACTTTATACCATCACCCTTTCTCACTTCTACCTAATCACCCTCCAGTCACATTCGAGGAATTCCTTAACACCAACCTGGCCTCCCCAGTCTTCAAGGCACCTCCTAAGAGTACCAACCTTTCAGCAAAAAAGCAGCTTGAAATGGCCTGAAGACAGATCCCAATCTTATAATCAAGTCTTGATGAATCACAGTGGCTATGTGGCAGCAAGAATCTGCCTCATAAATCAAAGATCCCTCACTGACCCTCCACCATCTCCATACCTTCACCTCCTGAATTCTTACTTCTTACTGCTGATGCCACTTCCCTACATATCAATTATAGCCCTCATGGCTAAAGCCTTGCCACTCTTGAGCACTCTCTCTCTCTCGCAACAGCTTTCAGACTACAAGCCCAATACATCATTCCTCATAACCCTTACCAAATACATCCTAACCAAGAACTACTTTTAATTCAAAGGCAAAGTGTACAATAAAATTCGAGAGACACCCTTAGGAACATGCATGACCCCTCCAATGCCAACTGAGTTATGCATCGTTTACAGGAAACCCTATCCTCCCAAAACCCCAAATTTCTGGTCTGTTTCATGTGCACTGATGTTTATTCATGATTTGGTCTCAAGGCCAGGACACCCTACCCTCGTTCCTTTACAATTCATCTCCTCCGCTTCCATCCATGTTACTTGGTTGTCCTCAACCCAACATGTCACCGTCCTAGATGTTAACCTCCATCTCACTGATGGCTCCATCCACACCTCTGCCCACATTAAACCCACCAATCACCAACAGCAATTGAACTTTCATAGCTGTCATCCATTCCACATCAAAAAAATCCCCCCCAAACAATATTGTAAAAGTTGAATATCATTTTTGCAGTGCTGAGAATCCCTTTACCCAATATGCTGAAGGCTTCGCAAAGGGCTTCAAATAAAGGCATTATCCCCACCCCAGGACCTAGCTCGCCAACAGATTTCCTGTGTCATATCCTCAAACTCTACCCCCAATCCTCCCTTCAACTCTACTAACCACTCACAAAGAACAGTCCTCCTTGTCACCCAATAAAATCCCCAACTGGAACAACAGAACCACATCCTTCATCAGGACCTTGTTTACCTGAAGTGAGATACATACAACTCAAGATCCCCTTACCCCTCCTAAAATGGTGTTCCATTACCCACCCAACCTCTGTATTATCTTAGTTCGTTTCTATGAAATTCCCAATCCCAAAACCTATATTTCTGTCCCACAGGGACTATATTTCTGCGGAAGACCCTGATGCAAGACCTGCCTAATCCACCCACCCAGCACTTTCTGTTCCAGTCTCCATTAGAGACAGGGCCACCTTTGAAAGGAGCCATGTGAATTACCAACTCTGCTGCAATCACTGCACAGGCTTTTACATTTGTATGATTACAAATCAGCTGACCATTAGAATGAACGGCTACCGACAAACTGTCACCAATAGCAAGATAGAATACCCCATGGCACAGCATGCAGTTGAGCATAACTTTATCGATTTTGACAGCTGCTTTGCAACCACCAGCTCTACTGAATTGTACAGATGGAGATGTACACATTCTATGGTCCAACAACCATCCTGATTTCAACTGAAAGTAACCTGTCATCCATACACCCCATATCTAACAACACTTCCTCCCCCTTTCCCATCTATACTTCCTCCCAATTTATGTCTTTCTTCCAACTATCTGCCATCCAGTTTTCTTCTATTTTAATAATGTTTAACACATGTTAATATTTCTTCATATATTACTCTGTCTGCACCTCCTCTCTTGCCGCTCCCGCGTCTTTGCTGCATTTCACATCCCCATCTATCAGTGCTATCAATGCCTTTACATTTTGCTATGTGGTGTGAAACATTCTGTCTCTAGCCTTACACAGCATCCTTTCCTCTCCTCACCATCTGAAGATACGAGTTACACCAGAGCGGCCCAAGATGGTGGTCACTTGTACATGAGTTTTACCTGAGTGAGTGTAGTATGTTCACTCTCTGCTGAATGTTATGGCCGAAAACTTAAAGTTGTGCAACTGTATCTTTTTAACATGGCTGTGTGCAGTTCAGTAATTGTCTTTGTGGTGAGTTGCTTCCTACCATAATATTATTTATTTATTTACGTCGAGTTCCATAAATCCACATGAGAACATATCTCTGGATGTAGAATGTGTCAAAATTTCTACATTATTTTGTAGTAGATATACTTTGTTCTTATCCTATGAATAACAGAAACTGGTTAGTTCATTTACAAATTTGTTACTGTACTAGACTTCAGAAGGAATTTACAGATATACATAAATTTGAGCTAAAATTACACTGTATATAAACAAGGTTGAATCCACCATAAGGGCCACAAAAATAGATTTAAGCTTATTCAGAGGATATTAAGCTTTTTTGTTTCATCTGTATTAACTTTTCTTTAAACTTTGGTGTTTTAGCAACCAGTTCTATAATTTGTGGCGAGAGCACATAAAAAATCTTGGTGTAACTATATAGAAACCCCTTCTGAACTATACTCTTCCTTTTCAGATCATAATGAATATCACATTTCCTATGGGTCTTATGATATCATTGACATAAGAAAGGAATAAACAAACACCCAGACAATGCTGAGAACTACCTCTAGGAGGCACTTCAAATAGCACACAAATTTTATTAGCTTTTAGAATAATTATTCTTCTGATCTATAGAAAACATGTGCACACACATACAACTGCACATTTTCCCAGCTGTCTACATTATACCGGCACCACAGCTGAGTGATAAAATGCAACCATACAACTTTGTGTGTTAAGTGGGATTCATTAAAAAGGTAACAACAATCTCAGTATTATGTAATGTCTGCTGTAAAGGAACAGACATTGATTATGGTCCACAGCTAGATGTATTTAATAAACTGATATTAATTCGCATTTTATGAAACTACCAAATTTAAGCTACTCTAATCAATTTCTGCCGAACCGAGATACAAACCTGGGTCTCCCACTTTTCGCGAGCGGTCGCCTTAACCTCTCGGCCACCTGTACACTTTCCCTGACCAGACCCAAACTTTCATCAAATGTGTAGTTGCAAATTTTTTCTAGTTCAGAAAAAGGCCCTCTGCCTGGAAGCAAAATTTTGAGCAGTCTTCACACTGTGACTGGTTATTAATTCATTCTCTATATGGTAAGGACCTAGCTATCTTTTCTTAATATGTTGTTAATCTATCAATGACTTTCCTTTATTTGACTTCTTCCATTATAATTCACATAGGACAATCATTGCCATAGTTAGAATCAACTCCTCAGCATGAGATAAAAACAATTACAACATTAAAGCAGCTGATACAGAAGATAATTTTACTATTGTAGTCATGGCAAGACAACAAGTAAAATATAATCTGGAGAACAGTAGGAGCAGAAATGCACGCAACTGGAGTACACAACCTGTTTGCTTAATATATGGTTCTTCACCAATGAGATGTTTCACTAAGTTATTGTGATTGATATAAATAGAAATATTAATATTTATAAAATAAAGTTTACACACACAAAATGTAAAAGTTGTTCTATTTCAAATTATAATGTCAATAAAACTACAGTACATGAATTGCTGCAATACTGTCAGTACATTCAAAAAGATAAAAGAAAGACAGAAAGATTGGAAGAAAACAACAACGACAAAATTGATACAAACAAGAATAAATTTCACAAAATATTTGCTTCATTGTTAATTATTTTAAAAATAAAATATACTGTTATAATTACATAATATTGTACATAGGTCACGATTCAAACTGTACACTGTAAAATAATGAACTTGAGATACGAAAGAACATTTAAAGGAACTGCAAATAAATACAATCTGTTTTGTGCCATTCACAATGGAAAATTGTCAGCATCACATAAAAATATAAATATATGTATACATATATTTTCTTTTTCATATAAAAACTCTCTAACTTTCAACTTTTCCCATTCACTCTTATCGGTGCCCGATGATTTTGCACTTAATTTAAAATTACAGATAGTAATGAATTCAGCATATAAAACTAAATCTGAGTGTAAACTTTACAATCTATTTTCTCTAACAAAGAGCTTGTTGGAAATGGTTTTCTTTCAGTTAAAAATATCACCATATAATACAACATACATTCACAACTGCAGCAATATGCGTAAAATATTGCTTTAATGGAACTCCACATCTCAACAGTTTAAAAAAAAAGAATCATTAATGGTTAGAGACATCAAAACATTAGTAAATGTTTGAGAAACTAACTTTGTACATTTGCCAAGAAAATATGTTTTTACTTTGTATAATGTCTATGTATAATATATACATACACAAAATAGAAAACTATTTCATCTCACTCAGGCAGTTCAGACTTGAAGAGCATTCCTGTTGTCGTCATGAGCAAGTGACTTCCTGTTTTGCAGCTTTTTCTGGAAAGAAATTTTTCATTCATTAAGTAAAATGTTTGTTAATATTATGTGATAAAGATAGAAAATGAAGTATTCTATGTTGGATGATGTATATAATTCATATTTAGTAATTTAGCAACAACTTAATCTAATTGCAGCACAGTATTAGTATTCATTTTGAAATAATTTATTATTTACTAGGAAAATATCATGCCTTTGAGCATAATATTTTTTTATTCCCCACTTTTCAATTATGTCACCTATATACTACTTGAATACTTTTTCCTCACTTTCTTAGGAACATTTAGAATGACACAACCAATCTTCTACAACATAATACCAAAAAATGAACTTTATTCCAATACTATCTTGAGTCAGAATGGAGTTACTCAGCTTAACAATACACATTTATAAATGATTCTTGGAATATAAAATGTGTGAATATCTTACTGGACTTTTCGTTGTTTAATTTGTTTATATATTTACTTCATGCACTCACCAAAATCAGCACTGGAATTATTCCTACTGTAGTCCACAGTGCTCCACGAACATGCATACAACAAAACCCCATTTTAGCTAAAAAAGTATACTGTTTACCAGAAATAGTATTTTACTGTATAAACATCACGTTCACTAAAAAAAAAAAAAAAAATTGATCCTGCCTGCAACTGTTTTGCGAGAGCTCAGTTATAACGCCACTGATGTACTAACTGAATTCTATTACTTTTGTAGAAAACTATGGCAATGTACAAATGAACAGGAATGTTGCCTTTGCACTTAAAATTTCTAACAGCACAATCAAATTATGAAGTGTTCTTCCCTTGAACTAATCAATGTAAGGCAATTACAGCAGCAGACGATAAGTGCTATTAACAATTTGCTAACTATTTTTGACAACACAGACAAAGTAATTACTTTAAAAGTATTAAATTTTGCAGCTATGAGTTCACAAATTGGACAAGACTACTGGTTAGAGGTGGAAGGAGCAGAATCTTAGTAAAAATAAATCAGCTTCACAGTTTTATTATTTTATTTCTTTTTGAGGAGAAATTTAAACAAAGTTGCAATGAAATGGTTTAAAATAATTATTCTCTGACAAATATTTCTCCAATTTACACTAATGTCATTGTTTTTATGTACATAAAATTCAATTATTAACTGACAAAAATAAAAAGCTGTTTCCTGCTGAATATTGCCACACAAGTTAACTACAACATGATTAATTGTGAAATAGAAGAATTCACATTACACAGCTTGTAAAAATTACAAGGGGAGAATATAGCATTCCAGTACTTCTTGGGAGGTTACTACAGTCAACTATTCTCTCAGTGTAGTTGTCATTACTAATTTATTTGTTCGAGGAATTTGTCTCAATACAAATAACAGCAATAATCAATAAAAAACAGCATTTACACATTAACCTTTTACAGAAAAAAAATCCTACAACAGACACTCTCAAATGATTTAACAAAAACTATCAAAAGCAGATAGTTCATATTGGTATCTTCTGTGTCATCCTACATCTCAGCCAATACATACCTTCCCGTTCTCTTCGTCTCAGCTTCTTCCGCCGCCTATCAATGCATGCTAGTTCTGCCTTTACATTCATGTAGGTCTTACGAAGCTCCTGAAGTTTCTGCTGTAGCAGAGCAATCCGTTGGGAACCATCCAATTCTGGAGCTATTAAAAGAGTACAAACATTATTTTTAGTCTTTAAATTAAAATAAATAAAAAGAGATATCAGATTATATGCAACATATGACTTAATTTGAAAGAAGAGAACATGGCAGTTTTGGGAGCATTTATGGCAGTAATTGACAATACATCACAACACAACTTTTCAGCTATCAAAGGAGGCAACTATTAAACAGTACTACCATATGTAACCAATATGGTGACTAGGACATCATACAATATAACATTCAAATATTAGGATTCCACATGAGCATGATGTCTTGGGCAGGGGCATTCTTGTTATTAACAAATTAAAACATTTTGAAAGCTTTTTTTATCACAATAGTAAAAAAGGAGCTTCACCTGAATGTTAATGTAACTAAGAAATGTAAAACATGTACAAAACAACTTCATTTAAAAAGTAGCATCACAGAAACTTGTGAATGGAAGTATCATGAACTTCATTAGTTTCAAAGAAATAAGAACAGCTTTACAGCAATTCCTTACAAATTTTGTTGGCAACATAAAATATTTTCATTTTATGGTACACAATGAAAAAGTAAGCAGTCAATCAGTATGTTCTGAACAATGATGGATCTATCACTGGTGCATCAAGACAGTGAGAAATACAGTGAAACTTCCCTTAACAGACACTTCCCAATAGCAGACTTCTCTCAATAGCGGACATTTTAAAATTCCCCAGCAAAATAACATTAGCCCTTATACTAAAATTATTCCGAATAGCGAACATTCTCGATAACAGACACAGACACTGTAATATGTCCCCATACAACAATCAAAACTTACAAATAATGGGCAATGTAACAGAAATAGTACACTGGTTCGAGTCAAAAGTCTGAGTGTCGTCAATTCGAGCGTGCGTTGGTTGAAGTTTTAGCATGTTTCTTGTTCATACTGCATGGTTTCATGGCTTTGCCACATATTGTAACTTCTTGGAAGTACAGTACGTTCAGCATTGCTGCATGTGGCGCAGACGTAGCCCTGTCGAAACCGACAATGAGAGTGCGGCGCCAAACACTTTCCACCTGTTGTTGGTGGATCAGACGAAGCCAAGAAGCCAATCATTTAACAGTAAACGCACTGTTGTGTTGGCGCATGGACTTGGGTAGGATAGGGGTAAGGCAATAGATGTATCAAATGTTTTCATTTGATGGCTGCCACAACCTGGTTTTAAAAGTCAAAATCTTTATCTAATGCGTCTTGAGTTTTGTCGTTCGTCTGTGTGTTTTCTATTTGAAGTTTCTTGCTTGTGCTACATGCTTTAAAATGTACAGAAATGAAAGTGGCAAAACTTGAGGGGAGTGGGAATCCATTTGTATGTCGGTTAAAAATCTCTGACTATTGGCGCGAAACGAAAAAATGTGATCTTGTTGCAACAAAAGCTTCGCTCTTTGCAGAAAATTGATGCTGCAGATTTAAACATCAGTATAAGTGTGATTTAATGATTGGAAAACAAATCAATCAGAAACTGAAACATTTTGTTCCATTCAAGCATCAGGCAGAGGAATGAAATCTCTAAAAACAATGAGAAAATGTTCATATCCTCTGGCTTTATTTTTGTGGCATGAACAAATAAGAGCCAAAGGCATGCCAGTTTCAGGTCCTCTACTTTTTATGAGCTGATTGAAGCAAAGGGGCAAGAATTCTTCGGAAATGATGGCTGGCTGGATTGGTTCACTAAGCGGCGTGGCATTCGCATGTTTTACGAACATACTTCGCAGTATTAAGGCAGTTCAGTGTGTTTCACACGTGAAAACAGGTGACTTCGGTTTATCCAAGATTTTCATTATCCGAACCTGCCACCATCTCAATCATTTCAGATGAACGGTACTTTACCGTTTTATATTTTATCCTTTTCTTAACAGCGGACACTTCTTAAAAATGGACAATTTTATTTTCCCCATTAGAGTCCGTTATTTAGAAGTTTTACTGTACATTGTGTATTCTCTAAAGAGCAAGCAAGAATGAGTCATAGTATGTATGAATACTAATGAAATAAAATTAAGAAGACAAAATATTTAAGTTGATTATGTAATTTTAGACCCGAGGTGATTGAAAAATTTTAAATAAATAAACAATAATTTAAGAAGTATTGCACCACCTGCAAACATTACTTACCAAGTTCCACATAGAAGTTGTACCTTGAAGGGCGAGGGGAACGAGTAGCTGCAGTACTGTCAGGAGCAATACCACTGGCTGAGCTCTCTGAAAGCTCATCACTATCACTGCCACCATTAATGTTGTTCCGCCTGTCTCTTTCACGGTCACTTGCACTGCTATTTCCACCTATCCAATCTGAAGAGGCTGCAACTGAAATGCTGTGACGAGGACTACGACCTGCCCTCGGCCTTTTTGCACTCGTCTCGCCACACTCTGAACGCTTTCTACTTCTCCGACGTTTTTTGCCACTTGTTGTGGTGGACTCTGCCAGAGGAGAAGTACCAGCTGGTGCACGTGGTAACTGTTGCTGGCATTCATTTGGAACTTCTATGTTTAATAGTGAATCTGAAGATGGAAACATGAAACAATATTTATATTTCAGAAGTACTACAAAATACAGAGAACAACAAAAAAACTATTTCTAATCAATATTCTACAATTTGAGCTTTATCTATTACTCTGAAACAAAAACTCTGTTACAATTTATTTATTTATTAAGTGAAGCATAAAAAGGATATTCGGTTTTAAGTTCCAAAATTGCATTACCCATTCAAATATATTCACATGTAAATTTGTGCACAATGAAATTTCTGCAGCAATTAACTTGTCTTTCATGTAGATGGATTTGACTTTAGATCACAAACAATGAGAGAGAGAGAGAGAGAAGTAAGTGTAACCCCCCCCCCCCTTTTAACAATAACAGGAAGCAGGTATGCTTAAGGCAGTTACTATCATACACAACACCTTATTGTTCTTTTCTTGTCAGCAGAAAAAGAGAGAATTTGTGATTTTCATGAAAGATGAAGCCAGCTAACTGTATCACATTGTTCTTCAGTGTTAATATTCAATATGTGCAATGAACATATACTACTCTTTGTATACCCCTTAGACTACTGCATTGTATCACTTTCTCCCGCATATGATCTATGAAATTATCACAACAGGGAAATTAAGAGCTAATGTACAGATTTACTGAAAACCATACTTCTAATGTGGCATCTGCAGATGAAGTAAGAAAGGGTAGATTGTGACTAATAAATGCAGATGCGAAGAAACCACTTATTCATTGATAGAAAGTAAGAAATAAACCTACCATCTTCACTGAAATGCTCTCCTTTTGTACCATCCGCACAACTATCCAAATCAATTTCAAAAGAGTCCCTGTGAGACTTAGAGCTATCATTATCCAAATTTGGTGACAATCCTCCTCTCTCACTGAAACAGACAACAAACACATAAGAAATCAGAATTTAATTTTTTAATTTCTATGTGAATTAATCATTTTTGTGATAGATATGAGCACTTTGACATTTAGCTTAAAGCCACAGTATACAATTTTTGAAAGGTCTTCTTGTAAATTTATTTTTCATCATTATGCATTTCAACAAATCATCAAAACACGCTATAGTGAGAACAAGTAACAAAAGATAAGAAATGTTAATAGAAAAAACAAGAGATGAATAACACAGCAGTTTCTACTCACAAGTCAAAGACAATAAGACTCTCATACTGGCAGATGCAAGTGCCAATCTGTATATGCACCAATAATTTAACAATGAAGAAAAGCATTCAAAATGTAAAATGGTGTTAATAGTCATACAGAGATTAAATTGAAAAACTAAAGGTTATGATTAACTATTACATTAGGTCTTAATTAAAAATAAGGCACCGATGTTTAAACAGATTAAAGAGTCACAGCAATAAAATATCCCAAAGGAAATTGTATCTTGCAAATTTTAACAGTATATACAGACATTAAGCTATGTTTATGTAAAAAGCTGCATAACAGACACAGAAATGGAACAGCGTACAGTTACTACATACATACTAAGTGTAAATAAAACAAAAGAGTCAAGGTGTACATTGACATAACCCTAACATCTATAAAAGAAATAAATGAAAGATTTACTGTGTCGAACTTCAAAATTTTTTTTACATGTACTATTGTCAAGTATAAAAGACCTAAAGTTATAACTTGAAAGAAAAGTGTGCTGACTGTTCCACTTTCTGTGTCTTTTGTGTAATTTGTATGTAAAGCTATTTTAATGTCTGCGTCTGTACTACATAAGCTGACAATATTTAGATAATGGGAATTATTTTGTAATATTTTATTAGAATGACCTCTGAATTTATTACACCTGTATATCTTATCTTTATCTACGACCCAACAAAAGTAGAAAGTTACTGGCCAATAGCTCCGTTAAGTGTTACTGACAAATCACTTAAACAACTCATCTACAATAGGACCCTTTAAATAATTAATAAACAAATACCCACTGAGTAAGCCGGATTCAGACCTGGTAGAAGCTGTAATGAGCATGTGTTTGAATGACCCATATTGAAAATGGATATGAGAACAAGTGTGTAAGCATAGCTCTTTCTTGGATCTATCTGCCGCCTACAACACTGTATGGTGAGAAGGCTTTATCTTGAAATTTGTGAGCATCATTCAGTGTTGGAAACTCACAAACCTACATAGCAACATGCTAATCAACAGATTTTTCCAGATCTACTCTGATAACAACAAAAGCAAAGTATTCCAATTAAATGATGGATTACCCCCAAGGATCTGTACTGGACCCTCTCCTTTTAAATTTATTCATTTATGACCTGGCAGCCACATCCTTAAGGTAATTTCATATGTGCTGAGGACATCTGTTTGGTAACCCAGAGTTCCAGTTCTATTATTGCTGATAGTACATTAACTGCAGACATGGAAATACTGGATTCATACTTCAGGAAATGGTGTCTCCACCTAAACCTTCAAACAATTGTTATTTCAGCATTTCACCTACAAAATAGGCACTCTACCCATAAACCAGAAGTCAAACTCCGAGGACAAGCCATGTAGTACTGCAGCACATGGAAGTACTTTGGAATAACACTCGATAGGTCCTTAAATTTCCGACAACATCTCTCCAATGTGGTCGCTAAAGTGAATATCATTCAGAAGTTTGCAGCTAACTCCTGGGGTTGCAGTGCTCAAACCCTATGATCGACTGCTTTGGCACTGTCATACTCTGGTGCTTAATACTTTTGTTCATCTCGGATGAACAGTTTTCATTCTAAGAAAATAGATGTGCAGCTCAGCCAGGCAATGTGACTTATCACAGGTTGCATACATAGCACTGAAACTGTATGGCTACCAGTTTTAAGCAACATCCAACCTCCAGCTCTACAAAGATCAGATGTTCTCCTGAAGATCTGGAGAAACATTCAGAAGAACTCTCAGCTATCCATAAACAGTGATACATTAATAGCAGAACATCAGCGACTGAAGTCAAGAAAACCACCTTGGAAAATTGCACAACATCTTCAAGTCTCCCACTTCAACATCAACGAAGCATGGAAAAGCCAGTGGGAAGAATAGTCAGTGTTCAACGTCATCTGGTTGAAAACCCTTCCATGTGAGTTCCGGGTTTCACACTCCCCAGACACCAGTGGAGAATCATCAACCATATCCTAACAGGACAAGGGAACTGCAGATATCTACAGCACAAATGGGGCTGGGCAACATCTCCCGACTGTGACTGTGGAGCTGCCCTGCAAACAATAAAACACATTATTGGTGAATGCCTCAAATGAGCCTTAGGGAGATCAATAAATGACATCTACCACGTAACACCTGAAGGGCTCAACTGGATCAACGGACTGGACCTAGTCATCTAAGAACTTGTGTAATGTGTACATTATTTAGTATAACACTTTGCACATCTGATCCTGTATCCCCCTTTTTTTTGTCGTACCTTACAATGTATACAATTATGTATCTGATCCAAGCTCTGTATCATCATACAATAAATAAATAATCTAAAACTTCATGTAACTGTTAATATGTCACTTTAGTTTCTTACAGTGTTCATATTCTTTAAATTATTTTTCAAAAGAAGTAGATTGGCTGGCCAGTACTTACCTTTGTGCTGTACCGCCGATAGTGACACAAATGAAGAAAAAGAAAATGGATGAAAAAGGACAAGCTTTCGGAACATAGTGGAAGAGAAAGGAAGAAAAAAGGATGGGTACGGAAGGGAAAGGTAATTCACGACCTAGGTCATGAGGATGCTGTTTGAGGAGTGTGGAAGTCCTCAGTACTAATATGAAGCGTCTCTGACTTCCACACTCCTCAAACACTATCCTCATGACCTAGGTTGTGAATTACCTTTCCCTTCCGTTCCTATCCTTTTTTCTTCCCTTTCTTCCGACCTGAAAAAGGAATTGTGTTCCAAAGCTTTCCCTTTCCTTCATTTGTGTCACTATTGGCAATACAGCACAAAGGTAAGTACTGGCCAGCCAATCAATCTCTCTTAAAAAATAATTTATCATCTCTGAGGAGAATTTTCATCATTAATCGAATATTGTTCATATTCTTTGATATTCAATTTTGTCTCTGTATGACTGTAAACACCAACTGATGTATGTGATGGTTTCTTCACCGGTATGTTAACAGTGCAAATAGAGTTTGGTACTTTACTCTATGCATGCATCTTTTTTTTTTTTTTAAGTGACTTCCAGGCCCTCTTTTGTGCGCTTTGCTTTGTATTTCATTATTAAGTGCATACAGAAATTGCTATATTATGGAGGGAAAAGTTTTTTAATTAGCATTTCTTATACTGTACGTCTCTTTCTTGCCACAGCTGTGTTCTTATAATGTGGTATTGAATTGTAGAAAGACTAATAAATAACTATGACAATCCTAAAATGCTGGTTGGACATCTCAGACTATACTGTTGTTTGGTAGGTGGACAGTATGGGATGGGGTGGGAAGGAGGGTGGGAGGCAGGAAGAGAATTGAGTGCGAGTGACTAGCATTCAGAGAAGGTGGTGAGTTAGCCAGCAAGCTGCATTGAAATGTAGGGTGTGCAGAATAATAAATCTTACATGGCAGAGTTCAGAGGTAGGAGTACATGGAAGTAGGCCCCACCCCATAATAAGGCTGCTGTGGGGAGACAAGCCTGCCTCCTGTGGTGTTGGAAACATAAAATGTAAAAGCTGAAATGGCACACATTGCTTTAAATGTAGTTCATATATAAAAAGTAGATCTACTACAAGGCGTTGCAAGCTACTCTTGAAATGTGCGAGCAACTGCATCATTAATTATTTTAATAATGTATTTAACAATACAAAACACTCATGGACAGAGGTATGCAAAGCAATAGCAAAACAGATGACAATGGCTGCATCACACAGTACTGCCAGTTAATGATGCTGGCTGCATCCAAGAAACAAATGATTGCTGGCTGAAGCCTCCTGATGTCCACCGACTTCTACTGATTTAGTTCTAAGAGGAGCTCTGCCATCTAACAGATAAACACAGTAGGAGGCTATGGAGTGTGTGCTAGGCATGTGCAATAGGCATGTTTGTGCTGATGCCAAGTCACACACAAAGTAGGTGGCATGCAGTTATGAACTGGAAAGGGGTTTCGGGACAGAGAAAGGGGAACTGTTGGTTACAGGGTGTAGGAAGGGAGGTTAATATAAGTTAAGGGTAGCCTGACTTTGGGAATGAAGAATAAGTTTTAACAATAGCTCCCATTTTGTAGTTCTTATGTAATGGTGAAGGAACAGCTGTATACGTGCAGGTGTTATTGGAAGTTGCTGGGTTTGATGTGGACTGAGAGGTCAATGATACCATTGGAAAGGAAGAGATTAATGTCCAGGATGGTGGTAAGGTGTGTTGAGGAAAACCAGTCTTAATAGATGGGGGAAGCTTGTGTAGGAACGAAGTTAAGGTGTCCTGGATGGCAGCATCTACACCTTGATCCGCACCACCAACAATACCTGTACTTCAACTGCTTCCCTCCATGAGCCCTTCAAAAACAAAACAAAATCACTCCCATAGAGCCTGGTCTCCCACAGATGCCATCCCTGGCCAAACAGGCTATAGGAGGCACCAAGGATTTCATAAACAGGCACTATTAAACAGACCTAGACCATCTCTCGTACCATATCCTCACACACCACCAATCCACCCCCAAAACCATTCACAAAGTAGTGCCTTCCTCATCACCCAATACCATCATAAATTGGAACAACTGAATCACATCCTTTTTTGGGGTTTGACTATCATCATGCACTTAAATGAGGGACATTGTACCAAAGATCCTGTCAACCTCCACCCTCAAGTGGTAATTTTACATCCACCCAGCCTATACCGCATTCTAACCTGTACCTAAGCCATCCTCATGCACAACCCCAATAATGAGATAACGTTTTCATCAAAAACTACAATGTCAACCACTCTCACAAAATTAACAGAAATTCACATCAAAAGAGGTTGCAAATGCAGAACTTTGAATAAATCTTGTTTATGAAACTAAAAATAAAATTTTGCTAAGCAAGAGCTATGGACAACAGTGCTGTGAAATAATTTTTAAGAAATTGATTTACTATGCAGTTTACTGAACTCACAAATTTTGCCTTGATTAACCAAGTATGGATGTTCACTATAATTTCCTGAACATATAAGATTCATAAATTATTATTTTAAAAAGTTAAATTTTGCAATTTCATCTGTACTTGCCAGACTGAACCTTCAAGAACACTCAGCAGGAAGAAGAAACCTGCCAAGAAAAATGTTCTGTTGCGACTCAATCATAGTGGAAAAATAATTGAAATAATGCGTGGAAAAAAATTACAAGGATGTCTTCTTCACATACTTTCAGCAATTAAGATCTAAGAAGATCCATAACATTATATACACAATCACGATCACAATAAATGCTTACTTTACAAAAGAAAAATATGTGAGTGAAAATAATTCTTCTTAGATATCAAAAGTAAACAGGTGAACTGTAGAGAGAGATCTCCATGTTGGCAGGCAAGTATGACTAAATTTTTACCACCACTTTGCTTCTCATTAAATAAAATATTTGACTAACAGTTAATTTATAAGACTTACTCAGATATTGTGGATAGGCTACTGTCAGGTGTTGTGGGAGGTGTATTGTCCATGACGGGAGCTGCATCTCTCTTATTACCAGAGGCACCTGCAACAGGTGCTGGGTGGACTGGCAGAGATACTTCAGCTGATGGGGGTGGGGAGGGTCTTGAATGACACCTTGAAGGGCTGCTGGTGCGTGCAGGTCCAGGACTGGAGCCAGGAACACTCGCAAATGGCATTTCATCCACCGCAGCTAATGTGGAGTCTGCCTCTTCATCCTGTGTCGGCTGAACAGCTGCAGGAGAGCCTGGAATAGTTTCTTGGCACAACAAAGAGCCCAGGACTTGACAGTCACCTTCACCCTCACAGTCTTCTGCAGCCTCTTCCAGTGCCTCAACCTATAAAGAAAAAAATCGTACATTTATGATCCATCAACAAAGAATGAAAAAGGTTACACTACTACTTACAAACATTCTGAATATCCATAGACTAAGATGCCTTGGGGTGAATATCTCCACATAACCCACACTTTACTTTTAAAGTATAGTGCTCATGTTTTAATGTACAAAATGATAAGAACCAATTTATTGTGAAGAGGAGATCCTCTTTTGCTGGTGGTAAAGAACACTACATCGATACAGTGGTAAATTGTGCACCAATATGAAGATTTCTACTCATGTAATAATAAAATAGGAATATTATTAACAATCAGTAAGTTAATAGTGAGTTAGTACAGGTTAGTAACAATGATAACATGGGAAAAATTTATACTCCGAGCCCCTGAAATAACTAGGGAAACTGCACGCCATACTCTGAACCAATATTCCAGTACATTTATAACTATTATTAACTGCCAGTACTGTATTAAAGAAGTGAAACATGAATTGTAAATGTGAAAGCAGTCCAAAACCTGATGTAGGGATTTGAAAATGTAGCATCTATTTATGTCTAAGATTACATTCTGTTTCTTTTCTGTAAATAATTAGATATAAATTTCAAAATTGGGCATCCTATGTGCTTGGAGATGTAACTGGCCATATATGTGTATAAAATAAAGATTGTTTGACTTACCCAAAGTACAGGCTCGTCAATAGAAACATAAAACACAAATAAAAACACACAAACATTCAAGCTTTCGCCACCACTGGCAGCTTCTTCAGGAAAAAGAGGAAAGAAGGAGAGGAGAGAGGAGAAAGGGAAGGATACGGGTTTTGAGGAAGTGGAAAAGGAGTCATTCCAATCTAAGAAGTGGAAACAATCTTTATTTTATACATATTTTTCCCACCAGGAAAGTCTCCTTCTATATAAGTTTGATTTTTGTGGGGGTCTGCAGTGTTAAAAATGTATTTTAATGACATATTAAAATATTTAAGCCAAAACACTGATATTCAATATTGATGATAGCTTTTATTCGCATATTTATTTCGGCACAATAAGCTTATTTCGGCTATTAAATGCCGTCCTCAGGAATTCTGCAATTACGATAAAACATATTTAACATAAGTAATTTTACTGTATGTTATGCCACACTTAATTTTGATTTAAATGTGGTTATACATACCAGAGAAAACTCACTTCATTTTTCACTCAATATCGTTAGATGTCAATCTGTCAAGTGGCTGTAGACTGTTTTTGTATTTTATAAAATCAATACTTATAAGTAGTTATGATTAGATCTTGGTTTGCCAGTTGTGTCAATGATACTGAATGTTTACTTCATAGGGTGTTATTGGCATTGTGTGTTGGCTGTGGTGCTATGGAGCCAAGTATAGATTGTCTTTGGGTTTTTTGTTAATTTTATCTGTTCTCGTGGTGAAATATGTGAATAACTGTTTCAATATAAATTTTATGATTCAGTTCTATTTGTTAATTTATTAGATTTTGTGTTTGGTTTAGAGAGTGCAAATATATTTACACTTGCTCAATAATGTTCATTTCAGGGCCTTTTGGTAATATGTGGAGGATGGCCATTGCTCTTTATATAGTGTCTACTCCGCAATTTTCATTTAGTAAGTGCTGAAAAAAATGTTTATGGGTTGTTTTTGCTTTCTTGTAGTGTTCTTTGCATCTAATATTGAAACTCTTGCCTGTCTGTTCTATGTAGAATTTATTGCATTATTACCTCAAGTACTTTTGTTGGTTTATATTGGAGGTTTTGTATTTCCAGGATTGATAATTTATTTTAGGCTGTTTTTGTTCTTTTATGTGAAAGTGGTATTAGTGTTTTTTGGATCTTATTCAAAATATTATCAAAATATGTTTGTTTGTAAAGCTTAAGGGACTTAACTGCATGGTCATCAGTCCTTAAACTTACAAACTACTTATGAACTATCTTATACCAAAGACGGCATAAATATCCATGCCCAAGGGGGTATTCGAACCTCCAACAGGGCACTACCAAAACATGTGGTAGGTAAATAGATATAGGTTTTTATTCTCTCGAGATTCTTTCTAGTTTCATTTCCTTGTGAATGTTGTATGATATGGGTTTTGTATTCTTGTTGTATAATATTGGAATGTATATATTTATTTCTGTCAAATGTCTACCTTGGTGTGTTTGCGTGTGTATATGTGTGTTTACCTTTCCCCTAAGGTAAATCTTTCCACTCCTGGGATTGGGATGACGCCTCATGCACTCTCTTAAAACCCACGTCCTTCCCTTTTTCCCCTCCTTCCTTCCTCTTTTCCTGATGAAGCGGCCAACGGTTGCGAAAGCTTCATTGTTCATTTGTGTGTGTGCGCGTTTGTTTTTATTTGTGTTTTTTTTTTTTTTTTTTTTTTTTTGTCGTCGTCTATCAATGAGCCTATGCTTTGGGTAAGTTACTCATCTCTATTTTTATACTTTTTATCCCACCAGGAAAGTTTCCTTCAATAATATCTTTATTTCATTTTGTATGGCTTTTTCATCTAGAGGTAGTTGTGTTATTCTGCTAATGATGGTACTGAAGAGGGCTAGTTTGTGAGATTTTGGGCGGCACGAAGTACTGTGAATGATGCAGTCCGAAATAATTTTCTGGCCATTTCGCATGCACGTGCACACCCACCCACACATATTATTTGTCAAACTATATCTTTGACAGAATTATATTTTCACTCTTCAAAGGAGTGTGTACAGATATGACACTTCCTGGGGGATTAAATCTGTGTGCCGGAACCGGGATTTGAACCTGAGACCTTTGCCTTTCGCAGGCAAGTGCGCTACCAACTAAGCCATCCCAGCACACTTCAAGGTCTGTCCTCATAGCTTTACTTCCACCAGTACCTTACCTCCAACTTTCCATACTCCACAGAAGTTCTCCTGCACACGGTTTTAATTACTACAGTTAATAAGGTTCAGAAAAAAAAAATGGTTGTTCTACTTGTACTATAGAAAGAAAGGGAGACAAGTGACTGACCTCTTCTGCTACTAATGGTGCAGCATTTTCTGAGAGTACGCATGCAGGAGACTCTGCGACGACACTCGAAGCAGTCCCCTTATCTTGCTTGTGCAACGAGTCCGATGCTTCTGACACTGAAATCGTTACAGCAGTCTCTGAAATAACTACAGGTGAAGAAAAATTTGAATCTAACACTTCTTCTGTCCTACGTTTCAAGAGAGTAACTTCTCTGGAATCATTGTTACTTTCACCACTAATAACCACTTGATGTTCTCTGGTCCTATGTTTTTGTAACTCCTTGTCTTCTGTTTCATTTTGATGCTGCAACTGTTGTTTTTGGTGTCTCTGTGGAGTCCTTTGTTCTGTTTCATCACCGTCATCTTCATCATCACCATCTTCCTCCTCCTCTTCCTCTTCTTCTTCTTCCTCCTCCTCCTCTTCCTCCTCCACGACTTCTTCCTCTTCGACCTCTCCACCTATCTCCTCTCCATCGTCTTCTTTTCTTTCATTTTCCCGCCATCCACATTTCTGTTCCAGCTTATTATCTTGCCGTTTCTGTGGTGACTGCAATTGCTTTTGCTGGTCTTGCTGGTCACCTTGTTCATCATCTCCTTCCTCCTTACTTACTTCACTGCTTTCCTCTTCTTGCTCCTGCTGCTGTTGCTGCTGCTCTTGTTCAGTTTCTTCTTCTTCTTCCTCTTCCTCTTCATCTTCCTCCTCCTCTTCTTGAGATTGCTGTTGCTGCTGTTCCTCCTCATCTTCCTCCTCCTCCTCTTCCTCTTCTTCCTGCACTTGCTGTTGCACTAGCTCGTCAACTTCCAGTTCTCCTTCCTTTTGTGGCAGAAGAATGATATCGTCTTGTAATACCTTAGTGTCATCTGCTTTCACCAATTCTTGCTGTTCAGCAAACACAGCCTTACTACTACAATCTTCAAAGGAAGGATCTTCATTACACTCTTCCCGCTCAACGATGTCTGTGTCAAGTCGACGTCTTTTTGGACTCTCTGGCATTACTGCGGTGTCCAAAAGATCTGCTTCACCAACTTCAATCTGTTTCGAAAGAGAAAAGATTAAAAATTAGAAATCATTCAAAATTTATACTTGAAAGCAAACTTTACAAAACAGGCGTGCGCGCGACACACACACACACACACACACACACACACACAGAGAGAGAGAGAGAGAGAGAGAGAGAGAGAGAGAGAGAGAGAGAGAGAGAGAGATTTTGGGACAGACGGGGTTGTAGGAGGCAGGAGTATTTGCTATGTATCAGTAGTTTAATTAGTTATCATTCTCAGTAGGTACTTGCACCTTTGATCTAGTAGCATTGTTCCTAGTGATAAACCATATACAGTATAGCCCTATTATTATGTTCCCAGATTTTACATTTTCCCACTTTTTACACAATTTTTTGATGGTCCTTTCAAATTTCCTATGTTCAAAATGTTAATTTGCCCCCATTTGTGCATTAATATATTTGCATTCTTCCCACACTTTATGCTTTTCGAAACCATGCCCCTACAGAAAAAAAAAGACTTAATTGATGTAAATTGATACTGGCATTGCTTTTGCCTTCAAGCATAGTGTTTATAAATGTTTCTTGACTCTTTGCCATTATTCAAACACATATTTCACATTTCGTTGTTGACAGTACACACCAAGTTGACTCACAACACAATGGCAGTGGGAGCATTGAGTATCAGCTTAACACAATTGGCAGTTTTTTGTTTGTTTGTATGACACATTTAGAGAATTATACATATTGCAAAGTGCAGATATTTATGTAAGTATTTTTTGTGACATTTTATAAACAGTGAGACTAATGGTTTGCTTGTGTCTGTTTTTCTGCACATTGAAGTGGGCACAGTATGTAAAACCTCAAAGAGACGATTACCGTGTGAGATGCCAATTGTCACATAAAATACTTCAGTATATTTTTGTGCTTGAGAATACAAATACAGTGTAAACCCGTTTTTACACTTTTCAAGGGACTTAATGAAAGTGGTGTAAAATGCAGGAAAATGTAAAATTCAAGAAATAATGTTTTAAGTGGTAAATATGCTTACTGGATCACTTGCATTTTTGTAGTTTATTTAATAAAATGTGTAGATGGGGAACAACTCACCGTAAAGATGCACGTTGAGCCACCGACAGACACAAATGAAAGACTCACAAACACTCACTCAATTCTAAATAGTCGGCCGTGGCCTTCTTCAGAGACAGAACACTCATCCACACATCAGCCACCTCTGGCCATCCAACACAGTTTGACTACTCGGCAAGCAGAAGGGATGGGAGGGAGAAGGTGTGGAGGAGGGGGGGGGGGGGAGTAGAGAGGCGATGTCAGGTGGAAAATGAGATGCAGTATGAAAACCTGGGGTGTGTATATATATATATATATATATATATATATATAGAAAAGAGATGACTTACCAAAAGGACCGGCTCGTCGAGAGAAACAAATAAAATAACACACAAACACACATACAAGCTTTCGCCACCACTGGCAGCTTCTTCAGGAAAAAGAGGAAAAAGGGGGAGGAAAAGGGAAGGATATGGGTTTTAAGGAAGTGGAAAAGGAGTCATTCCAATCCCAGGAGTGGAAGGACTTACCTTAGGGGAAAAAAAGGAAGGTAAACAAATACACACACACTCAGACATATCGAAACGCAAGCACACCTAGACAGACATTTGTCTGACAAATGTCTGTCTGTCTAGGTGTGCTTGCGTTTCGATATGTCTGAGTGTGTGTGTATTTGTTTACCTTCCTTTTTTTCCCCTAAGGTAAGTCCTTCCACTCCTGGGATTGGAATGACTCCTTTTCCACTTCCTTAAAACCCATATCCTTCCCTTTTCCTCCCCCTTTTTCCTCTTTTTCCTGAAGAAGCTGCCAGTGGTGGCGAAAGCTTGTATGTGTGTTTGTGTGTTATTTTATTTGTTTCTCTCGACGAGCCGGTCCTTTTGGTAAGTCATCTCTTTTCTATTTTTATTTTTATTTATCCCACCGGGAAAGTTTCCCTCTATAATTTTCGTTTCATCAAATATATATATATATATATATATATATATATATATATATATATATATATATATATATAATATTATAGAAGGAGACCTTCTAGCCTATATATATATATATATATATATATATATATATATATATATATATATACGTAAAAAATAGATGAACACTTACCAGGCGAAGGGGCACAGGCAGTAATAGCAACAAATAAACACACAGACACACACACACTCAAAAATGCTAGCTTTCGCAGCCTAGCTGCTTCATCAGGCAGAAGGGAAGGAGAGGGAAAAGGAAATGATGAGGGATTTAAGGAAGGGGGTAAGGAGCCATTCCAATCCCGGGACAGGAAAGACTTACCTTGGGGGAAAAAATGGAAGGTAAATAAATGCACATACACCCACACATTTACACAGACACAAGTACACTTAGGCAGACATACTGTAGAACTGTAGAAAGCAAAGAAGTTAGACAGAGATGCCACTTGAGGCAGAGGCTCTGTCCAGAGAACCAAGGCAAAGATGTTAAGATGGTGGGTGGGAATTCGAATTTAGCGGAGGTTGAGACCAGGTGGGCAACGGGAAGAGAGAATATGCTGAAGGGCTAGTTCCCATCTCCGGAGTTCTGAAGGATTGGTGTCAGTGGGAAGTATCCAGATAACCCGGACGGTGTAGCACTGTGCCAAGATGTGCTGGCCATGCACCAAGGCATGTTTAGCCACAGGGTGATCCTCGTTACCAACAAACACTGTCTGCCTGTGTCCATTCATGCGAATGGACAGTTTGTTGCTGGTCATTCCCACATAGAACGCTTCACAGTGCAGGCATGTCAGTTGGTAGATCACGTGGGTACTATCGCAAGTGGCTCTGCCTTTGATCGTGTACACCTTCCGGGTTACGGGACTGGAGTAAGTGGTGGTGGAAGGGTGCATAGGGCAGGTTTTACAACGGGGGCGGTTACAAGGGTAGGAGCCAGAAGGTAGGGAAGGTGGTTTGGGGATTTCATAGGGGTGGAGTCCACCCCTATGAAATCCCCAAACCACCTTCCCTACCTTCTGGCTCCTACCCTTGTAACCGCCCCCGTTGTAAAACCTGCCCTATGCACCCTTCCACCACCACTTACTCCAGTCCCGTAACCCGGAAGGTGTACACGATCAAAGGCAGAGCCACTTGCGATAGTACCCACGTGATCTACCAACTGACATGCCTGCACTGTGAAGCGTTCTATGTGGGAATGACCAGCAACAAACTGTCCATTCGCATGAATGGACACAGGCAGACAGTGTTTGTTGGTAACGAGGATCACCCTGTGGCTAAACATGCCTTGGTGCATGGCCAGCACATCTTGGCACAGTGCTACACCGTCCGGGTTATCTGGATACTTCCCACTGACACCAATCCTTCAGAACTCCGGAGATGGGAACTAGCCCTTCAGCATATTCTCTCTTCCCGTTGCCCACCTGGTCTCAACCTCCGCTAAATTCGAATTCCCACCCACCATCTTAACATCTTTGCCTTGGTTCTCTGGACAGAGCCTCTGCCTCAAGTGGCATCTCTGTCTAACTTCTTTGCTTTCTACAGTTCTACAGTATGTCTGCCTAAGTGTACTTGTGTCTGTGTAAATGTGTGGGTGTATGTGCATTTATTTACCTTCCATTTTTTCCCCCAAGGTAAGTCTTTCCTGTCCCGGGATTGGAATGGCTCCTTACCCCCTTCCTTAAATCCCTCATCATTTCCTTTTCCCTCTCCTTCCCTTCTGCCTGATGAAGCAGCTAGGCTGCGAAAGCTAGCATTTTTGAGTGTGTGTGTGTCTGTGTGTTTATTTGTTGCTATTACTGCCTGTGCCCCTTCGCCTGGTAAGTGTTCATCTATTTTTTACGTATATTTTTTTCCTGTTAGGAATTTTTCCTCTATAATATATATATATATATATATATATATATATATATATATATATATATAAAATAGACGAAGATTACTCACCAGGCGAAGGAGCACAGGTGTGACAGCATCACAAATAAATAAATGAATACACACACACACACACACACACACACACACACACAATCGCAAGCTTTCGCAACCCAGTTGCGTCTTCAGGCAGTAGGGAAGGAGAGGGAAAAGGAAATGATGAGGGTTTTAAGGAAGGGGGTAAGGAGGCATTCCAATCCCGGGAAAGGAAAGACTTACCTTGGGGGGAAAAATGGAGGGTAAACAAATGCACACATGCCCACACATTCACACAGACACAAGTACACCTAGGCAGACATACTGTAGAAAGCAAAGAAGTTAAGTTATAGAAGTTAAGAAGTTAGACAGAGATACCACTTGAGGCAGAGGCTCTGTCCAGAGAACTGATGCAAAGATGTTAAGAAGGTGGGTGGGAATTCAAATTTAGCGGAGGTTGAGACCAGGTGGGCAACGGGAAGAGAGAATATGCTGAAGGGCTAGTTCCCATCTCCGGAGTTCTGAAGGATTGGTGTCAGTGGGAAGTATCCAGATAACCCGGACGGTGTAGCACTGTGCCATTATATATATATATATATATATATATATATATATATATATATATATATATATATTGGTTTTCATGCAGCATCTCATTTTCCGCCTGACATCGCCTCTGTTTGTTGTTTCCCCTCCCTTATCATCCCTCTCCACAACCCCCCTCCTCCACCCTCCCATCCCTTCTGCTTGCTGAGTAGTCAAACTGTGTTGGACAGCCAGAGATGGCTGACGTGTGGATGAGTGTGCCCGAGTGATTGCGTGGATGAGTGTTCTCTCTCTGAGGAAAGCAGCGGCAGAAATTTTAGAACTGAGTGTGTGTTTGTGTCTTTTATTTGTGTCTGTCAGTGGCTCAACATTCGACTTTGTGGTGAGTTGTTCCCTATCTACATATTATTATTCACATTCCTTACTGGACCTTACATTGTTGTTAGTTTGTACTTTATTTGTGATATATGTACGTAATAAGTATAAAAATACTTGTAAGGAAGTTTATTTATTATGTAATAAAGGTTATACATATTTTGTACTACTTTAAGCACCAGGCGGAAATGTAACTTAACTTAATAGGAAGCAGAAATTTTTAACGTAATTTCATTCATCATAATCGACCTCGTCAGCAAGCCTTTAACTGGCATTCAATATTGACATAGTGAAACTGCACAAGTTTCATACTTTTTCTATTTTTCGGTGCTTCGTACAATATTCGAGAATTTAGATGCAATTTAGAGTGCAAATATATGCACAGGTATTTTTGTGATATCTGCACAGGGTTGTCAACTCACACCACAATCGTGTTTTTGAGGTTATAATATACTGTGCCCCTTCAATGTGCAGAAAAACATACAAAAGCTAATCATCAGTTTCACCGTTTGTAAAACTTCAAAAAATTCTTAGATAAATGTTTAAATTTCACAATAACAATAAATTTTTGAAATCCGCCACACAAAGCGTGAAAAACTACCAGTTGCGTAACCAAAGCTAAGCTGACAATTGGTGCAGTGGTTCATGGGAAAGTCATGAATCTACAAGGCGCGTACTGAAAGTTCAACAAAACGAGAAACGTATATTTGAATAAATGCAGTGTGTCAAGAAACTTGACTGTCTAATGTTTATGAACACTATACTTGAAGGCGAAAGCCATACCAGTGTCATTTATGTCATTTTTTTCTTCATGAACATTGTTTCAAAAACTTAAAACACAAGACAAGTGTAAGTACGTTAACATAAAATGGGAGCAAATTAATATTGTTAACATAGGAAATTTGATGGGGCCAACAAAACATGGTGTAATTGGCAGGAAAACGTAAAATCTGGGTACATAAAAGCAAGTTTTTACTGTAAATTCACAAATATCATTGTGCAAAACATAAAAAAATACACAATTTATGCAAGGTTTAATTACTTCAGTAATGAATGCCAGATATGTGGTGACAACATTGATTATGGTGAATGAAATCATGTCAAAAATTTCCACATCCTATAAGGTTACCAGTTCCAGTTCTGCTTGGCACTTATAATAGTACAAAATGTAGATAACCTAGATAATAAATAAACTTCCTGGGAATTATTTTGATGTCTATCATGTTCATATACATAAACTACAAAAGTGCAGGAGTGACCCAGTAAGCAAATTTTATCATTTAAAATGTTATTTCCTGCATTTTACACCATTTTTTATGATGTCCTTTGATAAGTGTAAAATGGGATTTTACTGTAATAGACTTATTTATTTCTTATAAACTCCCTTATATCACACTCAGAAGACCTTTTTCAGTTTTAGAGACTACTATGACACCATAAAAAACAGTATATGTTTTAAAACTACAAAGAGACATTGATCACTGTAGTTTGACCTATTGCTATTAATGTGTAAATACTTTCATGGAGGACCAAAACTAACCCCAACAAACAGGGCTATATATCTTACCACATGTCTGTACATCCTGTAAGAGAAGTGTAATAAAGAAACTCAACAAACAGAACTACATTCACCACATCAACCAGCACCAATTCCGCAAACATCAGCCGTATGAAATCAAAACCTCTTAACTTCAGAAATGCATTTCATTCAGCACAAAATCAACATTAACTAATGAACATTAGGAAAATTGATATCAAGTTACTGAATGGAATTATGATTTATTAGTATGGAGAATGCAACATGTTATGGTAGAACCCAGGTATTCTAGACTAAAAGTGAGTGTCATCTGTTTGGATTCAGAATTGTCTCAATTATATGGGGGAAAAAAAAACCACCTGTTATATAGAAACACAACTACTCTGTAAGATCAGCAGCAACAAGGCAACTAACATTCCAATGTGAGATTGAAGAAGTAACTTTTTGTCACGTATTCAGAAAGATAAAATAAGCTCCTCATTGGCAGTTCACTGATCAAAGAATAGGCACCACAACTGTGCACAAACTTATGAATGGTGATCGAACATTTACTGCCAACAATGAATGATTAAACTGTTGGAGGAAGAGACCCACGATACAACAATCAATGGTAAGTAGAGGATAAATGTAAGTCAATGTTACTGCTACAGATGTATTCTTAGATCATTTTAGAAAACACAAGAGTGTAGATTGCATAAAAATTTATAATAAAGGTGTCCAGTCTGAATCAGTTAAGATAGTCAGACCATCTCCATAGATGGTAAGCAAAGGAGGAAGCTGTAAATAACAATCTCTTCACATAGACAAAGAACAAACAGGTATACATACTTTTAGTGTATCATGCATTTCATGAAATGTTATTACTGTGTTAATGGCAGAGCTAGACATTTTTACATATTTCAGATACATACATAACATATTGTTGTTTGTTTACTGGAGAGTATTTAAATATTTTAAAATTAAAGTTTACATAAGCTAAGTAACAAATTTAAAAATGGAATTTAATAAAGGACATCTAGGTATCATTCAAATTTTACTCTAATAACAATTTACTGTGTAGTAATTATAAATCTTACATACCTCTTGTTGCACAATTTCCCCCCTCTCCAACATTTTCATTTCTTCATCTCTGTTACCACCATCTTGCATTTCACAGGTACCGGAATCCTTTCTGACAGATGCTGAGTTCACAACCGCTTTTTCATACACTGAGAATAATTGTGGCATGCTTTCCCTAATAGAATTTTCCCTAGCACTTACAGAATGGCCTTCAGAATCATTGGAAGTTGAAGTCATTGAAGTAGTTAGAGCTTCTCCCGGTTGACCCACAGTTGCCAACTGCACATTTTCTTCTGCATTAATTTGTGCTGGTAACGTTTCTATAATGACAGGGGTATCTTCTGAAAGGAGAGGCATTTCAACTTCCATAGAATCTGGAAGTGTTACTGCCGCTTCTGGAACTGATTTCCCTGCGCCAGCTGTCATACTTGGTAACTCAGAGGAACCATCAGTTGAAGATCCCACTTCTGTAGCAGGCTGTGGTGATCCCCTTTCACTACTATTTTCCTCCTCCTCGTCTTCTTCATCTTCCTCTTCATCATCACCATCGTCATCCTCCTCCTCTCTATTGTCTTCCTCCTCCTCCTGTTCTTCTTCGTCCTCCTCATCCAATGGTGCTATCACAAGCCTGGATTCTTCATCACTGCTATCAGTATCAGATGAATCCACAGCAGCTGTAAACCTGCTCCTTGCCTCTCTCATATCAAGTGGAGGAGGGGCAGGTGGGGGCGGTGCAGGTGGCGGCGGTGTTGGAGGTCCACCCTTTCCAAACAGATCTATTTCCTGATCGTCGTCATCCATAATTGACTGATCAATAACACGTTGAATGGCAGCACTAATTGTGTCATCTTCATATTCTGCCTCCTTGAGAATCATATTCATGACTTCTTCTGGAGACTCATTTGCTGATGCTTGATGACTATCAGATGACCTCCCTCCCATGTTGCTAGAAGGTGGACGTATCTGTTCTCCAAATGTGAATTCATCTTCGGAGGGAGGAGGCAAAAGTTCCTCATGATTACGCTGTGGATACGAAAACAGTGGTTCAGATCTAATTGCACCAAGTTGTTCATCATTATCATTTTCATTATCATCCTCATCGTCCATATCATCATCGGCATCATTATCATCATCTTCGTCGTCATCATCGTCGTCGGCATCGTGACCACAATCGTCACCATCGAAGAGGCTAATACTACCAATTCCACTGACACTGCCCCTTGAAGCTGGTCTGCTATTCACCAGTCTGAAAGAAGGTGACACACACAATTTATCAAAAGCATCTTCGCACCCGTGAGTCTTGGAAGAAGACAGTAATGTGTTGTCAAGTGCTGAAATAGAATCATCATCTGATTTTTGAACACTGTGACATAACTTCTTTTTTGTTTCAGAATCTGAAGACTCTCCATTTTTTGTGTAAATTGACTTTTTCCTTTGAGGTGATCTATCACACTTTGGAGGAGAGGAAGATCCAATATCTTCAAATATTCTAGGGATTACCGATCGTCTACTTCCCTTGCAAGATCTATCGTCTAAAAGTAATGATTCTCTTTTAGGTCGAACTTCGAGTTCAAATGGTTCTGGTTCTTTGAATTCATAAATATCATCTGCCACTGTCTCACATATCTTGTCAGGAAGCTTTCTTAAGGAGGAATTATCTGCTTTTAAAGATGCAAGACTCTTATCTTCTTCTTGAATATGTTGGGGAACTTCTGTTTTAATCTCAAGAGGAATAATACATTCTTCAACGTCAGGCAAGACCTTGACAGTTTTCTCTATGCCCTTTAGTTCTGAACGTATCTCATTTAGATCAAAGTCACGGCCTCTTGGTTCATTTTCATCACTATCTGTTTCAGTTTTGATATCCAAACAATGAAATGCACGCCGTGTACGTCTTTTGCAAAAAATCTGATTTTCAGGCTCAGGAGTAGCTGGAATACTACTATCATCGGCCTCCTCTTCCTCAAGTGAAGAAGAAGGATCTGCAATCCCTTTACTTCTGATAACACAATTACCACCTATACTTTCGTCGTCGTCTTTTGAAAATGACACTTCAGCCTTGCTATCTGTATATTGCTCATTAAATGATAGAGTTTCTTGCTTCAGTTCATCATTCTCCAAATTTGATATGGACGATGTTACTTTTTCATTCCCACTACGAAGTCGTGCTAGTTCTACTTCTTGTTCAGAATCAAATCCATCACTCTCTGTTTCAGATGCAAGAGAGATATCTGAAATGAAACACACACAAATTATTAGCATATTGAGGTCTAATATAATATATGAATAAAATAATAATAATAATAATAATAATAATAATAATAATAATAATATATTGTGATAATAGTAAGTGCAACCACTTTTTGTAGTGAGTGGTAGTTTGGACTCATTGCATTTTATGCAACGCATAAATTTCTATTGTTGCACAAAGGAAATAAATTTACAGCCTCACTTTGTAATAAATAAATGTATTGTCAAGAAAATGGGTATTGAATTATAATCAATCAAGAAAGGATTTAAATTGGCAGAGCAAAACATAGAGCTGTGAAATGTGCTCTCCCATGTTTGGTAACTGATGCATACATCTTAACAACAAATTTTTCATATTTTCTACTTTCTCGTCTTTCTTTTTAATGAAATTATTACATAAATGTGGTACAAACCAAATGGCACACAAGGAGACTATAAAAAACTGTAAAGAACATTAGTCACAAACAAGTATTAGGGGGTCGGGGGCACATTATTCTGCATATTTAAGAAATTTTTTTTTATCAGAGATCTTGGCTCAATCCTATCACATAAATACAAGAGAGCAAGGGAAATTTTTGAGTGACATTTAAATGAGATGATTAACAATCATTACTAATTTTAATAAGCATTTATAAGTGGTTTCATGTATTGTGACAGACTTCTGAAAGGCCTTGTCCAAAATAGAAAAGACATGCATTTCACAATGACCATAGCAAATGGAGATAGTGGTCATGTAGGCGAGTTGCTCTTCTGAATCTGTATGGGCGTTTTGTGTGTGTGTGTGTGTGTGTGTGTGTGTGTGTGTGTGTGTGTGTGTGTGGAGGGGGCAAAGACCTTTTGGATAAAAGCTTAAATGTTTAGCTGTCTTCACTTCACCAAGTGCAACTCAACATATAATCTACAGTGGAACTTCATGATTCTACCCCATAAATTCATAGCCCCTGTGTGAAACCGATAAGAAAAATGCTAAAAATTCATATCTACTTTCTTACTCAATGTCTTGCTCGACTTTGTCTCATTTTCTTCCTTCTAACATTTGATGTGACAATGAGTTAGAAGTAGCACAAAAGACAGACAATCCACAGTGCCTTTAGTGACAAAGTTAAGGGGTACATGAAGATCCTCTGTATACAACGATCCTTCATGAACGATCCTCCGTGATACTGGAAGCATTTCTAGTATTGATCTAGTGCAACAGCCCTTTAGCAGCAGAGTAGCCCTATGCAGTTCTAGACTACAGTGAATCAGTGTGTGTGCAGTAGAAAGAGTAACACACTAGGTTCAAGAGTACTGCAGTAAAGCTTTATAAACATAATGTTTCATTTTACAGCAACTTTTGCTTTATATCAGTATGTCAGGAAGGAAAAGCTGGCAGTAATTAATTGGCGAGATGGTCAGAATACAAAATGAGAAAATTACAATTTATGAACTTAACATTGGTTAAACAATAAATATCAATAGGATCTGCAGAAATCACTCCCTTTAAAGCTGAATTTTTTGATAAGTGGTATCTATTAATGACAGGGTTGTACAAAGTTAATGAACCTCTGTTGCAGTAGTACAATGCTCTTCTATTTGCATCAATGACAATGTACAGTAGTTTTATTTATTTTATCTCAGTAGATTAAATTTTTTTAAATGCCAAAATAACTGGTATACACATACATATGCAAAGAGAGAGATATATAAACACTCAGATGATGGTGATAAAGTTGGCAAAGCTTACATAAGACAATAGGTGTCTCAGTTAATAATTAGATCAGTAACTGCTGCTACAATTGCAGGTTATCATGATTTAAGCGAGTTTGAATGTGGTGCTATAGTTGACGTACAAGAAATGGAAAAACGGCATCTCTGAGGTAGTGGGCAGTGCATCATGAATATCAGGAATCCAGTAAAACATCAAATATCCAACATCGCTGTATCCAGACAAAGATCCCGCAAGAACAGCACCAATGATGAGAGAACAGACTCATTGAACATGACAGAAGTGCAACACTTCCACAAAATGCTGCAGATTTCAATGCTGGTCCATGAACAAGTGCCAGCGTGCAAACCATTTAACAATATAAGTCAATGAAGGCTTTTGGAGCCAAAGGTCCACTTGTGTACCCTTTCTGACTGCACGACACAAAGCTTTACGCCTTGCCTGGGCCCGTCAACATCGACATTTGACTGTTGATTACTAGAAACATGTGGCCTGGTCTGACGAGTCATTTCCAATTGTACCAAGAAGGACGTGTATAGGTATGGAGACAACTTCATGAATCCATGGACCATGCATGGCAGCAGGGGACTGTACAAGCTGGCAGAGGCTCTGTAATTGTGTAATACCTCTGATAGGTCCGGATACAACACTGACAGGTGACACATACAAACGAATCCTGGATGATCACCTGCACCCATTCATTCCATAGTGCACTGACGCACTTTGGCTATTCCAGCAGGACAATGCAACACCCCACACATCCAGAATTGCTACAGAGTGGTTCCATGAACATTCTTGGTTTAAACACCTCCACTGGCCTCCAAACTCCCTAGAAATGAACACTATTGAGCAAATCTGGTATGCCTTGCAGCACGCTGTTCAGAAAAGATCTCCATCCTGTCGTACTTTTATATATTTATGGACAGCCCTGCAGTATGCAAGGTATCAATTCTCTCACTACATGATATCAGGCAGGGGAACCAGTTTCTTTGGCTCTTCAGTGTTTAAACTAACCCAAACCATGCACAGATAGTGAACAGAGAATACAGATCTTTGAAAGTCCATTGTTATAGATACAGTTGTTCCGTATGTGAGTACAGCAAGTGAAAATCTTGTTTTACACATGAACAATAATTTGAACAAAAATGCCAAGCATTTTAACTTTAAGAAAAGATACTAAAACAAGTTGACGCTAATATAAGGACTTGTACACAGTTAGCTGCATTACAGAATTCCAACGACATCTTTAAATATCATCGTCAAGAAATGTGAATACATTGATAAGAACTACTGTTGTTAATCTACTTCTAAGAAGAGTTAATTGATGATGTTTAAAGGAAGACAGAGGCAGTTCAGAGGCAAACAGCTAGGTTTGTTACTGGTAGGTTCGACCAGTGTGCGAGTGTCACGGAAATGCTCTGGCAACTCAATTGGGGATCGCTGGAGGAAAGACAACGTTCTTTTCGTGAATTTCTGTTGAGGAAATTTAGAGGGCCAGAATTTGAAGCTGAGTGTAGTACAATCTTGCTGCCGCCTACTTACATTTCGCGTGGTGATCACAAAGACAAGATAAGAGAAATTAGGGCTCGTACAGAGGCATATAGGCATTCTTTTTTTCCTCATTCTATTTGTGAGTGGAATAGGAAAGGAAATGCCTAGTAATGGTACAGTGTACCCTCCGCCACGCACCTTACAGTGTATGTAGATGTAGATGTCATCACCACTTGAACTGAATCAAATCTCACAATGTGGTTCAAGCACACAGCCCGAACAGAGAATGTAGTTATAGACAACAATATCTTGAGAAAAAGGTCTCGATATATTGCTGCCCATTTGAAAACTGATGATTTCCTAGCACCCAATGGATGGAAAGATCTCTCCTAAAAAGCACATTTTGACAATTTAGATGTCACCCATCTGTGATTTTAAGAACAAATGAAATTCGTTTTCACAAACTAATTACACAAGCAGTTGGGTTAAGATAATTTAGTGAGCAGGCAGTGCAATGAAACAAAACTGGGTTTTACCTGAAGTTACGGCATGGACAGCCATAGGAAGGTTGGAAGCAGGACAGAGATGGAGGGAGGTGGCTGTAATTATTGGAGTGTCCGAAACTGTAATTTCCAGGACCTGGATGTGATTTAAGACAACAGGAACCATAACAAGAAGTCAAGGCCAAGGTTGTAAGTGGGTGACATCAGCAAGAGTTGGCCGTTATCTCAGATTAACAAACCGTTGACACAGGAGGCTGAATGCTCTCAGCTGCAACACTCTCTCCAAGCAACAACAGGATGTGCAATATCAACACAAAAATTACAAAATTGCCTTTGGGATTGTGGCCTCTACACACAGAGGCCTATGGTGTGTGTCTCATTAAAACCATGACACTGTTTAGCCTGCAGAAATTGGTCGAAGGAACATCTGGTTTGGAGTCTTAACCAATGGTACAGGGTTCTGTTCACAGACGTGTCAAGATTTTGTGTTCAGCCCAACAATCGTCATTCCCTCATCTGGAGAGAACGTCGAACTTTGAACAATCCTGCTTATGTGCAGGAAAAATCATATCATGGTGGCAAATGAATGGTGTGAGCAGGAGTCAGTATTGGTGGACATACAGACCTCTATGTCATTCAGAATGGTTCTTTGAACTCTCTGAGGTCTAGAGACGAGATTCTTCGACCTTTGGTTGTGCCTTACACTGGTGCCAAAGGAGATGGGTTCCTTCTGGTGGAAGATAATGCTCATTTCACAGAGCTGCATTGGTGGATAACATGCTTGAAGCTAATGGAATTGAATAAATCAAGTGACCTTTTTGTTCGCTGGACTTACACCTGATTGAGCACGTCTGGGATGCACTTGGCAGAGATATTGAAGCCAGACCAGCACCTCCCACAATAATTGCAGAGCTGGATATTGTACCAGACATGCTAACTTTCAAGAGTGAAAAATCAGGAGAATTTTAGAGGTGTACCATGGTGAATTAAAACATACCCCTGATGACTTAAGATGCACTAATACATGTAACAACTCAGTTATATATGTTTCATTATTTAGATGTAAATACTAAATAATGGACATACCTGAGCTTTCAGAATGTAAGATTCATCATTCAACATGCTGAACAAAATAAAAGAATGTCTCTGCGGGTTTCTTTGGTTTCACACACATTAAAGTGAAGCACTCTTGAGAGAACTAATGATCAGAATTATGATACAAAAACATATTAAAATATATTGTATTTCTGTTTGATAATAGCACAGCTTTTGCATGAATAAATCACTGTTAAATTGCATGTTATTCATTTAAAATTGGCAAAGATGTCTTATGGGTTTAAGATGCCATGCAGTTATGGATTATGCAATTCATAATTGCATGGCACCTTAAACCCATGTGACATCTTTGCCTATTTTAAATCAATATTATACACTATGTACATATGTTAAGCTCACGAATAGTTTTATCAGTCTGAATGTTATCTGTTTAACAGAAGAAATACATCACTATCTTTATAGGTAAGTTAGTAATGTTTATATTGTAAGTAGGCCTACTCATAAATGTGTTTCAAGACTTGAAAGCCCAAATAGTTTGTCAGGGCAATTACTTGTTCAGCACAGCTGTAGCTGACTTAGCCTTCTTCAAAAACTCTGAACTAAATATCTGTTCGAAGTACTTTCCTTTCTGAACAGATTCTAAGATTAAAAATTTCTTCAAAGATGCTTCTGAAAGCATGGACCTGAATCGAGTTTTGGTCTTTGTATCTACATTAAAAATCCCCTCACTTTCCCACTAGTTCCTGCCCCTCCCTCTGTACCCTTCCCTATACAATTCCATCTCCATCAACTTAGACAATTGCTCTCAATAATCAATAACCAATAATTACAGGTGTATGTTTCAGTCTCTGTGTGGTTTTGTGTTAGAATGTGTGTGTGTGTGTGTGTGTGTGTGTGTGTGTGTGTGCGCACGCTCTGCCAGAACAGTTAACACATTCGCGACTGGCGTAAGTGGCCTTGGATGGGGCAGATGGACTGCTGCTTTTAATGAGTTTTTCGAAAATTACAGCTTTCTAACTATGAATACAATAATTGAGTTGGCTGTCTCATTTGAAATAATGAAACCACATTTATCTAATAAAAAGAAAGTAATAATAATATATATTATGAAACAGACGCACAAAATTTTTAATATATCTTATTTTTACCCCCCCCCCCCCAAAAAAAACACCAACCAACCCCCTCCCCCCCCCCCCCACACACACACACACTTGGTACATATGATTCTTACAGATAATTTTCCTTCTGTATCAGAATCATCTATTTCCTCTTCCAGGGCACTGAAAACATCATTCTCATATTAATTCCCCATATCGAGAATAAGCAGGGTACGAGCACCGTCCAAAAAGCGTTAAATGCTCAAAAACTAATGAAATTAATTTTTCTGTTGTTTGTTATTTTGTTCCAGACATTGATCCACTTGTTGTGGTTGTCCTTTCCTTGTTTTACATATTACTCCATCCAGGAATTGCCATAATTGACATACATCTATAAAACTCATGTTCATAGCAAATTGCTTTTCTGACAGTGGTTCAATATGGAGTGATACATTATTATGAATTCAGAGCAATTTGTTTCTTTAACATAAACATGAACTAGTATGCAAATGTATTTAGATCTTTATGGTAATTTTTTGACACTACACATGTAGGCACTTGTTCAGGGAAGTCATACAGTTCTACAAATGTGGATACATGGAAATTTCCAGGTGCAGACTGGACTACAGTCTGAGTTATGATGTAACTAAATCATAAGTAAAAAGAGATTTTTGAATGTAATGTTAGAACTCAATTGTAGTGTCAAATTCTTCTTGATCCCTTGTTGTGGTAGTAAGTCTACAGTATTTTGAAGATAAAGGTAATATTCTGTTGAGACTTTAACAACCTATAACAATAAAATGTTCAGCCACAGCTTTCATTAGAAAAAGAGCATACATACAGTCACATAACGTGCAAGCCGCAGCAGCCAGATATGACAGTCACGTGTTCTGGAGTTGTGCCAGCGTGATTGTGTTTATTTATGTGTGCTCTTCCCCCCAGTCCCACAACCAGATGTTCTGAACTGCACAAATGGGAGTTAGCCTTACAGTACATTCCCCAGTCCCAATATTATCCAATTCTAAACCTATGGTAAACCATTATACACATTTCACAATAGAATGGGCATGCTGAAGCATACTCCATATTGTCAAGAGCCTAAGGAAACTTCATACAATAGCTTCTATTTACAGAGTACAAAATGATTACCGGTATGTGCAGAAGACCTCCTAGTTCTTCGTCGACACGGAGGTCGCCCACGACCTCTGCTAGAACTGTTTCCACTTGGTGCACAAGCACTACGGCCACCACTCCCTGGTGATTTATTGCGACTAGAAGATGACGTGACAGAAGATGGAGTAGTAGAGCGTGGTCGCTGAGGAGCTGTTGCTGATGAAACTGAATCACGTGAAGGTCTCCCGCGGCGGCTTGGAGTCTGACGAGCACCCTGTAAGAAACAAATGATTTAAAATTTCAATACTTGCTGTTCAACAATAGCCCATTATTATTTAAGGAACAAGACAATGTAGGACTATCACATGCAGTATACAATATCTAACATTAGAAAGTCCAGATTGGAATTGAACAATATTAAGGATAGCTTGCGACTCACCAGGAAGACATGTAGAACAACAGAAAAAAAAAAAAAAAAAAAAAAAAAAAAAAAAAAAAAAAAAAAAAAAAAAAAAAAGATCACACACAAACATAATTTATCTTTCAGTGACAGCCTTCATCAGTTCCGGCAATCACATAGGCACAACTCACTAATACACAACCGTCATCTCCAGCTGCTGTGTCTGCAGTGCAGCAGCGAGAGATGGCAGAGTGTATTAGTGCCTGTGTGACTGTATGAATGAGTGTGTAATCTATACTGGTGAGGGTTGTGGCCGAAAGCTCTGTGTGTGTGTGTGTGTGTGGTGTGTTTGTTGCAAGCTATTCTCAATACTGTTGGATAAGTTAGAGTACTACCTTTTCACCAGTATTTTATGTAAATCATTCATGAAAATTCACCACCAACTCACTTTATTAACTCAGCCCATCTTTTGATTTTATTTATACTTTAGATTCTATTGTGTATAAGGTTTTTTTTCCAAAAATCACTACTAGTAAGTGAACAATGTGTTTCTCCTTACTATACCTATCCTTCGGTTTGCTGCTTCATTATGTGTATTTTCAATGAATTAAATAAGGCCCTAGATAAATATGACCACACTTCGCTGTGGCTCAGTCATATATGAAAGGGAAAGTAAATAAAATAATTCATGTGAACACAAACTCACCAAGATCATACATGAATTACATCAGTACCCTGTTTTGCATTGCTGTGGCTATGTGAATTAAAAGAAAGTTAGTAAAAGTAGTTTTCTCTGAGAATTAATTGTTTATTGTAAAACCAGTGGAGGGCTTTAAGTTTTTGTTTATCCATGTTCTGCTTAAACATAAAGATCAGTCAGTTTACTGAGTATGGAGCAAGTGACTTGTAACTGCCATTAAGAATAGCTATATCTCCCTGCATTTTGTCCATCCCCTCTGTCTTTCCCTCTCCTCCCCCTCTACCTACGTCCTACGTACATACCTTCTATCCTACCTCATCTTCCCCCTTGTATATCATTCTGTCTTCCATAATAATGTCAATTAATGGCATCATTTACAGCAGTTGTGGCATTGTAGCTGCCTGGTATGTGTGTGTTACAGCAAATGAACCATCTACACATAAATGTCCCCAAGAATGTAATTTCAGTTTACATTGTAACTTCTGTGCATAGATTCTACCATGACATTTGATTTATATGTAGAGAAGTAGTAGGTAGTACTTCAATTTTCAGTAGCTAGTTAGACATTATATTGTAGATGAGGTAATGTTAAAGATACGAAAACAACCCCCCCCCTCCTTTACACTTAATGGCCATGTACCAAATCTGGCAAAGTACCTTTCAAATTGGCCTCCTATGATAGTTAATTATACATAGTTGGGTTGGAAATATATTCAGACTTACGCCATTATATCTCCAAATATGAAACTGAATAAATCTTTTCTTATAATTTATCACAATTTTGGTTGACTTGAAAATCAATAACTAAGCTTTTGGAATGTTTTCATTAATGTCAAAAGTCAATTCACTTTACAATTTCTTTGTACCTAATTCAAGAGTAACATACATACCTTTCTATTATGTTTCCCCCAAACAATTTCAAGAGTGCATTTATTATTACAAAATACTGTGTGTTAATTGCTAGAATGTAAATGCAGTTCTATCACAATAGCATCAAATTTTGCTTTTCTTTGATGAGATACTTACTGATGGTTTGCTTTAATGCCCAGTGAATGGTTAGTGCATATCAGAGAGAATTCTAGGGGAGGGGAGATATGTTCACAAGTTTTGTTACACAGCAACAGTATTTGCTTGTGTAATAACCACATTCATTCCCAATTTTCTTTCTTGTTATGATGATAGATTTTGTCAACATAAAGGCTGTTCTGTCATATTTTATGGGATGTTTCCTGCTAGTAGTGTTGAATAGTTCTTATCTGTTGAATCAACAGATTATTTTCTCCTTTATTTCATTTACTCGTATCTTTATATATCTTTAGTGTGTAATACAAACAGAAAAAAAGAAGGAAAAAAGAAAGAGTCAAACATTACTTCAAATTATACTGAATACTTTTATTAGTAAGATGAAACCTTTTTTTGTGTAAAAACATACATGCATGACTACAAAATACAATCCATAATTTATTCAGACACAAGGAGATGATGAAAATGTAGAGTGTACTCTGCACAAAAGGAAACTGCATTTAACAGAGTACAATTTATTATTGTAGGAATGTCTTTTTTGAAATATGTAGGTACAGAAGGGGAACAATAATAAAAACAATAAATTCTAATCCACTACAGATATTTTAGTTTAAAAGTGAAAGTTGTGCTTTAGTTTCTGCATTACTATGTTACACTCATATACATGCGCTTTACAAAGTACTGCAAAGGAAAGCAGTGAGTATAACCAAATGAAAGCTCCATGCTAAGCATTCTGACATCCCTGGCACACACACTACACACATAGCATTAACCACTCAGCAGGCACAGATAAGATTTACTTAGTGAAGGCAGCTTTCTACGTTGCACTAAAGAACAGAAATCGTGAAGAGCAGAAGCCTTTCTTTACTATAATTTACATGGTATGGTAAATCCATGAATGAATTATGGATATGAACAATATATGTGCTACTAGTGTTTGAGGGGTCGTCTGCATTTTTTTTCTTTTTTTTTCTCCAAATTCAGACTAGCAAGTGAAAACACACTTTGCACAATGGAAACTGCCCTAAGTAGTTGTGTCAACTGAGTGGTTAAGGGTGGGAGTACTGGAAAGCAGGCGCTGAAAGGGTGCCTTCAATTTACCTGAACCTGTGATTGCTGCTTCACACGTTTCGCTCTAGATGGACTCCAGCTCAGATTGTCAGCAATTCTGCTACGCTTGATCCACTCATCGTAACGAGTGTTCCAGCCAGTATAATGGACCAGAAACAGATCGTCGTCCTCAATTTCTAGCACCTACAACAACAATGGCTCTTTAGCCAAACCTCAAAAGCAGAGGCAAAACTGCATGAATCTCACCTCATGCTAATATGACCTGCTGAATCTTCATTCCCATTCATACTGATCAGTGTGTATTAGTACAGTGACCTACTGCCTTCCAATTAGAAATGAATTCTTCCATAATGGTGATTTTGAAATATGAAAAGACTAACCAAACCTAAGCAAATATTTTTTAGGATGATTGAGAAGTTCACGTACAAGGAAATTAAGAAACTTTTTCAAATGAAACACAGAACCACAAGTAATTGAAGCAAACCATAAATCTCAACCAAATGCAGGCCAGTTTGAAATGTTATAAAGAATAGTAAATATGAAGAGAAGATGGCTATGGAAGAAATTACCACTTTAGTAAAAGTTTGTACCTAGCACCAGATAACAGAGGGACATATACACAGTGAGCACTAATTATTATTCCCAGTGCCAACTAAACACACCACCCAACATCAACAGACAGCGCATAACGTGAGTGACATAAAGCAGGTGTAGTCTTACCTTCATTTTTGGTACACCAACTTCCCAAACATGCAATGCAAAATTTTGGACACAACTAGTGGTATCTTTAGGTCTTTACTCTAATTTCAACAAGACACATATGTGAATCATTACCCAGATCTACAGGTGCATTTTTCAGAATGTTCTGGAACAGCAATTTAAACATGTAGAGTATGCCTGATACTGCATAGGCATCGTACAAGTTAACCTAACTTTGCCACATATGAGAAATCGTGATGAACGTGAATGTGCTAGAAAATACTTTGCTTGTGCTGTGAAAGCAAAGCACAGAAGACACTGTAGAACGAAAGGAACATAGCATTTTTTTTTAATTTTTAATTTTTATAAATATATGCAAATAAGGGACGGTAGAAGAAAGCAAGCAGGTGAAATATCAAATATGGCACTTCAAAAGGAGTCATTACATGATTCTAGACAGCAAATCACAGCACAATAATATCACTACAGATGTAAAAGACAGTTGTTAGTACCTTCCATCAACCTTTATAAAACTGCTTGCTCATAGCGCAAATGATACAGAACGTAAAAAATTACTAAACATAAATTTCAAAATTTTCAATGTAAACAGGATTTTCCACCCTGAATAAGGTATACGGTCACCACTAAAAGACTTACAGTTAGAGTGCCAATTAGCTTCTTGTGTTTTAAAAGTGAAAACTTTAATGCTGAAACATGTTTGATCACTGCTATGGACTTACAAGGAAGATATAGCCACAGAAGAACAAAGATATCTGATGATTAATAGTATCAATAAAAAGATAAAGAAGAGAAGGGTAAAGGAGAATGGTGAGAGGTCAGGTTGAGGGAACTCAATCTATTTTAAAAAAAGACCATGATAAATAGTCCTGTTTGTTCACTAAGCATATGCGAGAAGATGATAAAAATGTAAAGACAATAATAATGTAGTAAAATAGTTAATATGTCTAATCAAAGTTAAAACTTCTCTTCTCTTAAGAAAATTAACTTTACAACAATAAAAGATTTGTGGAATATTTTTTTCACACCATTTCAATGAAATGAGTTTACTGAAGACTCCATAAAATTTCTAAAATTATGACAGTTCCAAACAGCTGAGAAAACTAGCACAAATATGTTATCTCAACAAAACAAACACCTTTTAATACACACAACTGACAAAATAAATTATTCCCTTAGCACTATATACATTAAAAAAAAAAAAAAAAAAAATGACTAACACTTTAAAGTGAAAACAAGCTTTTAAAAAGGTAACTACTATTATATATTAACAAAACAAGGTCACTGTCAATAAAGTTACAAATTTTAATGTTTTAACATTATCATATAATAGTTTATTATTTTTATGGGTGTATTTGATCAATCAACAATACTGTCATATGTCAAGTAATAACTGAAACAGGATGTCTTATGAACTTTTAGATCAGAAGAAATGCCTTTGTGCAGGTTTACACTGTAGTATATTCATCATGTGTGGACCTGTTTTGCTCATCACCTCTTTCTTTTTGCCCGAAGAACTGAATGCTGCTATTGGACAATATGAACACTCTGTGACAGGCCAGTACTTACGATAGTTTGATACCGGCAAAAGGAGAGGAAAAGAAAAAAAGACACAGAAGGTGACAAAAGTAAAGGTTTACACTACCTTTCGGAAGCTTATGCTTCCTTTGTCAGGTAGAAGGAGGAATGAGAAAGGGGACAGAAGGTCATGAGGTGGGTTGGGTGAATGTGGAGACACACACACACACACACACACACACACACACACACACAGGGGGGTGAAATTACTAATGAATAAATGATTTGCTGGTGGCAGAGGGGGGGGGTTAATGTAAGTTTAGACCAGAAGAACAGCGGGAGGAGAGGATGTGTTGGTGGGCAAGTTCCCATCTCCATAGCTATGAGGGAGTATCCAAATGGCACAGGTGGTGTAACACATGACAAGGTCCCTGGAACCAGGATGGACAGTATGCTCTGCCACCGGATATTTATTCTCCCCCAGGTGAACAGTCCACCTGTAACCATTCATATGCTCAGCCAATTTGTTGGTTGTTGTACCAACATAAAAGGCTGTGCAGTGAGCATGTGTCAGTTGATAGATTACATGTGTTTTTTCACGTCACCCTGCCATGTGGTGGGGCTGGAATACGTGGTTGCGGGAAGATGCGTGGGACAGGTTTTGCTGTGGGGTTGGTTACAGGGGTAGGAACCGTTAGGTAGATAGCATGATGTATGGTTTGACAAGGATGTTGCAGAGGTTGGGAGGTCGGTTGAAGGCTACTCTAGGTAGTGGGGAGGGTAATTTGGAGGGGTGATCTCATTTCAGGGCAGGATGTAGCAATTTGTTAAGGCATTCCAGACTAGGATGGTACTGGGTGACTAAGGAGATGCTTTCGAGTAGTCTGGGGGCTGAGAATATTGTTACTGGAAGGGGAGGAATTGACTGCTCGGCAGATCTGCTTGTGGACAAGGTCTGTAGGATAGATGGAGGAGAGGAAAGCATTGGATAGGTTGTTGGTGTAGGTGGTGAGGGATTCATCATTGGAGCAGATATGTTTGCCTTGGATGCCTAGGCTGTAGGGAAGGGATTGTTTGATATGGAAGGGATGGCAGCTATCAAAGTGGAGGTACTGCTGTTCATTTGTGGGTTTAATATAAACCGAAGTGTGGATATGGGAGTCAAGAAGGTGTAGGTCAACATCTAGGAAGGTGGCTATGGTTCTGCAGAAGGACCAGGTGAATTTCGGGTTGGAGAAGGAGTTGAGATCTTGAAGCTCAGAAGAATTTCGTCACCAGGAATCCAGACCACAAAGATATCAGATATCATCTACGAATCTATACCAACCCAGGGGGTGAAACTGCTGTGTCTTAAGGAAAGCCTCTCTCATGCGGCCCATGAAAAGGTTGGCATAGGAAGTGGCCATCCTGGTTCCCACAGCTGTCTCCCCTGATTTGCTTGTAGGTCTGGTCATTTTAAATCTAGCCCCCCCCCCCTCCCGCCACCCAACTTTGTTTGGTACACTTCTTGATCTATCCTCCTCGGTTTGCATTTGCAAGGCTCAGTAGTTATCAAGCAATATCTCTGAACATGCAACATCTCTGACAATCTCATTCACCCAGCCCACCTCACAACCTAGGTTGTGAGTAACTGTTCCTTTCTGTTCCTTCTGTCTCCTATCTGATAAAGGGAGTATAAACTTCCGAAAGCTAGTGTAAACCTTTACTTTTGTTGCCTTTTGTATCATTTTGTATGTGTAATATCAGTGGCACCAAACTACGGTAAGTACTGGTCTGCCACTCTATCTTTTTCACTTTATTTTCAAATAACAATGAAGAATTTCTGTAATTGATCAAATACAAGCACTCTGTTTCAGACTCCATTAACATATCAGTTTTATGGTTTTCAGAAAGCAGCCCTGTGTCACAAATAAAATGTTGACAAAGCAAGAGGTGATACTATTTTTTTTTTTTTGTTCCCATCTACTGTAATAGCAATTGTGGTGTTGCAGTGACTTAACTGTCTTATCAAACCTAACATACATCTACATCTACATACATACTCCGCATTTCACCGTAAGGTGCGTGGCGGAGGGTACACTGTACCACTACTAGGCATTTCCTTTCCTATTCCACTCCCCCCTGAAACCTGAAACAATTCTGATCTGCAATAAAACCAGACAAAATAATGTGTATTTTGAAACAATAAACACACTTTGGGATATCAATAAAACAAGTCATTTAAATTATGCATTTAAAGCTGTGAGAATACACACTGGTTTTGAAAAAGGAGAAAAGGCATCCCAAAGGTACAGAAATGTTCCCAGGTAGTGATGACTCTTACAGATTCTGAAGGTAAAATTATTGTAAATTCTATACAAACAGTAGACAAAGTCAGTAATTAAATGCTTTTCTATTGATGGACCATCAAATTTTCCTCCCTTTTGCTGCAAATGAATAATTAATGTCATGTGACTATTGTTTTTAAGATGCCTTTGTCCTTGTTCTCTATTTTTCATCCCACCATTCTTCGGGCTCAATTTTTAATTAATTCAGAGTGCTGGAATAGAAGTAGAGAAACTTGTGACAAGCATCCACTCGATGCTCAGGCTCATCTTAACATAATCATAAAATTCCGTGAAAGAATATTAATTTGACTGGTACTCAAATAACTAAAATAAAAGGCATTCTGAAAGTAATGCCACATTTTTTTGTGGTGACTTTGGTCATTTGCACCAGATGTCATCAGTGTAATGCTAATGCTTGAACCTTCCTCGTTTATTTGTAGGTGGTTCTATTGCTATGCGGTATTTGGCATCAGCAAAAGAGTGTTCCAAAATGGTGTGTGGTCAGGTCATAGGATTTTTATCTGTTATTTTTCTCTTCTTTCACCTCTGGCAGTGTCACTAATGTGAAAAATATCTAGTAGCACCGTGGTTTGGATCCCACGTTAAACTGTAGGTCCCCCTATAACTGGCTGGGTAAGTCAGTTCAAAAGTCGGAGGAAGGCAATGGCATACCACCTCCAAACAGGACCACGCCTACTAAATTTCAAACCAATCTTCGAATTGTTGACTGCTTTACCTTTTTTTATGAGTGTGCTAATAAAACAATGATGCGAGATTGAATTCCTCACTGCTGAAGAAATCTCACCAATTGAGATCTATCCATGCTTGCTAAAGGTGTATGGTAATGATACAATAAAGGTGAGCAATGTGAGGTGATGGCTTCAGTATTTTCATGGTGGTGAAATGGTGTGCATGACAAGCCACAGCGCAGTCAACATGGCACAGCTGTCATCCCTTGCAATGAAGAGCTTGTTGACCTATTTATCCATGCTAATCAGCAGATACCAATCAGAGACTTGTGTGTAATGCTTTGGAAACAATGTTAGAACATCATGACTATCACAAAGTCTCGGTTCCACAGATTATTAATCCCCCCCCCCCTCACTGATATCCTATTGGAAATATTATAAAATTAGCCCTAAGTACATCTCTTGAAGACATCAAGAAAATAAATCAGTTTAAAGTAGCTTTTTATGATAGTCATTATGGAACAGCTTACCTTAGCTTCGTAGGTAACCTTGTTTGAATCTTGAGTTGGTCCATAATACACTTTCAGTTTGTCTCCAACATTTATGGTCACATTATTTCCGATATGACACAATGCACTGAAATAAAATAATAGACATAAATAAAAATAACAATATAACAGAACAAATGTTCAAAGTAAAATCATCATCAAACCAATTAGAGCCATAAAATGAAGGCTTTCACAGCAGGTGTAGTCACCACCTGGAACATCCAGGCTGAAATGCCAGGGTCCAAGCTGTCTGGCCACAATAACTTCGCGATTTGCGCAGTGGCTGTTGGGAGCTACAGGAGGCGTGTCTCATCTACATTATGGCTGCCGTGGGGAATGTATTGGCAACGCTTGTAAATAAATGAATATCTTTCAACTATTTTCTATGATTGTGGCAGCACCAATAAAATCGTCAAGTTATCGTTGCCAAATAGTATGTTACAATTTCCTCTGACATTTCATCTCAAACTGCGGAAGATAGCCTTGTGATGAAGCATCAAACTTCTTGCCACTTTACCTCTGAGCATGTTCTCTGCAGTTGAGGATGAAATGTCAGGAGAAAGTTTAACATATGGATTACAGCAAGGAAATTTCAATGACAACAATTAGTGTCACTTAGGCTTTGGAAGATTCTAGCCTAGCACCTGAAGATAAAGATCATCCTGTAATTACGCAGGCTTTTACAGATGTCTTACACTATTGACTATTAATAGTTACTTCTTTGTTGATTAAATTGAACTTTTTTTCTTTATCCTCTGCACTCCTCTCATGTTCTTGTGTGGCTGCAGAGTGATGTATCTGAAGACAAACTCCTTTCCCCTTATCTCCACCTTACGTCTTTCCCTAACCCCTCCCCACCACCATCAGCAATTAGTTTCAACGAGTAATCACCCTGATTAAAAGTTTGTTTCAACTTTCCGCTACCAGTTACAAATATGGTTTAAGTATTAAAAAATATTTATTAGTGACATGTTTCGATGCTGTGCATCATCACCAAGCTATAGACATACACAATATATTACTAAAGATATACATTAATCTAAATTGACAATATGTTTGTGGCAATGAACTTGTCTAAACAGAAAAATGACCTATGTAAGGTTATGCCTCTTTATGGGTTAAGATGCAGTCTGTTTATAAAGGTGTTTGTTTTATCACTCACATTCAAGTTGAGTAGCTCTCTACTTCATTTGACTGAGTGCATAGCACTTCTATTTCTTGGATTGCTAGCCCCACAACACAGCACTTTTTGACACAATACCAGTGTCATCACAAGGCTGACACACTAAACAAGATGGCGGTCAAAACAAAGTTTGTATCAATTAGTTGATATTTGGCATTAACAGTTACTTCAAATAAGTAATAGAAGGTGAATATGGACTAGGAAAAAGCATGAAAGAGGGAGCTGCCCGGTAGAATTTTGCAAGGAACGTAATTTAATCATAACAAACACCTGGTTTAAGAATCACGAAAGGAGGTTGTATAACATGGAAGAGACCAGGAGATCAGGGGCAGATATAGACTCTGACCGTATCTTATTGGTCATGAATTGTAGACTGAAACCGAAAAAACTGCAGGAAGATAGGCAAATAAGAAGATGGGACCTAAATAAATTGAAGGAACCAGAAGTTCTTGAAAGTTTCAGAGGGAGCTTTAGGCAACAATATAAAAATAAAAGCCATACCTCCTACAGGAAAATAAGAGAGACATTTGGAGACAAGAAAAGCAGCTGTCTGAATATAACGAACTAAGATGAAAAACCAGTTCTCGGCAAAGAAGGGAAAGCTGAAAGGTGGAAAGAGTATATAGAGGGGCTCTACAAAGAAAATGACCTTGTACAGAGGGAAGAGGAAGTAGATGAAGATGAAATAGGGAATACTATACTGAGAGAAGAATTTCATAGAGCACTTAAAGGCCCAAGTCAAAACAAGGCCCCTGGAGTGCCCCCCCTCCCCCCCAATGAGTCACGATTTTTGAGTCTGTTGTTAGGCATGAACCTAATAATACACTCAACATAAACCACAAGGCATAATTATTTACTAATTCCTCAGTTTTGCCATTGTTACTCTATAATTTGTTAACTATATATGAAAGTAATTTTTGAAAGATTTTTTTAAAGCCGACTACGACTGACACAATTATTAATGCAGCTTCCTGTCATCCTCCCAAATACAAAAAAAGCTTTCTAAATTGATGATACACATAGTACTAAAACTGTCTCTCAGCCATGATGAAGTCATAAAAGAAATGGACATTCTGAAACAAATAGCCAAAGCCAAGGATTTTAATACTAATGAAGTTGACTTGTTCAACAAATTACGACAGCCAAGTCACAGCCCTGCAGTTCCAGAATGTATATTTATGAAAATGACATGTATGGGCAGGGTGTCTGATAGAATAAATAAATTATTCAAAAACTGTGATTTGACCATAGCCTTTACAGCTAATAACCTTCTAAAACACAGGCTAAAACAATTGAGAAAAGCAATCATCAATATTATAGCTCTGGAATTTACAAAATATCTTGTGACGACTGCGAAAAACATTATATTGGACAGACTGGTCGAAGTTTTAGCATCCATTCCAGAGAACACACAACTGGCACTTCATCTGAAAAATCAGTTTTTGGACAACATTTAAGACAGCGCCACCACTCTGAAGGTTCAATCATCCAAAACAAGAAAATTCTCCATAATATGCCCAAAGGACTGCTGCTCAATAATTTAGAAGAGATTGAAATCTATACTCACTACAAAAATAATCCTGCATCTTTATTGAATGAGCAGTTAGATTTTAGAGAAAGATATTTTTATGGCCTCTTTCATGACTTGCTATAGAATGCTTAGCTCCCCTGTTCTCACTGTTTTAAATTTGATAATATAGTGAGGACAGTTTACAACTCACTGCAAAGACGTGGCGACGAGCTGCGACAGGCACATACAAAAAACACACACATACAACACATTCAGCTATCGGCCATGGCCTTCTTCAGAAAATAGAACACACTCGCAATCACACAGGCACACAACACAGTCATACAACCATCACCTCTGACTGTCGCACTTTTAAATTTGACATTTATATGCATGCACTATCTGTTTTTATGTTCTCTGCCTTTTAGAAATGCATGTATAAACCGTCATTTTGTTATACTGTTTCGCATCAAGTCATTCTTTTGGACCAAGAACTAACAGTTCTGGTAATAATTTATAATATCTGTTTTAATTTCTCTTTATTTTTTATATCTTACATAAGTTAATGGGTACAACTGTTGACCTATTGTCTACTCTGACATGTTATTACGCATTTTAATATGTTGTTATTCTTGACCTTCATCTATTTTAACGTGCAATTATGTTTGTAACCATTTAGGTTACTTATTTAACTTTGTTTTAACAAAACCCAATGTATGCATTATCCATGCAACTTGCATACATACGTCAGCTCTATGTTAGCTTGGTTATGTCACCTTTTTAGTTTTATTTCTCACATTTTATATTTTGCATATGTTTTCATAAAATGATGTGTCCTTTACGGCACTGGTTAAGCCACTTTCAGTCTGAGTTCATTATGCACTACCAATACTTCAGCTGTTTTCAATAGTTTTAACTAGCAATGTCCTTTTATCGGTGTGTATGGTGCCAGTAATTATTATACTACTGTATGTCTATTACTCTGCAAGCAATATTGCTTAAGTCTGCTGTCAGCAGTCAACAAGACAGCTAAAAATACATCTACAGAAGTCACTAGGTACAACTGCAGCTCCCACAGTGTTTACTGGTGCACCACTGCCCTATTCATCGGCGCATCGTTGATGTCGGCTGCCACCTGTCTTCTGCAGTATGTATCGATACTTCATCACCATGGAAACCTTGTGGTGTCCTGATGAGTATCATCTTTGATTCAACATTTTAATAAGTTTTCTGTAAATGCCCATAGAGGGCAATGGCTCCACATACAGCTGATTTTAATCATCAGTTTTAATCAATGTTTCCTATTTATTTTTAATGTATGAACATGATATTTTATAAAGAATCAAAGTAGAAGATTTTACGAATACTGTTCTAATAATTTTAACTATTGAATTTTATTATATTAACACATAACCCTTACTAAATTTCTGATTGGCTTACATGACGAGCAGTGGGCGGAGCATCGTGTATTTAATTGAGAACCTCAGCTGTCCTCACCAGCAGTTGACGCCTGCTCCGGCCATCACCACCGTCCACCAACAAGGGTAAAAACTATTGGCATTTTATTAACCATTTTATTATTACATGTAGAATGTAATTATTGGTATCACTTAAGTTTATCTTTGTTATGTTACAGTGCCAAAGACTATCGTTCTATAGAACCGAAACCGGTTGCCAGCAATAAACGCAACAAATTGCGATCTACACTGTCTTATTTTAATTATTAAAAATATCTATGAAAGAACTAAGATATACTTTAACTATTTCTTAAATATGTTTACCCTTTAACGACATATCAAACATGAATGGATTAATGGGCTGTACAATTTTTTAATAATGACGTAAATGGCTGAGCCTGAATTGTTTTTAAATAGGCTGGGTCACCAAATCATAAATCTTGAATGGAAGTAAAACTGTTTGTGATTTAAGAATCTCATGATAACATTCTCATTATTATCGTAATTAACTGTGTGAATGAGCATTTACTTTCAAAGTAATGCTTCATAGGCTACTATTCATAGTTTTCCCCGCAACCTGTTAGAATTGTATAGAAATGAGAATCATGCACAGCAAAAGCTGTTTGTTGATACCAAGTATTGCACAGTCTTTAGCCTAAAGCTTTTTACAAATTCTGCTATCCATAGATGCTCATTTGTGCAGTGTTTTGTTATAAATTGTTCATTTAATTAAAAAAAGTTTTATCTTGGTCTTATCGTCTTGTTTATATTTTATTACTGCAGTATTAATCTGCAGTAATGGGCTAAAGTTCTTACCTGTCAAAACTACAAAAAAAAAAAAAATCCCATGTTTTTTTCTGGATCTCCCAGTTCTAGGATGTATACACCCTAGTATTCCTCCATCCAGGAATTTCCATTATTGTTAATCCTCTCAATATCACATTCGGGACTGGGTGCCACTTTTTTAAAAGTGTTGTTGTTATGGTCTTCAGTCTGGAGACTGGTTTGATGCAGCTCTCCAGCCTACTCTATCCTGAGCAAGCCTTTTAATCTCCTCATAAGAATGGCAACCCACATCCATTTGAATCTGCTTACCATATGTGTCTCTTGGTCTCCCTCTGCAATTTTTACCCCACACACTTCCCTCCAATGCGAAATTTACGATTCCTCGATGTCTAAGAATGTGTCCTACCAAGTGATCACTTCTTTTAGTCAATGTATGCCAAAAATTCCTTTTCTCACCAATTCTGTTCCATACTTCTTCATTAGTTATGTCATCTACCCACATAACATTTAGCATTCTTCTGTAGCACCACATTTCAAAACCCTCTATTCTCTTCCTGTCCGCACTGTTAATCATCAATGTTTCACTCCCATACAAGGCAACACTCAACACAAATGCCTTCAGAAAAGACTTCCTTACACTTATATTAATATTCGATGTTAACAAATTTCTCTTTTTCAAAAATTCTTTTCTTCCCCTTGCCATTCTGCATTTTATATCCTCTTTACTGTGACTATTGCTTGTTATTTGACTATCCAAGTAACAAATCTCATTTACCACCTTCATTGTTTCGTTACCTAATCTAATTCTTTCAGCAGTGCCTGATTTTCTAAGACTGCATTCCATTCTCTCTTTTTTGCTCTTGTTAATGTTCATTTTATACGCTCTCTTCTACACGCTGTCCATTCCATTCAACTGCTCTTCCAGGTCCTTTGCTGTCTATGACGGAATTACAATGTCATCAGCAAAACACAATGTTTTTATTTCTTCCCAACTAATTCTTCCCTTTCACACCCTTTGAGTATAATAACTATGGTCTGGCTTTTGTACAAGTTGTAAATAACTCTCCTTTCCCTGTATTTTACCCCTGCTGACTTCAGAATCTGAAAGAGTGTATTCCAGTCAACATTGTCAAAAGCCTTCTCCAAATCTACAAAAGCTAGAAATGTAGGTTTGCCTTTTCTAAAAACGATCTTCTAGGATAAGCCGCAAAGTGAGTATTGCCTCCCGTGTTCCTACATTTCTCCTGAACCCAAACGGATCTTCCCCGAGGTCGGCTTCTACCAGCTTTTCCATCCTTCTGTATATAATTCGCGTTAATATTTTGCAGCCATGACTTATTAAACTGATGGTTCTGTAGTTTTCACACCTGTCTGCACCTGCTTTCTTAGGAATGGGGATTATTACATTTTTCTTAAAGTCTTAGGGTATTTCACCTGTCTCATACATCTTACACACTAGGTGAAAAAATTTTGTCATGGCTGGTTCTCCCAGAGACTTCAGTAGCTCTGAGGGAATATCATCTACTCCAGGGGCCTTGTTTCGACTTAGGTCTTTCAGGGCTTTGTCAAATTCTTCTCTCATTACAGTACCTCCTATTTCATCTTCATCTACACCCTCTTCCCTTCCTACAATATTATCTCCAAGTTCAATTCCTTTGTAGAGCTCCTCTATGTACCTTTTCCACCTTTCAGCTTTCTCTTCTTTGCTGAGATCTGGTTTTCCATCTGAGTTCTTGATATTTGTAGAGCTGTTTTTCTTGTCCCCCCCCCCCCCTCCAAATGTCTCATTTTCCTGTAGGCAGTATCTACTTTCCCCTTCTTATACAGATTAACATTTGGCTTCTAGACACTTCTGCTTAGCTATTTTGCACTTCCTGTCAATCTCATTTCTTAGTCGTCTGTACTCCATTTGTATGTTTCATTTACTGCATTTTTATATTTTCTCCTTTCATCCATTAAATTTAGTATTTCCTGTGATATTCAAGGATTTTTTGTAGGTCTTGCCTTTCTACTATTTTGTCCACTGCTGCCTTCACTATTTCATCTCTCAATGCTGTTCATTCCTCTTCTACTGTTTTATTTCTCCCCATTTCTGTCAATTGTTGCCTATAGCTCCCTCTGAAATTCTCAAGAACTTCTGGTTCCCTCAATTTATCCAAGTCCCATCTCCTTATTTTCATACCTTTCTGCAGTTTTTTCAGTTTCAGCCTAGAGTTCATCACCAGTAAGTTATGGTCTGAGTCTATATCTGCCCCTGGGTATGTCTTACAGTTTAAAACCTGGTTCCGGAATCTATGTTTTACCATTATAAAATCTATCTGATACCTCCCGGTGTCTCCTGGTCTCTTCCATGTATACAACCTCCTTTTGTGATTCTTAAACCAGGTGTTTGTTACGATTAAATCATGTTCCGTGCAAAATTCTACCAGGTGACTTCCTCTTTCATTCCTTCTGCCCCCTCCATATTTGCCTACTATTTTTCCTTCTCTTTCTTTTCCTACTACCGGATTCCAGTCTCCCATCACAATTAAGTTTTCCTCTCCCTTGATTTTCTGAATAGTTTCCTTTAACTCCTCATACATTTCTTTAATCTCCTCATCATCGGCAGAGCTAGTTGGCATATAAACCTGTACTACTGTTGTCAACGTTGGCTTTGTATCTATCTTGACAATGATAATACAATCACTGTGCTGCTCATAGTAGTTTACCTGCATTTTCTTATTCATTATCAGTCCTACTCCTGTGATACCCCCAACTGATTTTGTATTTATAATCCTATACTCACCTGACCACAAATCCTTTCCATCTTGCCACTGAACTTCACTACTTCCCACTATATCTAACTTCAGCCTATCCATTTCCCATTTTCTAATTTTCCTACCCGAATAAGGGGTCTAACATTCCACACTCTGACATGTAGAATGCCAGTATTGGATTGATTTCCTGATGACAACATCCTCCTGAGTAGTCCCCGCCTGGAGATCCGAATGGGGGACTATTTTACCTCCGGAATATTTTACCCGAGAGGATGCCATCAGCATATGTTCCTACAGTAGAAATGCACGTCCTCAAGAAAAGTAACGGCTTTTGTTTCCCCTTGCTTTCAGCCGTTCGCAGTAGCTGTGTGGCAAAGCCACATTAGCTGATGTTACAAGGCCAGCTCCGTCAATCATCCAGACTGTTGCCCCTGTAACTACTGAAAAGGCTGCTGCCCTCTTCAGGAACCACACGTTTGTCTTGCCTCTCCACAGATACCCCTCCGCTGTGATTGCATCTACGGTATGGCTATGTATATCGTTGAGGTACGCAAGCCACCCCTCTTTGGCAATGTCTGTCGTTCATAGGGTTGGTACAAAATTGTATGTTTTATAATTTTTTGTAAGTACCGTTATAGCGTCAGTAGACATTAAACATCACAAGGAAAAAACAAAACAATATGTACCATGCCACAATGATCCCATTCCATATATCCAACAGGGTCTCTAGTTCCTTCTCAAATCCGTAATCCCATTCCAGGACTTCTCCCTGGAGTCTCTCTCTCTCTCTTCTCATATCCCACAACTCCACCTTATACATGCTCCCCAAGTCCATAAACCAAACCACCCTGAATGTCCCATTGTGGCCAGTTATGATGCCCCAATGAGAGAATATCTGTTCTTGTGGTCCAACACCTTCAACCTATTACCCACAACCTATCCTCCTATATAAAAGACACCAACCATTTACTCCACCAACTTCCCATAGTTCCTGTTCCTTTACTATGTGGTACCATGGTCATCATGGTCGACGCCACCTTCCTCTACACCAACATCCTCAAGTCCACAACCCTCCTTTGTCACCATGGCCAACAACACCTTTGACTACAAGAAATTAGTGGCACAGGCCTGAGCACTCGTATGGCACCTTCCTATGCCAACGTGTTCATGGGCCAGCTAGAAGAATTCTTATTGACTGTACAAATGCCAAACCCCTCATTTAATTGAGATTCACTGATGATATATTCATAATCTGGACTGAAGAAGATGCCACACTATCCACATTCCTCCAAAACCTCAACACTTTCTTCCTCCATTCAGTTCACCTATTCCTACTCAACCCAATGAGCCACTCCCTTGATGTTGACATCTACCTCAAGAATGGCCTCATCAGTACCTCTATCTACATCAAACCTATCAATCATCAACAATACCTTCATTTTGACAGTTGCCACCCATGCTTCACCAAAAGTCTCTTCCACAAAACCTAGGCACTCATGGTCAATGCATCTGTTGTGATGAACACTGAATATCAATCACTTTGCACTTCCAATTCTTTTCTCCGATGACAGCAGTCACAAACTACTAGGCATGGTGAGTGATTCTTACATACAACTTATGTTCACATAGAACAAAATAGTCTTGTTATTCTTGTGTGGGCTACATTTCTGGTATAGACACAGTCTTTGTAGTATCCTTCAATAAGCCCAACAGCTATATTTTCCAGAATTCCTGTCTGTTATGTGTTTGGTCTATATTATTCCCTATACACAATGTGCACACATTTCTTCCTGCTGTGTACAAAAATTTGAAGAATATTGCCAGTGGTGACCTTTTCATTTTTCTTGAAAGCAAATAATGTGACCACTTTTGGTCTACTGAACCCACAATCCATTTAGTATCATTATATTCCATTATTGGGGTAGGTTTTCATGTTTCTTTGCTTATTTCCTCACTATAATGCATTGTAAATAGATAACAGGACACCTTTTCTTCTTCTTCCTTCTTCTTTGGTACATAGAATACCAGAGTGCAACTGTTCTGGAATCCAAACAGTGAAAAGCCATTAATCGAGATTTCAGTTCCAGGAATTGGGTGGGCAGATTTCTCTTTTATTCTTTTTCATTGCACTGGGACTAGTTACACGATTCTCCAAAAGAAGTTTTGTCAATGGATAGTAGTTGTCGATGGTCACATTTCTAGGAGACCCAAAGATGGGCTGAATCAGTCACCTGTCTACGTCAAACAGTTTATTCATTGCAAAGAAAGGACCTTTTTTTGCCTCAAAGATGTGCACATAATATGTTCTACTGTCACATAGAGCATACAATTTCAGGTCATACTTTGCCGACCTAGTAGTCATGTAACCAGTTTCAGATTTTATATCCACCATTGAATCAGTGCTTTAACAGCAAGTGTCATATAGATATGGCCAATTACAAATAACTTGCGTTGGGCCATACCCACCACTCCTCATTTAAAATACTCATCACTTTTATATGTCAGGGGAATTGAGGGGTTCATCAAAAGTTGGCAACAATGTCTTGTAATATCTCACAGCACAAATACTGCAGTGACTGTATTTTTAATGTTAACCTACATAATACTGAATTTCCTCCAAATATACTCAAAGGCACAAGTTACATTAATATATAAGTTGACTGTACAGTATTTCAATTTTTTGCCCTTAAAACCTATTAGGGCTTTAGATGGAAAGGTAAGTTAATTACTTCAAATAAAAGCAAGTGCACAGCACAATCAGAATTACTAAAAGTGTAATCTTCCTTATGAACACATTTGATGATGTTATGGGTACATACTATTATTTTCGTCACCATGTTGTCACGTGACAATTAATTTTGTGTGTGTGTGTGTGTGTGTGTGTGTGTGTGTGTGTGTGCCCGCGTGCGTTTTTGGCTTGGTAAATATACTTCTATACTTTTACACTTCATGACAAATATATGATTATTTTTTTTTTAAGTTAAGAATTTACTTACTCTTCAAGGTTGGTTTCTGTGTCCTTGCGTTTACGACCTCGCTTTTTTGGTCCTGACAAAGGTGATTCTGCTGGAAGCACAGTGGAAGAATTATCCTCTTTCTTCACTGGTGCACGAGGCGAATGTGATGGAGGAGCTTTTTCTCTTGATGGTGTACGACTTTCCCTACCCTGTGGTGAAATTGGTGACTCCTTTTTCGTTTGGTGCAACGTATCCTCTTTCACCTTGTTGCGGACCTACATGGAAAAAGAAAAGAAGGAGCATTTTAACAGCAGCAATTTGAAATACTTTAAAATAACCTTGAAATTTGTCTAAAATTAGCTGTTAATGGAAGGAGAAAAATACCACTAAAGTAATATAAAAGATATACTGATACATAACCTCTATACAAGCATAAACATAAAAAGAACTTAAAGAAATAAGATGTTACAAGTTTTGGTAATTCAATGTTCCAAGTTCACAAGAGTTCTTGAGAATTTAGTTGAGACTTAATGGAAAAGCTCAATTTTTGTCTAACAATTCGGCACTCAGAAGAAGAGTGCTTCAATTAAGATTCAGCTATTATAACACTGTTGCTGTCAAATGATGTAGGTAAGTACGACACACACATACAATAATTTTGTATGTGGCTGTCACCATGTCATTGTGGCGAGTTGTAAACTGTCCTTATTACTACATTATTAATTCCAACCTGGACTTTCCATTAATTAAGCTAGCCTTGTATTATTTGAGAAGTACAATGTCTCTAGGAGTGGTTCAATATTTCCCCATTTCCATATACAGTAAACTCTCGATCATCCACGAGTGGATTAACCGCTTTGCGGATTATTCATGGCCTCCTCCTCTATTTTTTTTTAATTTACTTTTGCCTGTGAGTGGGATTCTCTGTGTCAGAGATAATTTTGGGCTACAATATGAGTGTAGTAATTTATGGGCTGCTCGAGCATTAAGTGCTGCACTACAGTATTTGTTGCAAAAGATACGAGTACATATAGTGTGTCGACGACCTGATGAGAAAATTTAATGTTGAATGGTCTACCTGCAGGGGCTGTGTTGCTACTGGACAATGCACCATCGCATCCCATTGAATGTAACAGCCTTAATTTAGCCAATGGATCAGGGTGTCATTGCTGCCACGAAGAAAATTTATAGAGGAAGTCTGCTACAAAAGCTTATTGACGAGTTCAGCAATCGTCAAACATTTTGGAAACAGTTAACTGTGCTAGACACAATTAATGAAGTGTCAAAGCCATGGCGTAAGGTAAAAGTATCAACCATAGCAAAGGCGTGGAAAAACAAACCCAAAGATAGAAAATATCCACGAGTGTACTTAAGTTGTGATTATCTGCAAAATTCAATTATCTGTGATTTTCAAATCCCCAGTTACCGCGGATAATCGATAGTTTACTGTACATGCATTCTATTGATGTACGAGTAATTGATAAGATTTGAATGGCTCTGTAATTCTTACAACGCCCACCAGAGTGCATTCCTGATGTCACATGAAGTTTGTACCACAATACTATCATGAGTCAAACAGTGAAGCACTCACAATGCCTCACAGACATGGCAAACAGCCTATCCACCAACTGAGAGGCAACTATCGTTGGTCTGCATGAAGCAGTCTGGTTGCAATTACCAAGCACGTGGGACTTCAATATGTCACAGTGGCCCAATGTTACAATTAATAAGCATTTTCTAGTTTTTTAAAACTTTGTAAAATTTTCTCTTGTACGATATTTGTGAAATGGCAGGGATTGTAGGAGCTGTGGTTAAGTGTTTTCAAGATCCATTTCCAGTGTGGAACATGCCATAGTTGCTAATCGTTACGACGGTTGTGAGGCTACGAGCCAACGTAAACATTCCCCCTCCCGCTGACCACTCGCATGGCAGCACAGCCAACAGACTTCTTTTCAGAAACAAATACCATAGTATATACGGAGTTTGCTCAGCCTCCTCGAGTGTATGTGCAGTTAATGTGAGCGTGTATTAATTAAATGAAACTTTTCCGAAAGCTCTACAAACCTTAATTTAATTTGTGCCTGTTGGCTGCCCATTGTTTTCTGTGTGTAGTGCATGATCTGGTTTCCTACACAATTTACTCTTTTAATGCCACCTACTGTAACCACGCTGTACTAAAACCGTCGCTTATCATAGCCTTCTTTTGATATGGTAAAAATAAGGTGCAAAAGGAATAGTGTTTACGTGAAAGCTATTTATTAAGAAGTTTTAACGCAGTAGTACATATAATGAAAAATATGTTGTTGAAAGTTACAGTACAATTTCATGCTACTATAGTGCTACAATACTACTTATAAAGTCAGAGTGACTAACTTTTAAGGTAAGAAGTCTTATCAATTCATTATGTATGCCTACCTTATTACTCCAATAGTAACTGACAATTATAATAGGAATGTGTGATTAGTAGTAATGTAATTTTACTTTTGTTTGGGATCAAGCAGATTAAGATTCATCAATGATACTACAGCAACGACGTTCCTTCTGCTTTTATTGAAACTGCATACTTGTGTTAATAATGTTAAATGTATCATACATAACTTAAAATGAACATTACCTAAATTCAGTATTACTTCAATATTTATTTATGGTGTTTTCATTTTTTGCATGGAGTCATCAGTACTACAAGACTTTGGTAAATATCATAACACGGGCTAGTAAATATATCACTGTATGTAACTTATTAGGTATTCAATGAATATTATTCAGTGAATTGAAAAACTATTGAGAGCGCGTCTGAGGTACCGTATGCAGCATGCCGAGAAATAGCCAGAGTAAACTTCTTTTTTTAATTCTCCTCGTATTTTGCGCACTGGGATTTCAAGACTGATTTTGGGTCCATAAAAGTGCAAAAAAAAATTATGCGAGTAAATACGGTAATCAACTGATCACACGAAGAAAATAGTTATGAGGCATAAGAAAAGGACAACAATATTATGAAGTTATCAGTGAGGACAGTTTCATGTTTAAATAAACAAATATCACCTAGACCACTACTTTTTGATTATGTTTCAATCTACTTTGCATATCATCTTTGCGTTTGGTATCTCAAATGCTGACTAACTGCAGTTTGCAGTGCCAGATCTGAAAATGACCTGTAACACAATTTGAAACCTGAAGACGATAATCAAAATACTGCCATCCATTTTTCCATTTGTTACAGTAAAAGAAATTGTGGTTCCTAAAACAAGGCATTAAATTATGAACCGCTTTGTAAGAAACAACTAACTGTACCCACCTTGTCTTCTTCATCCTGTTTTTTGTCTGGTATTTTTTCCATCTTGATAGTCTTCTTGCAAACAACTTCTTCTTCAGTGGAAGGATTTCCTTTAACTTTTTCATCAACCTGTTTCACAGCTTGACTGTTTTCAGGCTGTTTTTCTGGGCCAGAAGCTGGCTCTTCTTTAAAACGAGATCGCCCACGATCTATTCTACCTCTTAATTCCTTCTCTTTGGTATGTTCCTCTTTACGAACCAATGCTCTAGGGCTATCCTTCTCTTCAATTTTCACTTTTTCTTCTGTTTTTATCTTTTCTTCCAGTTTTTTATCTTCCTGTTTTATCTGCTTATCCTTTTCATATTGCTTTGCTTGTTGCTTCTTCTCTTCTGCCTTTGTTTTATCTTCTGCCTTTACTTTATCTTCATTCTTCACCTTTGATTTCTCAGTCTTCTTCTCTTCTTTAGTAGAGTCACTCTGTATAATAACAAAAAAAGTTGTTATTTAAAGTACTGAACAATAAGCTTCAATATAAAGCAAACACAATGGTGAATAATGAATGTACCCAAAACTTCTCATTCACCTCACAATTTCCTGTAGGCATGAAAGTGGCCTCTCTCAAAACCTAACACCTCATCACTGTTAAACTAGTCGACTTCATCCTTGCACATTAAAGACAACTATGGGAATCAAACTCCAAATGCTATGAGTAAAAAATTACCAAACTGAACAAGCCAGCAAAAGAGAGCAATGTGGATATTGTGCTGATATACACTATTGGTGACTGAACTGAAGGGCAAAATTCAGCAATCCAGTTTCTGTCTCTCTGCCAACAGACATACATAAGGATACAATTGAAGATGGCTGGAGTACGTCTTCTGGCAGAGCAGTGAGAAAAGCTACAATGGTCGGCATGAGCTAGCGTTGTAGGGGTTGAACCATCAACCCAGATATTTACTTGATGGAAGCAAGAGATAAACTGACTAACCCAAAACTAGCTTACACTTTGCACTGTTGTCTTGGCTCTATTTGTTAGTAATTCCAGTCATTTACTGGTCGTGTTTTACGCTTCTCTTTGAGCCATCAATATGTCATGTACAGGTTCTCTGCTGTGTAGCAGACTAACCTGTACATTGAATTTTTCCTCTGTCAGAGGACAGCTGCTCTGCTTCCAGGTCAAGCAAGACTGTTGGCTACAGTACTGACTGTGCCAACAGCATAGTTTTGAGGTGTTGTTATGCCTCTGTAGATAACACAAATTTTAGAGAGTCTGGCATAGACTTAAGCACAAGCAAAATATGGGCACATTTTCACCACACCTCCACTTTTTTTCCAATTCTGACCGCCGTATATTTTTTGCATCGCAAAATCAAACCCCTCCCTCAAGGTGATATGGAACACGACCTTTCAAATTTTTTTTTTTTAACATTACAGAAAATACCCTTCTGTAAAATGGTGCTTTTGCTAATCTATTTCACTCCCGATATCTAAACAACAGAAAAGCAATAGTAGCCTGAAATATTACATTTTATGATTTTGCACTTTTAAGTTTACATGCACCTACTTTTTCAGATACAAAGTTCTCAACTTCAATGTCATTCAACCTAACGAATTTTTGGTTATCTATGCTTCAAATAATCCACATGAAAATTGCTCATGAAATTTTATATCTTTAACACAAGAAGTTGTACAAGAAAATATTGCTTGAAATATTGGTGAAAGTTACTGAAGACTCAGGGATAAACTGTTGAGAACTGTATTATGGCGTCAAACAAATAACTATTGGGAATACATATCACAGAAATCTACAGCGGTCATGTTCGAACCTTCATTATATGGCCACACGAGAAAGTTAGCTGAATTCCTTGAACACCTCAACAGCCAGCATGAGAAAATAAAATTCACAGTGGAAATAGAAAAAGATGGTTCCATCCCTTTTCTGGAGGTACTAGTACACTAAACAGCAACAGGCATGCTAGGCCATAGAGTTCACAGGAAACCAATCCACACCAACTGGTACTTGCACGCGCAGTCTCATCACCATCCAGCACAAAAGAACTCAGTTCTATGCACACTAGTCACCAGGGCACAACAGAACAGTGATGACAATAATTTTGACGAAGAGCTCACCAAGTTGCAATAGACATTTCGCACCAATGGATATAGTGACAGAAGCATCCAGAAAGCCATAAAACTATGGCGAACTAAGGAAAACGACAGATTTAAGACTTACTGGTAGCACGTTTTCATTCATTAAGAGAACTAGTGAGCGCATTGGAAAAATATTACTATGAGCTAGCATCAAACCTGTCTACTGCTGGTGGAAATGTACTGGCAAAACACAGGAAATTGCATGATGTCTTATGAAGTCTGATGTATTCATGTGCATTTCATGGCCTCTGAACAACTAAATCATACATCAACTTCTCAATGCTTGAAAACGGGGATTCTCTGACTAAGGGAACCAACCCAAACAGAAAAATCAGCACTATATGTGTGAGTATAGTGTCAAACTGACAACTGATGCAAAATCAAATGCTAGGGCCTCTAAAGAAGAGATAATGGACCCAACCTGTTTACAACCAAATGACAGACATCTGAATGACTGGCGATTGGATTCAGGAAATATTCTAACACTAGAAAACTAGAGCTTGCAAATTACTTTATCAGTTGGACGAGAAGTACCTGGATATCAAAGGTACTGAAGAAGTGAGATCAGTTTACTGAGAACAGCCATGAATTTCAAAACACTCTTGAACAATGGACAGCCCAGGAAGGAAATTTCAAAAAAATGTTCTTTCAACACTTCCATTAGATTTCAGGAATAAGAGAGCAGCAGATGCTGGAAGGGACTACCTGGTCTTGGCAGACTTCAGATTGAAGATAGTGGCATAAGAACCAAGCTTAATCACTGAAGCAAAATAATAGATGTGGTGAGGCTAAAACACCATTACTTACTGTAATAATAACAAATATTTGCTCTTTAACAAAGAAACAGATTCCAGGTCCCCTCTGAATAAAATTTTATAAGCAAGAAGGAATTGAAGCCTGTAGGCAAAAACAAAGTTATGGTCTAGGCGTTGGAGAAAACATCTTAGAATTTAGGACACATCAAAGGAAGGAACATATCTCTGTTGATACAAAGACTGGTATCAACCTAAGGAAGAACTAAAGTTAGATATTTATCAGGCATGAATACAAAAGGGCAAAGTGCATCAAGAATACACAGACACAAACAAAAGAGTGATAAGATGGATAAAAGGAAATGGATATATGTGCAAGCACGGAAGAGACAGCAAGATAGAAATATAAAGGAGCTGAACAATATTGTCAAATGACTGTCCATGAACTTAGGCATGAACAGGTGGTTAAGAGCAAGAGTGGGGCATGATTATGACTAGTGCTATGTGAAATTAGCAAATAAGCTTTGAAATTTTAGCATATTGAAATTCAAATTTAGCTTTTTTTAGCATTTATATTTTTTTAACATGTCTAAACATTTAAATGAGCTACAGTTTTTTAATTCTTTGTCACATTAGTGACTACCACTTGCAATGTGTGTTTCTAAATTGTTGTCCTTCCAGTTCAGTTTACATTGCAAAAGTGACAACAAGGAATTTCAGCCATGAACACATAAGCTACCTTATTTCAGATAGGCATTGCATCACTCTTAAAACTCAGTTCATGCATAGCCATTTTTTAACATACTTCAGCCAATGTAAGTATAGGCTTCTGCGGCTGTTATCCCAGTCAATACAAATTTTCCATTTTTTTTGGGGCAATATTGCAAGCAGCATACCTGAAGGTGTGGAGGAAAGTAACTTGCATAATGGTTGAAATGCAGTGCAATTTTATAAACTGAGAATAGGAAAAATAGCAGCCAATCCAAAATTTCAGTAACTTATATATTTGGAACTTTTCTAACAAATATTTCTGAAACTTTTTGGCAGATTAAAATTGTGCGCCGGAATCAGGACTTGAACCTGGGACCTTTGCCTTTCATGCGCAAGCGCTCTACTGACTGAGCTAGCCCAATATGACTCACGATGCTGCCTCACAACTTTACTTCCGCCAGTTGTCAGGTGGCATCTTGAGTCGTGTTGGGATAGCTCAGTCAGTAGAGCATTTGCCCGTGAAAGGCAAAGGTCTCAGGTTCAAGTCCTGGTTCCGGCACACAATTTTAATCTGCCAGGAAGTTTCATATCAGTGCACACTCCATTGCAGAGTGAAAGTTTCATTCTGGAAATATTTCCGTGTTTAGTGCAAAGTTTTTTAATTTTTATCTCCATTGGTAATGGAATAAATAAACACAAAAGAAAACACTGATTAACATGAAATTCAAAAATTATACATTATACATCATCATTCACAAGCTATAAAGCAAGATAATATACCATTCAAAGTCTTCTAGTAAAGATTTGTAAGCTGAAGAGTGGTTGGTGTTTCTTTTTCTCTTTTCTTCTTCTCTCTCTTTTTTTTATACCTCCAGGTGTAAATGAAATACCTTTGGCCTTTCACTGACGTTAAATACCTATCTCATGTACTCTGTGGTAGCTCTGTAGCACACAAATGTATCTTGGAACATTTAACAGAACACTGTAGTTCACAATAAGTACTCATTATCAATCTTAATTTTTGGTCATTTGGTATCCTTATCTGGTGATTTCACATACAATTATGGATATATTATAATGGGCAACAGTCTGCTGTCTGTTTATGAAGATGTTTTTATCACTTGAGCAATAAATTCCACTGAAATAACTAATTTTAGTACATGTCATTGACTTTTACTTATTCAGGATTTATAGCACTTATGTAGCATTTATTTGGCATTTATAGGATATACAAATTTCAAGTTGCTCTAATTATGACCCAACAGGATCAGCTACAGACACAAGAGAAACACTTCAAGAGACTGTTAAATCATAATTACACCAACAAGAACAGGTGAGATATGTTCCAGAGGTAATCAAAATGGATCGAGAATACAAACAGGTTACCAACTACCTGGCATTCACTGATTTTCAGAATGCCTTTAATTCTGTGAAAAATATATTCCCCTCAAGGAAAGTATCAGAGCTGATAGAGGTACAACCTGGAATCCTGCAGGCTTTATTTTGTTTCTTGTCCTTCACTCAGTTGGGAAAAAGAGTCACTGTAGGCAGGAGATGAGGAATCCAATAGGGGATCTGTGGACACCTGTGCGATTTGGACTGTTCATAAGAGTTTTATGAGGGTCAATCTGAAAGTAATGGCTCCAATTTTTATTCATGGAAACTACAGGAGATACATAAATCACAACAGCACAGCTAAATAGAGAAATATTTCAACTACAGACTCATTTTTCCATATATAAACCACCATTCATTATGTACTTTTGCCAACAATGAATCAGAACCTGCATGCTGTGCTTGTAAAAATGATAATCAGCTGAGGCTATACACTTCTTTATAGTTAAAGGTAAGGATTTAATTAATATTTGTGATACGGCCAGGAATCAAACCTTGACCTCCATGCTCACTATGCTGAAGACTTAACCACTAGACCACCACGCCACAAATTTTAATTCAATGCTTCAACTTTAATCTTTGACATTTTCGAGGTGCAAAACAGTCTCAGGGTTTGTAAATTTATAACTTCTTTATGGCTTTGTCAATGGCATCATAGTCTTGAAAACGCCACATAGTCAAAAGAGATGGAAGTATGAGGCCACAAAACCGGGACTGTAGGATGGAAGTGGTAAGGCAGTCCAGCTGAATTTTGTAAATAGTTGCATGGTAGCAAAACTGGTGTGTAACCTGGAGTTATCATGTTGCAGGTGAAAGTCCGTCTTCTCTGGCCTGAACCTGAAAACTCTGGATTTCAGCTTAGTCAGTGTCATCCTGTAATGTGTTGAATTGACAGTTTCTCCAGGCTCCATGACATCCAAAAGAACCACATCCTAGCTATCCAAGAAGACTGTGGACATAACTTTACCTGCAGAAGGCTTTGTCTCAAATATCTTCTTTGATGAGAATTTGCTTGTCAGCATTCCATGGATGTCTTTAGGATTGTACCACGTAGTGGTGACACCACACCTTATCTCTGGCGACAATCCTATTCAGAAAATTGTTACTTTCAGCTACATACTGGTTCCAACAAATTTACATTTGATGAGTTTCTTGTTGTTCTGTAAGCATCAATGGGAACCATCTCGTGCACACTTTGTGATAACAAAAGATGTTCCGTTGTTCTTTCCAAGGCATTACAGGCATTCAGGTTTACACACAATTATCTAATTGTTATCCGCCAATCAGCATGGAAAAAAAAGACCTATGTGCTCTTCATTGCACGGGATGACAGCCGTGCAGGGTCATGCATTTTGCGCACATGCTTGTCACCACCTTTTAAATGTCATACCCATCACCTCACATTGCAATTGCATGATCTCCATATAGTATTCATCAATGGATTTCAACTGGCAAAATTTCTTCAGCAGTGAGGAATTCAATTACACATCACTGTTTTATAGGCGTGTCCATATCAGACTCCATTTTGCAACACTACTCTCCTACCACGACCTACTGCAGAACAACGTAACCACCTACAAACGAAGGAGGAAGGTTCAAGCATTAGGACTACACCGACAACAACTGGCACGGACATCCAAAGTCAGCAAATATATAAAAAAAGAAAGAAAACAGTAGGCATTACTTTCAGAACAACCCTCATACTACCTCACAGGATGACAGATATGAAAGGTTAATTTCATGAATTTGGACAACACTGTACATAGGAGGTGGAGGAATCTGATGAACTGTATCTGGATAAAATAGTGATCAATATCACACATAATATTCTTTATTTTACATGTTTTGACATATATAATGGTCATCCTTATAATTTAAGCCCCCTTTGACTGTTACGGCAGCTACTTTGCTGCACAAATGTTTGGGGGGGGGGGGGGGGGGCGCACAATTGTAGCTGCTCAATTACAGCATCAGCCAGCATAGGTCAAAACTGGTAAAATAAAGACATTTTGTGCAATCTTGACTGCAATTTTATCCAAATATAAATTAAACTTGCCTGAAAAGGCAGTAGAGACTGCTTGCCTCAAGATCTGCCACTGCTGCCCTTATAATATGACAATCTCTGCAGACATCTCTGCTGCATGGACGTCCAGAACCTCAATTATGGGTGTGGGAATGTTCACACAATGCAACCAGCATTGTTGGAAACTGATGCATCATGTCCACTTGAGGTAGCAATTCTCCAAAAGAGATCCCACCACTTGGAAGGCCACAAATTGACCCCTTTCAAATTCACTCACTCAGCTGTAGGAAGCACAATTTGCATCTCTGTTGAATTGCAGTAATTGGTTTCACAATGAGTCTTATGGCTACAAACAATGACGATTAAAAGGTACAAACAGATGGTACCCTGGCAACTACGTCACTATCTATTGGAGGATTGCATTGAAGCCATTATATGAACATCTACTATCCCCCAGGTGGCATCTGTCATCACTGGATCAAAATCACGTTGTCTATCAAGGTGTAATTATTATTATTATTATTATTATTATTATTATTACTGTACTTAATAGCTGCTCAAGGTTTGTAATAGCTGAAGGCTTATTCGCTGCAAGATATAAAAGGATGATGACTCAATACTAATGGCTTTAAGAATCTTAAAATTCAATTTCTGATTTATTCTGGATCACTGGTAATACTGTAACTTCTGAAATCTGTTGCCAAAGACTGGAGAAATCATGATATAAAGCACAATACTTCAATTTTATCTCTGATTATATGAAAACTGACAGGCCTGGTTCACCAAACATCTTTTGTTGCTCATAACTGAAACAAAATGTAGGGTAAGTAATATAATGAGGACAGTTACAACTCACCGCAAAGACGTGGCGACGAGATGCGACAGGCACATACAAAAGACACACACATACAACACATTCAGCTATCGGCCATGGCCTTCTTCAGAAATAGAGCACTCACGCAATCACACAGGCACACAACACAGTCATACAACCATCACCTCCGACTGCCACACTTCGAATCACGCTCTGCAGCGAATCGGGGACGGGAGGGGACGGAAGGGGGAGGGGATAGAAAGGTTACGTCACGGTGGTGGGGATGCATCTCGTTATTCCCATCTAACCCATCTAACCCATCCCCACCACCGTGACGTAACCTTTCTATCCCCTCCCCCTTCCGTCCCCTCCCGTCCCCGATTCGCTGCAGAGCGTGATTCGAAGTGTGGCAGTCGGAGGTGATGGTTGTATGACTGTGTTGTGTGCCTGTGTGATTGCGTGAGTGCTCTATTTCTGAAGAAGGCCATGGCCGATAGCTGAATGTGTTGTATGTGTGTGTCTTTTGTATGTGCCTGTCGCATCTCGTCGCCACGTCTTTGCGGTGAGTTGTAACTGTCCTCATTATATTATTTATTCCAACCTGGACTTTCCATTATTATAAAATGTAGGGTAAGCCAGATTACATTTTGGATACCACTAAAGGGTATACTACATGGAGCGAATTTGGTCGCTAGTCGCTGGCGTATTTGGACGTAGCTTCTAAATTCGCTCTGTGTAAACAGGGACAGCGAACAAAGTCGCTGCTCAGAAAGCGAGCGTCTAGAGTTGAAGCGTGGGCTACTTTAGACGCTGGTCGCTAGCGTTTTTGGTCACTGGCGTTTTTGGACGCCCCTTGTCATATACGAGAGCGTCTAAAGTAGCCACCAGTCGAGTCAAAATGTCGAAGGAAATTGTAAATGCTGGCGTTGTGTTTCTCGTAACGGAAAAGTAGTAAAGAATAAAAGAAAACAGATTAGAAGGTGGATTGCGAGGAGGGATAAATATGGTGCTTCTGCAAATCTTTTGGGTGAATTAGCGTGTGACAGTCCTTCTGCCTACAGAAATATGAGGATCACGTGAGAAAATTTTGATAGATTACTGTAAATGGTAGAGGATAAAATAAGGAAACAGAATATCATCATGAGGATGGCGATCTCGCCAAGAATAAAATTTAAATAATCCTTATTTTCAATGTCCCATAATACTGGAAAACTTCGATAAATTTTCAGAAATTTGATTACAGTTCCACTTCATATTTTGTTTTGAGGACAGTTTACAACTCACCGCAAAGACGTGGCGACGAGCTGCGACAGGCACATACAAAAGACACACACATACAACACATTCAGCTATCGGCCATGGCCTTCTTCAGAAAATAGAGCACTCACGCAATCACACGGCACACAACACAGTCATACAACCATCACCTCCGACTGCCACACTTCGAAGTGTGGCAGTCGGAGGTGATGGTTGTATGACTGTGTTGTGTGCCGTGTGATTGCGTGAGTGCTCTATTTTCTGAAGAAGGCCATGGCCGATAGCTGAATGTGTTGTATGTGTGTGTCTTTTGTATGTGCCTGTCGCAGCTCGTCGCCACGTCTTTGCGGTGAGTTGTAAACTGTCCTCACTATATTATTTATTCCAACCTGGACTTTCCATTATCATATTTTGTTTTGTGGGACACAGAACTTTTAATATCCTTATTTACGTCGATGATCACAAAATTTCTCGTCGTTTTGACGACCAGTTTCTGTCAATGATGACCATTTTCAAGTCTACAGCAAATCATAACAGATGGATACATCTAGTATTAGAGTACCTTAGAAAACATAAATAATGCATTAACTTACAGTCATCAATACATGTAATATTGCCATATGGCATCATCACAGTATAAGTGTATCTTCATTAAGGAATGTAACAACAGGTATGATGTATAATATTTTTAACACGTTTTATGTATTGATGACTGTAATGCCTTATTTATGTTTTATAAGGTAGTTTATTACTAAATGTGTCCTTGTGTTTCTGATTTGCTGTAGACTTGAAAATGGTCATCACTGACCGAAACCGGTCGTCAAAACGACGAGAAATTTTGTAATTATATAAATTCGTGACCATGTCGCACCTTGGGAAACAGAACTGTTTGGTTTCACCTAACCTCCAAAACGTTTATCATATGCTACGTCGTGTTTCAATTGTTTTCACGAAGACGCTAGCGCCTGAAGTCGCTCCGTGTCATTGCGTCAGCGTTTTCATTCGCTATTCGCCAATACGCCGAGCGAAAACAGAAGCCAGCGACTAGCGACCAAATACGCTCCGTGTAATATACCCTTAAGCATCACAAATGTAACATAAGTGCTTGGGCTATTTTAACAGTTTTGTATAGCAAATTTGCAATTAAAAGGGTTACTGACAAAAGGAGCATAATGTTGATGCCAGAACAACTGTCATGGCACTTTTCATACCTGGAATTGCAGAACTAACTTGCAGTCTGTTCAATGCCAATTCGTAAATTACAGGAATCATGCAAAAAACTAATGTAATCAACAACTCAAATGAGTAACAATTCCTACCATGAATGAGTATCTATATGCAACTTAAAAAAAAGGTATGTACAGTTGAAAAAATGTACTATACACAGGATTCATTTGATAGTTTAAAGAAATAAGGGGAAATATTGTAACTGAATTACAAGTTATCCCTCTTTGGCACTAATTACAAGGATGTCAGTAATTTTGTTTGTTTGAGGCAGTTCAAAATAATTGACACCCACCCCTCCAAATATAACTACTTGATATTTAAAAAGAATGTTTTAACAGTGTTAAGGAATGCAAGTAGTCAATCCATGTAAATATGACATAAAAAAACAAATTTTATTTTAAAAATAATGTACTTAGGATACAATGTATCACCACTATGGGAGTATCTTTCCAAAGCAAATACAAATGAAATTAATGTAAAAGAGACTTTTGAATGTTTTACCTTTTCCTTGACTTTTTCCTTTTTAATTTCTTTTGTTCGAATTGACTGCTGTTCTGATGGCTTCTTCTCTTCAACCAAAGGTGGTTTTGTTTGCTCTTTTTCACCAACTGCAGTTACACTTGGTTGCTTAGATGTTACTTCTGGTGATTTTTCAGCAGATGGCTTTTCCTATAAAACATACTTATCATGAGTCAATGAAAACAACCCAACTTCATGAACTTAACTATGTAAAAAGAAACCTTCAAAAATTAACTGTGAAATTCCCCTGCCATTTATGAAATTAAGGAATAAAACACACTATGAGTCAGAATTTTGAAATTGTAATGCATATTTGAGGATATAAGCCGAGACATTAATAGTTCATTGTGTAAAGTACTACTGATATCTTAATTATAAAATTAACTACGACCTCTCCGAAGGAATAATACATATGACCATAATAGTAAACTAAGTACTGGATGTCAATAGACTACAGTAAAACACCAATTTGACGTTTCTAGATTTTACATTTTCCCACCATTTACATCATTTTTTGTCAGTCCCGTCAAATTTCCTATGTTCACAAAGTTATTCACCAATGTTTTTGTGTTAACGTATTTATACATTTCCTGTATTTTATGCTTTTTGAAGCCATGTTTATCAAGAAAAAATGACGTAATTGACATGAATTGACACTGGCATGGCTTTCGCCTTACAGTGTTTATAAACGTTACGTAGTTAAGTTTCTTGACACTCTGCATTTATTCAAACGTATATTTCATGTTTCATTGTTTACAGTACGCACATAGTCAACTTATGATGCGGTGGCTGATGGGAGTATAGTATCCCATCATCCACCGTGCCGACTGTCCGCTTGGCTTTGTTTATGCAACTGGTAGTTTTTCTCGCTTTGCATGATGTGTTGCAAGAATTTATTCTTGTTGTGAAGCGAAAATATTTATCCAAGTATTTTTTGTGATGTTTTATAAACGGTGAGAGTAATGGTTTGCTTGTGTTTGTTTTTCTGCAGCTTAAAGAGGGCACGGTACATTATAACATCAAACAAACGATAATAGTGAGACATGCCGACTCTAGAAAGTGAATAAATTCTCTAATATTGTCGAGTGAAACATAGAAAAATACAAAATGAATGGAACTAGTGGAGTTTTACTACACAAATAATTAATGCTAGTTAAATTCTTGCTGACAATGTCGACTATGATGAATAAAATTACGTCAAAAATTTCTACTTTCCATAAAATTACCAATTCCACCTGGCGCTTAAAATGGTAAAAATCTGGGTAACCTTTATTATGTAATAAACTTCTTGGTGAATATTTTCATGCCTATTATGTACATATATCACAAATAAACTACGAAAATGGAAGGGTGGTCCAGTAAGCATATTTTACCATTTAAAACATTTCCCACATTTTACGTTTTCCCGCATTTTACACCATTTCACTTATGTCCCTTGAAAATTGTAAAAACAGGGTTCTACTGTACCACCTGATTACCCAAACCAGTCAAATAAATGGAGACATCTGTTTAATGTGGATCAAACCATGGTATAACTCGGCATTTTTTACAACAAACAAACTTTGCATAGATGAAATAAGTAAGTACCAGAAAGAAATCCGAGGAATGAATGTGGCAGTAAGTAGCAGCAGCAGCTGCTAATGCTGCTACTGTGGCTATTGCTGTTACTACTACTACTACTCAAACTAATCCATAAACAACAAGGTAACTCACCTTTTCTTTATCTTTATCCTTTCCTTTCTCTTTTGATTTTTCCTTTTCTTTTGTTTTTTCCTTTTCCTTTGTCTTCTCCTTCAGTTTATCCTTTTCCTTCTCCTTTTCTTTTTCCTTCTCTTTCTCCTTCTCCTTTTCTTTTTCCTTCTCTTTCTCCTTCTCCTTCTCTTTCTCCTTCTCCTTTTCCTTCTCTTTTTCCTTTTCCTTCTCCTTCTCCTTCTCTTTTTCCTTTTCCTTTTCCTTCTCTTTTTCCTTTTCTTTGTCCTTTTCTTTCAAAGTGTTGACTGGAGTTGCACGATCTCTATCCCTGATGAGGCTACGACCCCCACGATGGCGAGACCTGTTCCCTCTTGGATGATTAACCATAGTACAACCTAACTTACGATAGAAGTCTTCGAAACTGTGTAGAAATCTGTTGGCAGAAGATGTGATGAACAGATCACATACCAAAGGCCTTTTCTATTCATTAATATCAAATAATAGGCAATTAGTTGTAAGACTTACCTTTTATATGCAACTTTAACCAGGTTTGTGTTACCACTGATATCACCAAAGCCTAACTTATGAGTGATTGTCTTCCACTGATTATGATTTGTGACACGGTTGTATCCACCAAGTTTGTCAACAACCTGCAATGAAGAAACATTAAAAATTAATAAGTACTATCTGGCGCAGTAGAGCATTCGAGCAGATTACGGTACTTAGGACCAGGATGAATGTTTCTCATTTGTGTGCAAGTGGAACAGATAATGATGATGGGTTTTGAGAAATCAATATACTGTGCAAAAGAATAATGCTGCAATGTGTGTGAGGAAAAAAAGCTAAAATTTTGTGTTCAGCTTGAGCAAAGTAAGTAGAAAAAGTTATCAAAATTCAAAAAATGAGCATTAAAATAAAACATATTTCATTAAAATTTTCATAAATATGTGAATTATTATTATGACTTCACAGTCTCTTTCAGTGTTATTTTAACTGCATGTTTTTCACAGTCTACTACAAATTATCACATCTCATGTACCTTGAAAAGCTTGTAAAGGTCAACATCTCTTCCAGAAATAATAGGCCCTTTATTAATGGGAGTGCCTCGATCATCCATAAATTTGTACAACTGGGCCACAAAATGGTCCTTTTCTTCTCGTGGTTCATCATCTGAACCCTAAAAAAGAAATATTTATCATGAATAATAGTGATGATGTGGTTTGGAATAGCAGATAATCTTTAAAAAACATAATATTTGAAGTTTACGCACATCACTGTCAATCCCATCACTATTTGCACTGCTTTCATCTAGACCAAACAGTAGGTCACGGTCCCAGTGGGGTGGCAGTTCTTCTTTGTCAAGGAACTGTAGTGCCTTTTCAACCGCTGAAAAAAGGGGATGAAATTTCAACAATTCGGCAATAGTGGAGTTTCTTTATAATCATGCAATGCAAAACAGGATGTACTACTGGTACCCAGCAGAAGAAAACAATATTACCATAGGTAGATTGCAACTAATTTATGTTCATCAATTAAAAAGTTTTTACATACCAGTCTTTAGGGTATTGTTATCAACCTTCCCTCCTATCTCCCTGGTGAATTCAGTGGCCTCCTTTTTTGGAACTGTAAAGCTAAAATATTTCCAAATCAACATTTGCAACCATGAAAGAGGATACAACAAATGACACAAACCGAACTGTTAACAACATGGAAAAGCAATTTACAAATCCCATAAACATAAAAAAAAATTACAGGACACTAACAAGTTTAGTACTAGTGATTTTCATAAAACATCAATCGAAATAATTCTAAAATTGGAAGACAGTACTGCAGAAAGGGAAGATGACTTAGGAGATACAATACTGCGAGAACAATTTGAAAGGGGACTGAAAGATCTGAGTCAAAACAAGGCTCCTGGTTTAGAAGATATTTCCTCTGGTTGATATCCTTGGGAGAGTCAATCATGAAGAAACTCTACCATCTTGTGTGCAAGATGTATGAGATAGGGAAAATACCCTCAAGTTCAAAAACAATACAATAATCACATTTACAAAGAAATCATGTGCACATGTAAATACCACACAACTGTCAGTTTTGCAAGTGATGGTTGCAGAAAACCAACATGAATGGAAAAACTAGTAGAATCTGATTTTGAGGAAGATCAGTTTAGATTTTTTAGTAACACAGGAACATGTGAGGCAATATTCACTTTATGACCTATCTTAGAAGATAGAATAAGGATAGTCAAGCCTAAGATGTAGCTTTGGGATATTTAGAGAAAGCTTTGGACAATTTTGACTGGAATACACTTTCAAATTCTAAAGTGGTAAAACATAGACAGCAAAAAAGTTGTATACAACTTGAACAGAAACCAGACAACAGCTTTACAATTAAATGGCATGAAAGGGACACACTGTTTAGGAAGGGAGTAATACAGGCTTGTACCCTTTTTCCAATGTTATTCAATCTGTACATTGAGTAAGCAAGCAAGAAGAAATTTGAAGAGGATATAAAGTTTTATGGAGAAGAAATACAAGCTTTACGGTTTGCCAATTACATTGTATTTCCGTCAGAGGCAGCAAAAAACCTGTATCAGCAATTTAATGAAATGGTCAGTGTCTTGAAAGGAGTTATAAGATGAATATTAACAAGAGCAAGGCAAGGATAATTGTGTGTAATCTAAGAAAACTAGGTGATGATGGAGGAATTAATTAGGTAAGTAGACAAAGTAATTGACAAGCTTTGTTATTTGGGTAGCAAAATAACTTGTGATGGCCGAAGTAGAGAAGATATAAAATGCAGAATGGCTATGGAAAGAAATTCATTTCTAAAGAAAAATTTTTGAAATTGAATATCAACTGAGTGTTGGGAAGTCTTTGCTGAAGGCATTTATCTGGAGTGTTACCTTGCGTGGGAGTGAAATGAGTATGATCAGGAGTTCAGACAGAAAAATGACTAAAGCATTTGAAATTTGGAGCTACAGAAGAATGATGGATGGGCTCTGTAACTAATGAGGAGATACATATAATAATGGAAAGTCTAGGTTGGAATTAATAATATAGTGAGGACAGTTTACAACTCACCGCAAAGACGTGGCGACGAGCTGCGACAGGCACATACAAAAGACACACACATACAACACATTCAGCTATCGGCCATGGCCTTCTTCAGAAAATAGAGCACTCACGCAATCACACAGGCACACAACACAGTCATACAACCATCACCTCCGACTGCTGCACTTCGAATCACGCTCTGCAGCGAATCGGGGACGGGAGGGGAGGGGAGGGGCAGGGGATAGAAAGGTTACGTCACGGTGGTGGGGATGGGTTAGATGGGAATAACGAGATGCAGCTTAGGAATGGAGTGGTGAGGCGGGTAAGGGGAGAAAATAAAATAAAATAAATATAGAAAATGCATGGACACTGCAAGTACACAAGACCGCATACACACACATACATACACACACACACACACACACACACACACACACACACACACACGATCACACATTCACACACCACTCAAAATAGGCGAGGTTTGGGATAGAGAGGTAGGAACTGTAAGGTATGGAAAAATATATATATATATAGGGAAGTTATCGTAGGTTGAGGCCTGGTTGATTTCGGGATCGGAGAATGTATTGTAGTGATAACTCCCATCTGTGCAGTTCAGAAAAGCTGGTGGTGCTGGAGAGCAAAGGATTCGATCTGGGAGATGAGATGTAGGTAGTTTTGCTTACACAATAGTAATATCTTACGGAGGGAGAGAAGGTAGCTAAGGGATTTATGAGGAGATACTGAACAGAAGTGAGTAGAAAAGAAATGTCTGATGTATCTTGACTAAAAGAAGAACTTCATTGGTAGGACAAATTCTGAGATGCCAAGTAATTGTCAATTTAGTGTTGGAGGGAATTAGGGTGGGGGGAGGTGTAAAAATCACAGAGGGAGACCGAGAGATGAATACAGTAAGCAGGTTCAAAGGGATGCAGGTTGCCGTTCTTAATCAGAAATGAAGAAGCTTGCACAGGATAGGAAAACATGGTGAGATACATCAAAACTGTCTTTGGATGGAAGGCCATAACAACAAAAGCTAAACAGAAGATTTTAACATAATTATTATGGTAATATTCATTGATTACATTCACAAATGTGTGTCATGTATTTCCAATCCATAGCAATGGTTACACATATCACAATCACACATTTTAAATGAGATCTTGAATTGGAACAATGTGCAAACACTATGAAAAATTATGATCATTATCAAAAGACCGAAGAGTAAGAATTGGAAAATGATGGCAGCACAAACTAGAAATAAAAATAGATACCACACAAGGGATCAGTTACTCTATGTAACCAAAATGTAAAAATTCGAAGAGTAGACTGAAGTCATTTGAATCTTGCACAATAATAAAAATGCTTGCACTATTGGATGTTCCAGTGACACCAAAACAAGGAAGAAAAATTGATCTGACTACAGAACTAAGAAATGATGCTTTTTGTCTGATGCTCAAACTCATCTAGGGACAGTTCAACCTTTAAGAGCACTGTTGAGATCCCAAAAGTATGATACAGCTAGTATAACAAAGCACAGGCAAGAGTCAGCATCATGGCCACTAGCACATTTATATCTATAAACGTGAATGTGTGTTCTGAGGAGGCTTATCATGTCCGAACGACAAGATGCAGAGACTTATTACTAATTTATACCTGAGGAAGGTTTTAGGCTTGGTTTTATAGCAATCTGATAGATATTTAATAATTTGAAGAATATAACGCGAAATGCGGAACAACAATTACTCTTTGAAAATTATATTTACTCTTTGAAAATGGTTTTATTGGTTGCATTGTTGCTTGAGGGTTGATACTGATAAAAGGGTCTAGTATATTGGGATGGAAAGTTATCAGTGTATATAAAATTCTATATGTGTGTGTGTGTGTGTGTGTGTGTGTGTGTGTGTGTGAATATTTCGCTCTGCAGCGAAAACTACAGAACGCAAACAAATGGTCTGTGTGTAATTATTGTCCGAAGTCTCCCGTTGTACACCATAGCAGTTCCGTGCCAATAGCTATAAGGGGGTGGAAGATATGGTGGTAGAAAGTCGTCAAATTATTAAAAAAAATTGGACTGAAGGCCAGTGATGACGTTTGTGACTCTAAAGCAAGGAGGGTACATACAGCGAAACATGATGCCACAGACCATATATTTAGTCTATGCGTGCTACAATGTCTTCAGCTCTTTCTCTATAAGCATACAAATAAGGAAATATAAGAATGAATAAATAAATAAATAACTACAACAGAAATTTCTCTTGATACATCTCTTTAGAAAAAATCGATTTGAAGTTTTGCGCATTACATCAGGTGATCAATCTGTGATATTATTACAATCATTATTATTGAATTTTGTGATTGGATTCTTCAGAACGAGTGCATTTTTACACGTGATTTGATCTACACTACTTACTTTCCTGATAATGTTGATTAAAAAGGTTTGTTTCTAAATTTCAGCAGTTTATTTGAGGACTTTGAATTCCTATGATGACTTTTTGATAAACTGAATTAATATTTCAGGAAGATTACTCACTATCTGCCATCCTTGAAAGATCGCACCAAATATTCATCACGTACACGGATGCGTACTGTATCTTGGGCAGTGGGTGCCACAACAAGACCTGGAAACCAGTTATCTTTCTGTTTCTTTTTGTCTCCAAGCTCTACACAAACAACTTTTCCAATATCAGCTTCTTTCTCTTCCTTTTTCTTCCCCTTGCGTTGGCTCTCTTCATCTTCATCACTGCTATCATCCCTGCAAAATAACAATTGTAGTTATTGCCACATTTACTGCAATTTTTTTATTTTTGCTCAACATTCGTCTTTACGGTGAGTTGTTCCCTATCTACATATTATGAGGAACAATAATCAAGACTTCAGTGTCTGTAAGTTGTTTCCAGAACCCTTTCCTAGCTATGAGACCCAAGGCTCCTGCAGCTATCTATCTACAGCCTTGGTCGGTGTGTATATAATGTGAACCTGATCAGTGAGTGTGATTCAACTACTTGCACATTCCAGTGCTATAAAACCAAGGTCAAATATCTCTCTACATAAAATAAAAATATCAGGATAGGTTGTACCTCACTGTAAAGACGATCACTGACTTGCAGATAAGCTCATATAAAAGACAATCACATCCACACAACTTCAAATCTTTGGTCACGGCATTCATCAGAAAAAGATCGTAGATATATTCAGTTACAAGGGGAACACCAAGTGTGGTACCAACGGATTTTGATGGGTCGCAGGTATGTTGTGAGGGAATTCCTGCAGACCATCAACCTAAAAGGATTTATTCCAATGGGCCTTGATTTCTAAGAAAATAGAAATCAAATTTGCAGCAAATTACCACGCGTATCGTGTCTACTTATACATGGCGGTTATCGCTCAGCGAGACAGCGTGGTGTAATTGGCAAGGTGCTAGCCTCCCATGCAAGAGAACTGGGTGCGATACCTAGTGGCAGAACAATTTTTAAAAATTGTAATTGCTACTTTTTGTATATCAAAAAAATTAAAAAATAATTAAGCAAAGAAAAAGATATAAAGAAAGGAAAAAAATAATAATGAAAAGTCAAACGATTAAAAAATAACCAAGAAAATAAAAAATCCTCCCCTTCGGGTCTTTATTTTTCACTTTTCTGCATTTCTCTTCTTTTATCGTGCATAATTATATGCCTTTATACCCACTTCTTTGTTACAGCTTGAGTAAATAGTCAGGACAATAGCAAATAACACAGTATCAACTGATTATTTTACTTATTGAGCAGTGTTCTTTACTCACTGTTGCCATCGTCACTATCTTTAACACCTGTGCAAAATTCTGGGTGATAATTGTCATAGAAGCACTGAAAACACAGAACATTGTAGCACCATGCACATCTAATAAAAGCTACTACTTTACAGGCGCAAGGTGTTTACATCAGCGATACTGGAAAACACTGGTCGTTTACATTCAAGAACAATGTTAGGTCGTCAATCAAATGTTGCCCAAATATTACAGATATTACAGAAAGAGACTTTTCTGGTGGGAAAAATATGTATAAAATAAAGATTGTTTGACTTACCCAAAGTACAGGCTCATCGATAGAAACATAAAACACACAAACATTCTAGCTTTCGCCACTGCTGGCAGCTTCTTCAGGAAAAAGAGGAAGGAAGGAGAGGAGAAAGGGAAGGATACGGGTTTTAAGGAAGCGGAAAAGGAGTCATTCCAATCCCAGGAGTGGAAGGACTTACCTTAGAGGACAAAAAGGAAGGTAAACAAATACAAATACACTCACACATATCCACACGCAAACACACCTAGGCAGACATTGGTAGAAACCAAAGAAGTTGTACAGAGATACCACTTCAGCCAGAGGCTCTGTCCACTGAACCGAGGCAAAGATGTTAAAGATGGTGGGTGGGAATAAATTCAAATTCCCGCCCACCATCTTTAACATCTTTGCCTCGGTTCAGTGGACAGAGCCTCTGGCTGAAGTGGTATCTCTGTCCAACTTCTTTGGTTTCTACCAATGTCTGCCTAGGTGTGTTTGCGTGTGGATATGTGTGAGTGTGTGTGTATTTGTTTACCTTCCTTTTTGTCCTCTAAGGTAAGTCCTTCTACTCCTGGGATTGAAATGACTCCTTTTCCACTTCGTTAAAACTCTTATCCTTCCCTTTCTCCTCTCCTTCCTTCCTCTTTTTCCTGAAGAAGCTACCAGCAGTGACGAAAGCTAGAATGTTTGTGTGTTTTATGTTTCTATCGACAAGCCTGTACTTTGGGTAAGTCAAACAATCTTTATTTTATACATAAATATTATAGATATTAACAAAACACTGTTTACCGATTTCGAAATATGCTTCAATCGCCTTAAAAGTGTGCTTCGAAAAAACAAAATGAATAAAATAATCATCGCGCAATACATAACATATTGAGCGAATGTTACATGTTTTTATCCGGACCATATACTGCAAATGTTTACATAAGAATGGTTATAAAAATGCATAATTATGCACAATCATCGGACAGGTGTGAAAAGTAGTTGACCCATGTCGGACTTGAATCCAGGTTGCCTGCATGGCAGCCTCGCATCTTGCCGATTACACCACGCGTCTCGCTGAGCAGTAACCGTCATGTTTAAGTAGTGACGTTACGTGTGGTAATTTGCTGCAAATTTGATTTCGATTTTCTTAGAAATCAAGGCCCATTGGAACAAATCTCTTTAGCTTGATGGTCTGGAGGAATTCCCTCACAACATACCTATGACCCATTAAGTTCCGTTGGTACCATACTTGGTGTTCCCCTTATTAGTGACACAATGTATGTATACACCTATGTGACGTCAGCTTTGACCAAAAATTTAAGTTATGTGAATGTGATCATCTTTTCTACAGTCCTATCAGTGGTGCAGCGATCATCTTTAGGATGCAAATAAATTTCAAGATATGTATTTTTAAAAGAAAACAGTTCTAGGGAAGGCACACAAAACTGGGAACTTAGTTTAGAAAAATAAGAACTTTTATATTTAAGATTGAAAAAATTAGAAAGTTAATATTTCTACTACAACTATGTCTGTATATAATCCATTAAATTCTCATTAATATAAGAAAAATGTATTTAAAAATATATTGTTTTAAAGCCAGAATTTCCTAGCTAAGACATGGAAAACAAAGAAAAATTAACTTTACAAAAGGGTAAGAACTTTATCTGTGTTTTAAAAATTCTATAACTCTACATTTGCACTACAAATGTGTCCCCATAACCTGCTCTAATTTCATTAACATTGAACAAATATATTTCAATTAACCAGTTGCTGTCAGGTGCAAGTGAATGCCTGAAGCCGTCTCCACGATATACCTGCTGTGCACACACGTATGCCCAAAGCCATCTGAACATTCTACCTACCGAACATACACATACACTCTAAGTTACGGAAGAGTTAAAAACACTACACTATCTACTGTTCATTGCAAATGACAACAGAATAAATAATACAATATGTCACTTCCAAATGCATGATTGAATGGCCTCTTCCACTTGTTTCCTAATATCTATATACAATTAAGACCACCAACAAAGTTATTGACCACACATTCACTATATACATTTTACATTTCTACAGACTTATCACTTAAAGAGTGAAGTCATGATTAGCTATTTGCAAGTGAAGATCTCACATTGAGAAACAACAAGAGTCTTTTTTTATGTGCATACTTTTCAATAATATGCGCACATCAAAGATTACATCATGAATCCCTGCCAGTGACAAAAACAGTTTTTTTAAGACCACTTCATACTGTATATCATGGAATACAGTATCAAAACATTCCTTGATGCCTTTCAAATTGTGTTATTCACATACGTGAACAGAAAGAAATGATTGTCAAGAAGAAAGCTTTCCCACTGACAAGATAGTTGCTATAAATGGATATTAAAACAATTCATGACATTTGTGTTATTGTAATGGATTGTGTGCTTCTGTATTCTCAGATCCTTCTGTAGTGTTTTCTTTGTTTACAAGACAGAATGAAAAAGTAGTAAAAGGATTACACATATTGGTTAAGGAATAATTGACAACGTTATTATTATTTTAAGAAATGCATTATAGTGTGAGCTGTCTGACCACATTTCACAATTAGTTCTCACATTCAATCTTCATAGCATTAAAAATGAAAGAATCATGTATCATACAATTCATCTGCCATTTGTTGAAGTATAAAATTCCTCTGATCTTTTCCCACAGCTAAGCTTTAAACCAAAATAGCAAAACTGTAAAAAAAAAAAAAAAAAAAAAAAAAAAAAAAAAAAAAAAAAAAAAAAAAAAAAAAAAAAAAAAAACAGAGTATATAACTTGATTACACTATGCAATTACTGAATTCAACTTTTATCATGGGCATTTTAGAGCAATGGTAACAGCTTGTAGCTGTGACAAACATTCTGGAACTTGAGATTTATACTAGCAGTATACCTGACTGTGAGCTATTAAAATTGTTGTTAACTTTGGAAGAGTTCCTAGCAGATACATCTATAAAAACCAAGGAAAAGTAATTGTGTTGTGCTGTGTGTCAATTAACTTATGTATTTTTTGGTATGAAAAAAGGTTACTGTGGAATTTCACACATTTACAACTGATCTGAGACTGTCTTGCATTAGCCCCCCTACCCCCCTCACATTAAAGATGGCTGTGAAAGAAATTTAATTAGCACAGTGTAATGCATTTCTTAAAAGTGGTAAGAGGAGTTTTATTTTCCCTGTGAATGTTGGATCACAAACCAAACCCTAAAAGTGAAAATTGATTTTGGCTTTACAATATCTTGACCACGATAATGGCTGTTGGTGTGACTAATTGGACTTAGTCAAGAATTATATTTTGGCCATTATTGAATTTTACTATCAGTGTCATTATGGCTGTAGCTATATTTTTATTTTTTGTACAGTAGAAGATCCCTCCTAAATTTACTTTCAGTGTACCATACTTGGCTGATTGATGTGACACCATGTTTAATGTTAAGACTTGAATGACCTATGATGTCATTCCATTTTATGGAAGTCAGCTAGACCCTTATTTTATTTATTAGTTCCCTCCAAATAAGATATATCCAGAAACACAAACTGAGCTGTTGCTGACCTCTCTTGTTGTTGTGGTCTTCAGTCTGCAGACTGGTTTGATGCAGATCTCCAAAATACCCTGCCCCGTGCAAGTATCTCTATCAGAATACATTCAGCAACCTACATCCTTTCGAATCTGCTTACTGTATTCGTCCCTCGCTATCCCCACACTTCCTTCTAATGCTTAGTTGACAATTCCTTGATGTCTCAGAATGTGTCCCACCAATCTATCCCTTCTCTTATAATATGCCAGAAACTCCATTTCTCCCCAATTTGGTTAAGCACCTCCTCATTAGTTAGGTGATCTACACTCCAATCTTCATCATTTATCTGTAGCACCACATTTCGATAGCTTCTATCATCTTTTTGTCTGAACTCTTTATTGAATATAATTCTTTCTCTCTATATTTTTACCCCTGCTAGCTTCAGAATTTGAAGGAGTGTATTCCAGTCAACATTGTCAAAAGCATTCTCCATATCTATAAAAGCTAAAAGTGTAGATTTGCCTTTCCTTGGCCTATCTTCTAAGATAAGTCGTAATGTGAGTACTGCCTTCCGTGTTCCTACATTGCCCCTAAATCCAAACAGATCTTCCCCGAGGTTGGATTCCACAAGTTTTTCCATTTGTCTGTAAATAATTCGTGATAGTATTTTGCAGCCATGACTTATTAAACTGACAGTTCCATAATTTTCACACTTTTCTGCACTTGCTTTCTTTGGAATTGGAATTACAATATTCTTCTTGAAGTTGGAGGGTATTTCCCCTGTCTCATACATCTTGCATACCAGGTGGAACAATTTTTTCATGACTGGCTCTCCTAACGATATCAACAGTTCAGACAGAATAGCATCTACACCAGCGCCCCTGTTTCGACTCAAATTCTTCAGCATTCTGGCAAATTCTTCACGCAGTATTGTATCTACTATCTCATCTTTCTCTAATTCATCTTCCATTTCTATAATACTGCCTTCAGGTTTATTTCCTTTCTACAGGCCTTCTACATATTCCTTCTACAGTTCAGCTTTCACCTCTTTGTTTAGAACTGGTTTTCTGTCTAAGTTATCGATATTCATACAGCTGCTTTTCTTGTCTCAAAATATCTCTCATTTTCCCCTAGTTATACATTCTTCTACGATCTTGCATTTCTCCTCAAGCCACTGCTGCTTAGCCAGCCTGTACTTCCTGTCAACCTCATTTTTCAGTCGTTTGTACTCTCTTTTTCCTGTTTCACTTGCTGAATTTTTATATTTTTTCCTTTCCTCAATTAAGTTTAGTATATCCTGTGTTATTCACAGATTTCTATTAGGCCTTGTCCATCTGCCTATATGATCCTCTGCGGCCTTAACTACCCTATCTCTTAAGAGCTACCCATTCATCTTCTAATGTATTACTTTCCCCATTTCAGCAATCCTTGCCTAATGCTCCCTATGAAACTCCCAACCACCTCTGGTTCCTTCAATTTGTCCAGGTTCCATCTCCTAACTTTTCTACCTTTCTGAAGTCTCTTATGTTTTAATCCGCAGTTCATAGCCAATAAGTTATGGTCAGAGTCAATATCTGCTCCTGGATATATCTTACAGTTTAAAACCTAGTTTCTAAATCTATTCCTTAGCATTATAAAGTCAATCTGGTACCTTCCAGTGTCTCCTGGTCTCTTCCACATATACAGCCTTCATTCATGATGATTAAGCCAAGTGATCTCCTCTTTCATTCCTTTTTCCCAGTCCATATTCACCTACTATATTTCCTTCTCTTTCCTTTCCTACTACCGAGTTCCAGTCCCCCAACACAATGAAGTTTTCATTTCCCTTAACTTTCTGGATGTTTTCTTTTATCTCCTCATGCATTTCTTCGATATCCTCATCATCGGCCATTCTAGTTTTTGCTTACAGTGACCTCTCTTATCCTTATATAAATCACAATAAACACACTAATTTAATGCAGAATATAATTATTTGTCACAATATTAAAACAACACTATCGTAACAGTGAAAACCTATTAAAAGAAATAAAAATAGCAGCTATAAACTCACTGTGCCTGACGACTTCTTCGACCCTTGCGGCCTCCAATGACAGGATTACCAAAATGCTCAGGATGGGTAAGAGGTAACTGATCCAGAGTTTCACTTTCCGCAAAGTGCCTACCACTCTTTAAACATAATGCACTTCGCCTCAATGTGGTGATGTCTCCATCATCGAATACTGTAAGACAAGTGTTTTTATTAATCTAATGGAAATACTCAAAAATATAACTCATATTAAGAGTTCACAAAGAAAAAGTAATGGAGAAAATCCATGATATACATGTTGTTCCTCAATAATAAAAACATTATAATCTGCTTTCTAAGAATGGAAAATTCTGCTTGGAATAATAGAGAATAGATGCAACTCACCGTACAGTCAATCACTAAGCAGCAGACAGGCGTGTAAAATACACATTCAGATTCAAACAATTTAAATTTTTGGCGTTAGCCTTTATCAGAAAGCGGAACACAATGTGTCCACACAACCACTCAGACAGAACTCAAGCACATATGTCCACAATCTCTAGACCCTCGAGTCCAACAAGCATCTTGATAGCGAGTGGGTACAGGGGTAGAAAGGCAAGGATGCTGGGCAAGGGTTGGGATGAAATAGTCCGTACTGCCTGGTGTAGCTTGTAGGTACTGAAAAGCAACTTTGAATGCAGTAAAGGGAAGGAGAGGCAAAAAGATAAGCCAACAAGGGGGGCAACATTCACAACCTTGCCCTGTGTCTTTCAAAATATTCAAATGTTTGCAAACCTACTGGACCAAACTGATATCATCAACAGTCCTTAGACTTACGAACAACTTTAACTTACACTAAGGACAAAAAACACACCCATGCCCGAGGGAGGAAACTAACCTCCAGCGGAAATTGTCGCCCAGTCCATAACATAATGCCTTAGACCATGCGGGCCTGCATCCTTCCCTCTTCTCTACCTTCTTCATTCACTTTAAAGCACTAGTTGAGCCACTGCTGTTGGAGATAACAGTCATGGATGCAAGAGTTGTGATCAAGTGAATGCATGTTCGTTATTGTTTTGATGAAAGCTGTGCTCAAAAATTTAAAAGTTGTGTGAATGTGATAGTCTTTTTCTGTGTGGCTGTCTGTGGCTAAGTTATTATCTTTACCATAAGTTGTTACTTATCCTAATATTACTGACATTGCAACAATGTCTTTCTATTGCTAGAAAATATAGTAAATGGAAGATTAAGAGTTTACAGAATAATAATAATAATAATGCTGAAAGTTCAGTTCCTGTGTCCCTTACAGGAAACTGATATGGAAGAGAAAATGTGACAGTAAAATATTAATATAAAAATATCTGCTTCATGAACAAAGGAGTTTGTCATATTTAGAGTCTTGATATGAGGTACTGTGAAAACTAGGAAGACATAAGAAGACATTTAATTAAGAAGCAAATCAGAGAAATGTCTGGAATTCTTTATTAACCATTTATCAAACTAATAACCAGTAAATTATAGAGGAAAAAATTCCTAGCAGGATAAATATATATAAAAAGGTAGATGAGGTTTACTTACCATGCGAAGAAGCACAGGTACGCGACAGAAACATAAATAAAAACCACACACACACACACACACACACACACACACACACACACACACACAAATGCTAAGCTTTCGCAACCATTTAGTGCTTCTTCTGACCACGAGCAGGGAAGGAGAGGGAAAAGGAAAGGATGCGGGTTTAAAGGAGCAGGTGAGGAGTCATTCCAATCCCAGGAGAGGAAAGACTTACCCATGGGGAAAAAGGATAGATAAACACACACACACACACACACACACACACACACACACACACACACACACAAGGCGCACGCGCCCGCCAAGGCAGACACATGCAAAATTCAAAGAAGTTGGACAGAGATGCCAGTTGAGGTAGAGGCTCCGTCCGGAAAATGGAAGCAAAGATGTTGTAGAATGGTGGGCGGGCATTTAAAACTAATGAAAGTTGAGACCTGGTGAACAACATGAAGAGAGAATATGTTGAAGGGCAAGTTCCCATCTCTGGAGTTCTGAAAGGTTGGTGTCAGGCGGAACTATCAATATAACCCGGATGGTGTAACACTGGTGTCAGGCAGAACTATCAATATAACCCGGATGGTGTAACACTGTGCCAAGATGTGCTGGCCGTGCACAAGGCATGCTTAGCCACAGAGTGATCCTCATTACCAACAAACATTGTCTGCCTGTGGAAAAGGCCTTCTATGTGGGAATGACCAGCAACAAACTGTCCATTTGCATGAACAGCCACAGGTAGACAGTGTTTGTTGGCAATGAGGATCACCCTGCGGCTAAGCATGCCTTGGTGCATGGCCAGCACTTCTTGGCACAGTTTTACACCGTCCGGGTTATATAGATACTTCCCACTGACACCAACCTTTCAGAATTTCAGAGATGGGGACTTGCCCTTCACCATATTCTGTCTTCCTGTTGCCCACCAGGTCTCAACCTTCATTAGTTTTAAATTCCCGCTCACCATTCTACAACATTGTTGCCTCCAATCTGGACAGAGCATCTGCCTCGACTGGCAAATCTGTCTAACTTCTTTGAATTTTGCACATGCCTGCCTTGGTGTGTGTGTGTGTGTGTGTGTGTGTGTGTGTGTGTGTGTGTGTGTGTTTTTACCTATCCTTTATCCCCAAAGGTAAGTCTTTCCTCTCCTGGGATTGGATTGTCTCCTCACCCGCCCCTTTAAACCAGCATCCTTTCCTTTTCTGTCTGAAGAAGCAACAAATGGTTGCGAAAGCTTAGCATTTGGGTGTTTGCTTTTGTGTGTGTGTGTGTGTGTGTGTGTGTGTGTGTGTGTGTGTGTGTTTGTGTGTGTTTTATTTATGTTTCTGACACGTACCTGTGCTCCTTCGCCTGGTAAGTAAACTTCATCTACTTTTTTATATAATAAACACTTAACTTTGAGACACTTCTTACTGTGCCTAAATGTGCAACTTGTATTGATCTCCACTGATACCTGGCTACTGGTGCCACATTTCATTATTAAAAAATGGTGACCAACTTAATATTTAATATGACCTTATGACACTTACCAACTGTGTACTGACTGCAATCCTGAATCTTAGTAATTGTAGCCTCTAGCTGCTCTTTTCTTTCAGGATGCTTTACTTCACATACAGCTCCCACCTAACAAATTATTAAACAAAATAAAACACAATATTCAGAACCAAACACAATACAGATAAATAATTGCATTTTAAGTTGATTTTAATTAACAAATTGCGATCAATAACATAATTGCACACAGCTTTATTAGAGAGCTGGTTGTTCATAATGTTCCCTAGCTGTCTGACAGACTTGATAAGTTATGTCTTTTTCCTCTTTCTTTTTCCTTCAAGAATGCCCACTATTCTAAAGTAGTTTACAATGTGCTAACAATGATATATTTTAGTAATTTATATCATGGTATTGTTAAAGAGTTTCAATCAAATTCATATGCTCATTCTCAAATTTGTGAGATACAAAATTAAAACTAAGAAGACTGCATTGATTTTCTTATTTGTTGCTAGTGTGTGTTCGAATTATTTCTTATCTGAATGACAGAAGTAACTGTGTCTTAAAAAGATAAAGCAGTCAACAATCCGAAGATTGGTTTGAACACCACAGAACTTTACTAGACAATGTCCTGTTTGAGGTGGTGTGCCATTGCCTTCCTCCAATCTTCGTAAATGAAGTCCTTATGACACCACTATTTTGTTTGCAGTGTTCATCTATGTGAAATTATTAAGTATGCTTGAGCATCACTACATCAGTTACCCTTTACTATTATAAATGTGACAAGAACACAACGGATAATTCATTTCACTCCATCATATAATCACATGTCTGTTAGAATTGCTTTATGACAAGGAAACTAAACAAGAAAGATTAAGGAGGTACTCTGCCGGCTATTAAAATTCCGGACTTGGCTAACAGCCGGCACTGGTGAGCAGCAGGAAATTATCCCGTATATAGTTAGACTTTTTGGACTTTTCTTCTGAATTTCTTGGTATAGCTGACAAATGATACACATTGTTATTGTATAATCTTGAATTATTGTGGTCACTATCACCAATGGCTTCTCTGAAACTAAATCTTAGGATGACACATTAAATATTTATCACATAATCTTTGAAACCAAATCACATTATATATTCTCTCTTGGGATTATTTAATAACTTTCAGTGAACTTCAATTAATATACATACCTATTTATCTGACCCCCCCCCCCCACACACACACACAAATTTCCAGAGTATCTCCCCTCTTTCCCTAAATCAATTGCAAAGAACACCTCACTCTGGAGTCACTGGAATCAAACATAAAACAAAAAGCAGCTGCCATAATATCTGTGTATGCAACATTGGGAGGAGGTGAACAACTTACACTAAGGTTGTTCGACACATGATTTTAAATCTGTGTGGATGTTCTCCAACAAAAAGCAAGGAAATAAAACAGAGTTAAACATATGATGCGCGGCCATACCATACATTCAATTCTGATAAAACTATGTCAACTCATTGCTTGCACTGGCGCAAAGATTCTGGGCGTACTAAAATTAACTTCATATGGTGCATAGCGGAGGCTGCTTTACAATCATTTGACCATCAAAAATTATGATATAACTTTAAAACAACATATTTATTCACAGTGTTTGAATAGTCATGTAATCATAGCCTATAGGCCCTAGGTAGAAATTTTATGATTAACTAATGACCAACTGAATAGAAATGATACTGCCAAAATACTTACACTTTAATGCAAACCCGTTCTGAAAGACTTCTTGTGAACTGGTATTTAATAAATTTAATCTTCCATGTAACGATGTGGAAACTGTAGTCTAAAAAGGTAAAGCAGTCAACAATCCGAAGATTGGTTTGAACACCACAGTGCTTTACTAGGCACGGTCCTGTTTGGAGGTGGTATGCCGTTGCCTTCCTCCGACCTTCGAACTGACTTACCCAGCCAGTTATAGGGGGACCTACAGTTTAACGTGGGTTCCGAACCACGGTGCTACTTGGTATTTCTTCACATGGGCAACACTGCCAGAGGTGAGAGAAAAGTGGAAAGTGACAGATAAAAATCCTAGAACCTTGTGGGGATCGAAACCGTGACCTTTGGATTTGTAGTCTGGCACTCTACCACTGTACAACCGAGGCAACTGTAGTCTATGTCTTTATATTTTATTGTTTTACCACTAAACATTCATTGAAACATGTACTAATCACATTGACACACATTTAACTGAGTATCTTCTACATACATTTTAAAGAAAAATAATGAAGTACTATCTATAACACTTGCTGTTGTTGTTGTTGTTGTTGTTGTTGTTGTAGTCTTCAGTCCAGAGACTGGTTTGATGCAGCTCTCCACAATACCCTATCCTGAGCAAGCCTCTTCATCTCCACTTAAGAACAACAACCTACATCTGTCTGAATCTGCTTACTGTATCCATCTCTTGGTCTTCCCCTGCGATTTTTTCCCCATACACTTCCCTCCAATGCTAAATTCACAATTCCTTGATGTCTAAGAATGTGTCCTACCAATCTATCCCTTCTTTTAGTCAAGGTATGCCAGAAATTCCTTTTCTCCCCAACTCTGTTCAGTACCTCCTCATTAGTTACGCGATCCACCCACCTAATCTTCAGCATTCTTCTGTAGCACCATATTTCAAAAGCCTCAATCCTCTTCCTGTCCGCATTGTTTATCGTCCATGTCTCACTCCCATACAAGGCAACACTCCATACAAATGCCTTCAGAAAGGACTTCCTTAGGTTTAAATCAATATTCAATGTTAACAAATTTCTCTTTTTCAAGAACGCTTTTCTACCCATTGCCATTCTGCATTTTATATCCTCTGTACTGCGACCATCATTTGTTATTTTACTGCCCAAGTAACAAAACTCATCTACCTCTTTTATTGCTTTTTTTCCCAATCTAATTCCTTGAGCATCACCTGATTTTCTTACACTGCACTCCATTACCTTAGTTTTGCTCTTGTTAATGTTCATCTTACATGCACCTTTCAGCACACTGTCCATTCCTTTCAATTGCTCTTCCAGGTCCTTTGCTGTATCTGACAGAATTACTATGTCGTCAGCAAAACGCAATGTTTTTAATTCTTCACCCTGAACTTTAATTCCTTCACCAAATTTCTCCTTGCTTTCCTTTATAGCTTGCTCAATATACAAATTGAACAACATTGGAGAAAGGCTACAACCCTGTCTTACTCCCTTCCCAACTGATGCTTCCCTTTCATGCCCTTCGAGTCTAATAACTGCGTTCTGGCTTTTGTACTACAAGTTGTAAATAACTCTCCTTTCCCTATATTTTACTCCTGCTTGCTTCAGAACTTGAAAGAGTTCATTCCAATCAACATTGTCAAAAGCCTTCTCCAAATCTACAAAAGCTAGAAATGTAGGTTTGCCTTTTCTAAAAACGATCTTCTAGGATAAGCCGCAAAGTGAGTATTGCCTCCCGTGTTCCTACATTTCTCCTGAACCCAAACGGATCTTCCCCGAGGTCGGCTTCTACCAGCTTTTCCATCCTTCTGTATATAATTCGCGTTAATATTTTGCAGCCATGACTTATTAAACTGATGGTTCTGTAGTTTTCACACCTGTCTGCACCTGCTTTCTTAGGAATGGGGATTATTACATTTTTCTTAAAGTCTTAGGGTATTTCACCTGTCTCATACATCTTACACACTAGGTGAAAAAATTTTGTCATGGCTGGTTCTCCCAGAGACTTCAGTAGCTCTGAGGGAATATCATCTACTCCAGGGGCCTTGTTTCGACTTAGGTCTTTCAGGGCTTTGTCAAATTCTTCTCTCATTACAGTATCTCCTATTTCATCTTCATCTACACCCTCTTCCCTTCCTACAATATTGTCTCTAAGTTCATTTCCTTTGTAGAGCCCCTCTATATACTCTTTCCACCTTAAACCTTTCCCTTCCTTGCTGAGAACAGGTTTTCCATCAGTGTCCTTAATATTCATAGAGCTGTTTTTCTTATCTCCAAATGTTTCTTTTATTTTCCTGTAGGCTGTATCTATTTTTCCCCTATTTATACATTCTTCTACATCCTTGCATTAGCCTTCTAGCCACTCCTGCTTAGCCATTTTGCATTTCCTGTCAATCTCATTTCTTAGTCGTCTGTACTCCATTTTGCCTGTTTCATTTACTGCATTTTTATATTTTCTCCTTTCATCGATTAAATTTAGTATTTCCTGTGATATCCAAGGGTTTTTTGTAGGTCTTTCCTTCCTACCTATTTTGTCCTCTGCTACCTTCACTATTTCATCTCTCAATTTTACCCATTCCTCCTCTACTGTTTTATTTTCCCGTTTCTGTCAATTGTTGCCTAAAGCTCCCTCTGAAATTCTTAAGAACCTCAGGTTCCTTCAATTTATCCAGGTCCCATCTCCTTATTTTCCTACCTTTCTGTAGTTTCTTTAGTTTCAGCCTACAGTTCATAACCAACAAGTTATGGTCAGAGTCTATATCTGCCCCTGGGTATGTCTTACACTGTAGAACCTGGTTCTGAAATCTATGTCTTACCATTATAAAATCTATCTGGTATCTCCCGGTGTCTCCTGGTCTCTTCCACGTATACAACCTTCTTTTGTGATTCCTGAACCAGGTGTTTGTTATAACTAAATTATGTTCTGTGCAAAATTCTACCAGGCGGCTTCCTCTTTCATTCCTTTTGCCCAGACCATATGCACCTACTATCAGCCCTTCCCTTCCTTGTCCTACTACCGAATTCCAGTCTCCCATAACAATTAAGTTTTCCTCTCCCTTAATTGTCTGAATAATTTCCTTCAGCTCCTCATAAATTTCTTCGATCTCCTCATCATCGGCAGAGCTAGTTGGCATATAAACCTGTACTACTGTTGTCGGTGTTGGCTTCGTGTCTATCTTGACAATGATAATGGGATCACTGTGCTGCTCATAGTAGTTTACCCGCATTCCTATTTTCTTATTCATTATCAGTCCTACTCCTGTGATACCCCCAATTGATTTTGTATTTATAATCCTGTACTCACCTGTCCAGAAATCCTGTTCATCCTGCCACCGAACTTCACTAATTCCCACTATATCTAACTTCAACCTATCCATTTCCCTTTTTAAATTTTCTAATCTTCCTACCCGATTAAGGGATCTAACATTCCACGCTCCGATCCGTAGAATGCCAGTATTGTGTTTCCTGATGATAACATCCTCCTGAGTAGTCCCCGCCCGGAGATCCGAATGGGGGACTATTTTACCTCCGGAATATTTTACCCGAGAGGATGCCATCATCATATGTTCATACAGTAGAGCTGCATGTCCTCGGGAAAGGTAACGGCTGTAGTTTCCCCTTGCTTTCAGCCGTTCGCAGTAACTGTGTGGCAAAGCCACATTAGCTGATGTTACAAGGCCAGCTCAGTCAATCATCCAGACTGTTGCCCCTGTAACTACTGAAAAGGCTGCTGCCCCTCTTCAGGAACCACACGTTTGTCTGGCCTCTCCACAGATACCCCTCCGCTGTGGTTGCACCTACGGTACGGCTATCTGTATCGTTGAGGCACGCAAGCCACCCCACCTTGGCAATGTCTGTGGTTCAATGTAAATTTGAATAAACCTGTCGCAACGTGTAACTACACACAAACTCACAATCACAAAGGCACTGACTGGTCAGCAACTGTAGTATGTACACTGAAGTTGTTCCGCTCTTGGAAGTAGGTTCCAAGAATTACTATGCCTATGTAAATGATAGTTTAATATATTCTCATATATTAACAGCAATGCTTTAGCTACACAGTTTTTTCTTCAAAAACGGCTGACAGTACCTCCTAAGCAGATCACAATACCTGCTAATGTGACATGCGCACGACCTAATCTCGTGCGTTTAAACCAGAGCGAATTTTCCTTTGCTATTGCACGTCTTCTTGTGTTCGCTTTGGTGAAAATACAACTTTAGGTGAAATCTTAAGGCTTACAAAGGTGCTCGGTTTTTAATCCTAAGAATAAAATTCCAGAAATATCCTAAAATTCCCTGATTTTTCCCGGATCTTTAAAATTCCCTGATATTTCCCAGTTTTTCCGGTTTCCAGGTTGAGTGGCCACCCTGCTCTTGACAGCTGTCGACGACTCTTTCTCCTTGTTCTCCTTATGGGAAGAACTGCTAGTTATATGTTGCGAGCTTATGTCCTTTCTTTGCCATTCAATATGCACATTGCAGTATTTGCACAGAAGTATCAGGTGATCAAAAAGTCAGTATAAATTTGAAAACTTCATAAATCCCCGAATAATGTAGATAGAAACATCATCTTTGCTTTGTCTTAATTTGTTATGCTAATTATTGCTTTTCTGATTAGATGAAGTGCCATCTGTCAGACATTATTTTGAATTCTTTTCTTTCTTTTTTTTCCCCCCCTATTAAAACCCCACGTCATTCCAAGCATTGTGTGTCAATTTTTTGCTCTCTATCTATATTATACCATGATTTATTAAGTTTTCAAATTTATACCGACTTCTTGTTCACCCAGTATTTTCCTTGTTTTATCAAAAACGTAAAATTCATCTGACGCTAATTCTCTTTCACAAACAAAAACTGTTACGGCCATGTTAATAAACTGATGTACTAAAACAAATCACTGAAAGAACCAGCAATCAGAAACAATTAAAACCATGCAGTACACTACCAGTCACCAGATCAAATAAAGCACCTGAAATGGACTACTTCAATGCACAGGAAAAAGAGGTTGGCAGGACTCTAAACAATATACATCAAAGTGGTGTACACTCGATTGTCATTTATATTCCGCCACTAGATCTAAATGACTGATGACATTTCACAAAATTTCGTGGATTATTTCATGATTTTTCATAAATTTCAATGATTTCGTCATTTTCTGCAAAAATTGTAAAATATTGCAAAAATTTCGCAATTTTGCACTTCGGAAAAACCAAGTGCCTCTAGTTATGGACATAGTAGAGTTAACTCACAGTAGGTGGCGTGCATGTCATACCGGCAAATGTATTTGAAGGGCCATGAAAATTAACAGTTATATAACTTTTTACAGGCGGAGGAGGCCATAGACTGAGGAGGTGGAGTTCAATGGAGAATGGAGAGATGAGGAGCTTATTGGCAGAGAAAGGGGAAAGTGGAGATAGCCAAGAAGAGAGGGGTAGGGGTAGATGAACAAAGAGAGGGGAGATAAGAAGGAACAGAGACAGACAAAGGAGTGGGGGAGGGGGGAAGAGATGGGCAAGGAGAGAAGGAAAGAGGTGGACAGAGGGAGAAAAGGGAAGGAGAAAGGGAATAACTTAATATTGGAATAAATAAGTTTCCGGTCAAAGCCAGGGTTTCAGCTAGTAGCTAATAAGATCAACAGATAAAAATAGTTACTCTCATATTCAGTTGCAATTTCATAAATAGAAAACAGTGTTTTCTCTGCCTGGAAAATGTGCAGTGGCCACAATGATGCCTTGTATCAATCATTCAAAGTAATAATAATGCCTGGAAAAAGTGTGGAGTGAAAATGTTTTGAAAATTTTAAACACAAGAGAGAATTTTTAATCCTTTTCTTAGGCAAAATAGCAAATGACATCACGTCAAAAATTATCAAACATATCTATTTACGTCTATGTCTATTTCAAACTTCTTCTTCTTCTTCTTCTTCTTCTTCTTCTTCTTCTTCTTCTCCTCCTCCTCCTCCTCCTCCTCCCCCCCTCCCCCCCTACCCCTTGGATAATTGGTGGCGGTACTGTCTCCTGTGTGTGTGTGTGTGTGTGTGTGTGTGTGTGTGTGTGTTGTATTTTTTTAAATGTTTTATTGCCTGCTCACACTTCACTACAATGCCACATTAATGACCTGTCTGTGCACAGCTCACAGTTATATAACCAGCTAAAAGAAGGAACCCAAGTAATTAAAGACCAATATCACAGACATCAGTTTGCTGAATTATTAAACATATTTTCAGTTTGAATACAGTAAATCTCCTTGAGATGAGAAAGCTTTGGTCCATGCATCGGCAGCCAGGAATTATTGCTAGTGTGAAACTCAACCTTTTCTTTTCTAGCATGACATCCTGCAAGCCACTTATGAAGGGCAATAGGCAGATTACTTAAAAAATAAATACTAATACTTACGGATGAAATATTACAGCAGTGTTGTTTCTCAAGTGATGGGCATAGGAGCAAGTAATTCCATTTTCCGAGAGCAATAGTGAAAACAAAACTGTAAATTATAGTTCTGATTTCACTTTGCTACAGACTGTTTCATTTTGTGTATTATGGACTCCTATCAGCAACTTCATTTGAATGAATGTGGATTTTGCACACTTTATTGTACTGCATTTGCATGACATTTCACTCTCGCTTTCTTTTTCCTAGCTGTGTTTTAAAACTTAATATTTGCATTTGCCCTTGTCAAATCACGTTCTATCACTCCACATTTCACCCATGTAAAAGGCTTTATTGGACATATTGACATGATGTATTTCTTTGGTGTAAAACTACTAAATGCTGTTACTGGTACTGCCTATTTATGATTAATGCTCAAGTTTTTTTAGCATATTAAAAAAAGAAAAACACTAACGTTATTTACAAACCTTGCCAAGTGGAAAGATAATAAATGCAGACTACTCACCCTAAGTGTTCCACGTATATGGTCATCAGTCACAGTTGCAGTTCCCAAACCTTGCTTGAAAGTAACCTGAATAGGGAAAGTTATTGCTTGTGAGAAGATGAAACCTTCTTAACAAGATATTCTACATGTTTTACACAAAATCTTAAAATATGAAAATGTACAAATACTTCTAATTGTTCTTAATATATTAATATATACTTAATAATGAACAGATGTTTGATAAGCTTCACGTGATCCATATGCATGCTACACTCATCTCCTTTGAAGTGTACTCACTCCAACTACCACAAACTTGTACAGAAAAAGCCTAAAACCAGTTAGTAATAAACAAATGATATTAGAACACAATGTCATCTGTTGGCTTTACACAAGGCATTTGTCTAGCAAATATTCACAAAACATCTATTAAAATGAAATATTCTACAGCCAGTTTATTTCCCGTAACATTTGAGCTATTTTATTTATGGCATGTCAAATTTCCTAGATAAAAATATTCATCCGGAATCCTTAACAGACAGTACTGGACAGAGACTTACGTCACCACCTTTTCTCTGAATTATGTAGATAGCAGTCACAATTCACTCCAATAATGCATAATGCTCCTAGCCTCCTCTACCAAACAGTTTTCTGCTATTCTGTCCCATGTAGGTGTCCCAAACCATAATACCACATCATACACTGAACAAACTCATCAGTTCTGGCACCTGTAGGTCTCCTGCCGAGTCCATGTAAATATTGCCCTCCCTCCCACATTCCTGCCCTGTACACCTTCTGCCACCCTCCACACTGCTAGTTATCCCTCCTCTCCTCTCCTCTCAAATCCACCAACTGGTATAGATTCATTGACGACGTCTTTATGATTTGGACTCACAGTGAAGAAGAACTCCAGAATTTCCTCTTCAACCTCAACTCCTTTGGTCCCATCAAATTCACCTGGTCCTATTCCAAATCCCATGCCACTTTCCTTGATGTCGACCTCCATCTGTCCAACGGCCAACTTCACACATCCGTCCACATCAAACCAACCAACAAACAACAGTACCTACACTATGACAGCTGCCATCCATTCCACATCAAACGTTCCCTTCCCTACAGCTTAGGTCTTCGTGGCAAATGAGTCTGCTCCAGTCCCGAATCCCTGAACCAGTACACCAATAACCTAATATCAGCTTTCACATCCCGCGGCTATCCTCCTGATCTGGTACAGAAACAAATTTCCAGAGCCACTTCCTCATCCCCCCAAATTCAGAACCTTCCACAGAAGAACCCCAGAAGTGCCCCTCTTGTCACCGGATACTTTCCGGGACTGGAACGGACTCTGAATGTGGCTCTCCAGCAAGGATACGACTTCCTTAAATCCTGCCCCGAAATGAGATCCATCCTTCATGACATCCTTCCCACTCCACCGAGTGTGTCTTTCCGCCGCCCACCTAACCTCCGTAACCTCCTAGTCCATCCATATGAAATCCCCAAACCACCTTCCCTACCCTCTGGCTCCTACCCTTGTAACTGCCCCCATTGTAAAAGCTGCCCTATGCACCCTTCCACCACCACTTACTCCAGTCCCGTAACCCGGAAGGTGTACACGATCAAGGGCAGAGCCACTTGCGATAGCACCCACGTGATTTACCAACTGACATGCCTGCACTGTGAAGCGTTCTATGTGGGAATGACCAGCAACAAACTGTCCATTCGCATGAACGGTCACAGGCAGACTGTGTTTGTTGGTAATGAGGATCACCCTGTGGCTAAACGTGCCTTGGTGCACGGCCATCACATCCTGGCACAGTGTTACACCGTCCGGGTTATCTGGATACTTCCCACCAACACCAATCTTTCAGAACTCCGGAGATGGGAACTTGCCCTACAACACATTCTCTCTTCCCGTTGCCCACCTGGTCTCACCCTCCGCTAAATTCTAATTCCCGCCCGCCATCTTTAACATCTTTGCCTCGGTTCTGTGGACAGAGCCTCTGCCTGAAGTGGCATCTCTGTCCAACTTCTTTGGTTTCTACAAATGTCTGCCTAGGTGTGTTTGGATGTGGATATGTGTGAGTGTGTGTGTATTTGTTTACCTTCCTTTTTGTCCCCTAAGGTAAGTCCTTCCACTCCTGGGATTGGAATGGCTCCTTTTCCACTTCCTTAAAACCCGTATCCTTCCCTTTCTCCTCTCCTTCCTCCCTCTTTTTCCCGAAGAAGCCACCACTGGTGGCGAAAGCTCGAATGGTTGTGCGTTTTTGTGTGTTTCGTGTTTCTATCGACAAGCCTGTACTTTAAGTAAGTCAAAAATCTCTGCCTAAGTGTCCTTGTGTCTGTGTAAATGTGTGGGTGTATGTGCATTTATTTACCTTCCATTTTTCCCCCAAGGTAAGTCTTTCCTGTCCCGGGATTGGAATGGCTCCTTACCCCCTTCCTTAAAACCCTCATCATTTCCATTTCCCTCTCCTTCCCTTCTGCCTGATGAAGCAGCTAGGCTGCGAAAGCTAGCATTTTTGTGTTTTGTGTGTGTGTGTGTGTGTGTGTGTGTGTGTGTGTGTGTGTGTGTGTATTTGTTGCTATTACTGCCTGTGCCCCTTCGCCTGGTAAGTGTACTTCATCTATTTTTATTATAGAGGGAAACTTTCCCGGTGGGATAAACAAAAATAAAAATAGAAAACAGATGACTTACCAAAAGGACCGGCTCGTCGATAGAAACAAATAAAATAAATGAAATCACACACAATTATTTTATTTGTTTCTATCGACGAGCCGGTCCTTTTGGTAAGTCATCTGTTTTCTAAACACACAAAAACACACAACCATTCGAGCTTTCGCCACCAGTGGTGGCTTCTTCGGGAAAAAGAGGGAGGAAGGAGAGGAGAAAGGGAAGGATACGGGTTTTAAGGAAGTGGAAAAGGAGCCATTCCAATCCCAGGAGTGGAAGGACTTACCTTAGGGGACAAAAAGGAAGGTAAACAAATACACACACACTCACACATATCCACATCCAAACACACCTAGGCAGACATTTGTAGAAACATTTGTAGGTTTCTACAAATGTCTGCCTAGGTGTGTGGGGTGGGCCTCATTTTGTTTTGCCACCGCTCCGGGCCTCCAAGAAAATGTTCAAATTTTTGTATAGCTTATGGGACTTAACTACGGGGCCATCAGTCCCTAAACTTACAAACTACTTATGAACTAGCTAACACTAAGGACGGCATAAATATCCATGCCCAAGGGGGGATTCGAACCCCCAACCATAGTGACCGTGCAGACCGTGACTGGAGCGCCTAAGTTCCCTCTACCACCACGGCCGGCTATTTTCTGAAAGGCACTATTTATGAGGTCATCAGTTAATTCTTTTTTGGAAGGTGTGATAACAAAACTCGTAATGGTCAGGAAAAATAATTAATTTTTGTTGTTGTCATCAGTCTGCAGACTGATTTAATGCAGCCCTGCATGCTACTGTCCTGGGCGAGTCTCAAAATTTGCAAATAACAATGGCAACCTACATCCTTTTGAACCTGCTTACTTTATTCATCTCTTAGTCTCCTCCACGATTTATACCAACAAACTTCCTTCTAATGTTAAGATGACAATACCTTGATGTCTCAGAATATGTCTCACCAACCTAACCCTTCTCTTAAGGTAGGATATGCCAGGAACTCCTTTTCTCCCCAACCTCATTAGTTATGTGATCTACCTATCTAATTTTCATCATTCATCTGCAGCACCACATTTCAAAAACTTCTGTCATCTTTCTGTCTGAACCCCTTATCAGCCTTGTTTCACTCACGTACAATGCTACACTCCAAAAAATGCATTCAGAAAATATTTCCCAACATTTAAATTAATATTGGTTGTCAACAAATGTTGCTTCTTCATAAATGCTTTCCTTCCCGTAGCCATTCTGCATTTTATATCTTCTTTACTTTGGCTATCAGAAGTTATTTTGCTAACCAAATAACAAAACTCATATATGTAAACGAAGGCTTCCGCGGCTGTTGCCATTGTTGATAAAACTCATCTGGCCATTAGACCGCATCGTCAATATATCAAATATTTCACTGATGTTTCGGCAACTATTGCAAGCAGCGGTGAAATATTTGATATATTGATGATGCAGTCTAATACCCAGAAGAGTTTTATCAACAAAACTCCTCTACTACTTTTATTGTCACAACACCTCATCTAATTCCTTCAGCATCAGATGATTTTGTGACACTACATTCCACTACCCTTGTTTTACTCTTGTTAATGTTCATCTTACACCATCCTTTCAAGACACTGTCCATTCAGTTCAATTGTTCTTCCAGGTCCGTTGCTGTCTTCAATATAATTACAATGTCATCAGCAAACAACAAAGTTTATTTCTTCTCCCTGAACTTTAATTCCCTCTCCAACTCTTTCCTTGCATTCCTTCACAACTTGCTCAATGTACAGAATATCCAATATTGGGGAAAGGCTACAACCCTGTCTTATTTCCTCCCAACCGTTGCATCCCTTTCATGCCCTTTGTCTCTACTGACAGCTAGGCTGAAGAAAAATTTGATTTTTGGACATTATACGAACCACTTATTTCAAAGTTCTGCCCTCTTATATTCATTAAGAATGAAACGACTGGTGCATTGCCCCACTCATACCACGATACTTAAATGTATCTGAAAGTATTCTATGATTTACACAGTCAAAAGCCTTTGAGAGACCACAAAAAATCACAACACTACTCTCTGGTTATTTTAATTATGAATGTGATAAAATTTTTGTGACATGTAACACTTTTAAGAAGTATGTGGCTCCTAGTGAGGGTAACAAAACAGTGTGTTGTGTTTTAGATGGAGTACTTGCCACTATCTGTATGACTAGGGTAAATGAAAAGTGAAGCAGTTACAATAGTTGGAAGTTAAATAGTGGTAACTATTTATTCAAATTGCTGATAATAATATAGAGGGAAACAATCCTGTTCAGAAAAATATTTAAAAAACAAAGAAAGTTGGACTTACCAGGCGAGAAGGCACCAGTTTGTTATTTGTGTATTAATGAACCAGTGCATTCTTGCCTGGTAAGTCCAACTTTCTTTATGTTTTTTAAATAACTATATATTCACAACCAATACAAAAGTGTTGTTAGAAGTTTCCTCCTGTTACTGTACTTGAAAGTAGTCACCGAAGTACAACCCATTGCCAGTGATGTGGAAGGCGCAGTATACCGTTATCAGAGCCTGTTCTGTTGATGGCGCGAATGGAGAGGTCTACCGCCTGTTGAATCTCTGGAACAGTTCTGAAGCGAATGCCACATAGTGGTTCCTTCATCTTCAGAATCAGACCAGGGCCACTTCCTCTTCCCCCTCCCCCCCCCCCCCAACGCAAAACTCTCCACAAAAGAACCCCAAAAGTGCCCCTCTTGCCCCCCCCCCCCCCCCCCCAATGCTTTCCGGTACTGGATCGGACTCTGAATGTGGCTCTCCAGCAAGGATACAAATTCCTTAAATCCTGCCCCAAAATGAGATCCATCCTTCCCACTTCACCAAGAGTGTCTTCCCACCAACCACCTAACCTTTGTAACCACCTAGTTCATCCCTATGAAATCCCCCAAACCAACTTCCCTACCCTCTGGCTCCTACCCATGTAACCCACCCCTAGTGTAAAACTTGTCCAATGCTGCCTACCACCACCACCACTTACTCCAGTCCCGTAACCTGTAAGGTGTACACGATCAAGGGCAGAGCCACTTGCGAAAGTAACCACGTGATTTACCAACTGACATGCCTGCACTGTGAAGCGTTCTATTTGGGAATTATCAGCAACAAACTGTCCATTTGCATGAACGGACATAGGCAGACAGTGTTTGTTGGTAATGAGGATCACCCTGTGGCTCAACATGCCTTGGTGCATGGCCAACACATCTTGGCACAGTGTTACACAGTCCAGGTTGTCTGGATACTTCCCACTGACACCAATGTTTCAGAACTCCACAGATGGGAACTAGCCCTTCAGCATATTCTCTTTTCCCGCTGTCCACCTTGTCTCAACCTCCACTAAATTCATATTCCTGCCCACCATACTATAACATCTTTGCCTCTGTTTCTGCACAGAGCCTCTGCCTCAACTGGCATCTCTGTCCAATTTCTTTGCTTTTTACAAATGTCTGCCTTACTGTGTGTGTTTGCTTACCTATCCTTTTTCCCCCAATGCAGGTCTTTCCTCTCCCACGATTGGGATGACTCCTTACCCAGTCCCTTAAAACCCTCATCCTTTCCTTTTCCCTCTCCTTCCCTGCTCTTTCTAAAGAAGCAACCAAAGGTTGCGAAAGCTCATTTTTGTGTGTATGTGTTTTTATTTGTGTGTGAATGAACCGGTGCCTTTCACCTGGTAAGTCAAACTTTCTTTACTTTTAATAAATATTTTGGGCCGCTTCATCAGGAAAAGAGGAAGGAAGGAGGGGAAAAAGGGAAGAATGAGGGTTTTAAGGAGCGGGTGAGAAATCATTCCAATCCTGAGAGAGGAAAGACTTACCCTAGGGGGAAAAAGGAAAGGTAAACACACACACACACACACACACACACACACACACACACACACACACACACACACACACACACTAGCGCACCAAGGCAGTCATTTATAGAAAGCAAAGAAGTTGGATAGAGGTACCAGTTAAGGTGGAGGTGCTGTCCAGAGAACAGAGGCAAAGATGTTGTAGAATGGGGGCAGGAATTTGAATTTAGCAGAGATTGAGACCAGGTGAGCAACGGGAGATATATATGAAGGGCAGATCATTTTAATTATCCTAGTGTTTTATAAACTATAGCTCCATTTGATAATATGTACCTTTGAAATTCTTGAACATGTGAAGAACGTTGCTGCTGAAGTATGAAGCGGCCTACAAATTAAAGTAAACACAAACTTTCTGTGTCTTGATTGTTTCAACACCCAAGATGGATAATGGGAAACCTGAGCTGATAGCCTTTGTTGTGCAACCTTTTCTTATTATATGGTTAAATTCAATCTCAAACTTTTGAGTTTATTACTAATAAGTTTTGTAACATAAAATAAAGGAAGGGTTAAGTCAGAGATATAATTTGAGATCAGTTGTACAAGGATTGTAGGCAGGAAGGGGGCAGGTAGGAATATCAACACCGGGATCATTTATAGGAAGTGATTCCACCTGTGAGCTTTGACATATGACATCGGCATGTTGTCGTGTGGCGTCATTGCTGCACGGCAGTTTTGAGGTGCATCCGTGTTTGTAGGTGGCTTGAATAATTATGTGGTGGCTGAGTTAAAAGACTATAGTTTGTTTAAAACAGAACATAATTATAGATTAAGATTTTGTGTTTAAAAAGTGATCGGTAGCTTCACTCTAATAATGAGGTATGAGTTAACAGATTATTTTTATTACCTACAATACATAAGTATTAAGATGATATCCTGTACACGGGTTTTCCGACATGTTGGTGTCATGGGTCAAAGCAGACAGGTGGAATCACATTGTAATATAATGCCCAACACTGTAACTTCAAAATCTGGATATGCTTAAGAAACGGTCTCTCTGGGAAGAAAGACATTAAGGACATCCTAGAGTAGGAAGTGATTACAAAAGTAAGATGAGCATCCTCAGTTCACTTAAAAGCCTCCCTTACTTGAGTATGTAAGGCCATGAAATCAGTAAAAAAAGAAATTATCGACAAGAATTCAAAACTGTAAATGCGCAATCTGTCGGAGTATGATGTATACATTTTTAATTTCATGATACCTGTTATTACATTTTTAACTGTAAACTAATGTAAGTAATATAAAATAACTGACCTTGCATTTAACACTGCGTACTACCTTGCGAACTTTGGCTTCACAGAAAGCCCCCTTGTACTTGGCACTGACTTCTGTGCCAACAGCCAAGTATGGTGGATCGTCTCCCTATTCAAAGAGAGAAAGACAATAGAATAGGTTAGAAGTGAAATGTTCTTTCATTCTCGCTCTCTCTCTCTCTCTCTCTCTCTCTCTCTCGGACACACACACACACACACACACACACACACACACACACACACACACTATATCAACACTGAAAGCCAATACTTTTTTGTATTACATTTATGAATTAAGAATCAAAAATGCAAATTACATTCACTAAGCCTTCACAAAATAGTAATGAAAACTCTTACATTGCTAAAAATATCTTTCTTGAATTTGGTATTGTACCAACACCATATTTTAAACATAGCCCCTAACTTTAACTCTCCCAACTTACATTATCATTGTGTTTTATTTTTATGTTAATAGTGAATATTCCTTCCAGCTGACCAAGGAAGAGGAACAAGTTATAAGAACTGGAATTTCCATTTGTAAGGAACTAAGGACTCAAATCCTCAACAAGTCAGCCTGATTTTGGTTTTCATAGTTCCTTTGAATCACGAGTTAGTGCTTCAAATCCCAGTTGAATCTGTACCAACTTAGCTAGTACTTATAGCTAATGACCTGAACAATGATGGAGTATTCGACACTACACTTAGTACTATATTCCCTTTACATTCATCTTCTACCTCTCTTAATTCTTTTTTGTTTGTTTATAATTTTTTTTTTTTTGTTTCCTTCTTTGTATTAGTCACCTACCCATAACAGACCATGTTTTGATGTTAAATTTCACACATTTTAATATCTGTGGCCATACTGTGAATATCAATTTTATGTCAGCATTTTTAATAATGACAAACAGTACCCAGCCAGTAGAAACATGACAAATATATAACGACTGAGGAAAATATTTTTCACTCTCAGTGCTATTTAAAAATGTGATGTAGTGTCTCACAAACTGATTTTAAATAGTATTACAATTAGATCGCTAAGGGATTCTTCATGAAACCAAGTACCTGTTGCGAGATATTTAGATGTTCCACAGAGACTGTATTTGGCTTCCTACTACTTTAAACACTTATAAAAGTCTATCCGTTACTTAACTTTGTGAATCTCTATGTATTTTGATATCAGCATGAATACTGTTATATAAATATCATTAACAACTGTATAATTGACTTGTCCTATATCTGCTTAAGATGTCACAGGACCAAAATCAAATAATCGTTAAATAAATAAAACCTATTGGTCTTACAATGCTGCGGTCATGTGCCTTGTTATTTTACATTTACAGATGAATATGATCACGTGCCCTTTACTACATCATAGTATATAATGGCAGTATTTTGTGAGCCAAATAAACTTCAGCATTTGCTTTATCTACAAATCTACTGGTGTTATAGAATCATGTCATGTTGTGCTGTGCTGAAGAATTTATCTCACTATACTCACAATTCACAGTCAGCTACAATGTCACAAATCATCCAACTTTACATTTCCTATATTGGGAGCCAGATTTCAATATCTGTACAAACCCGAGTCAACGTCAAAATTTAAATGGATGTGGATTACGTAGTGTTATTTGGCTGTCACTTTGCAGACTCTAATAAATTACAAGTGAAAAGCCACATAAGTATACCAATATAACTCACAAGTCATGAACATTATGCATGCAATGAACAGTGGAAATCCTAACCACTGCCTTGGGCACTTTCATATGACACTTCAACTTCTGTAAACTACTACAGTGAATTATGCTCACTAATAAAACATCAGACTCATCACCAATATGGCCTAAGTACATTACACTCAGAAATTTAGATACAAGACATAGCTTTTGAATCAATAATTTAATTTCACATATCATGATTGCTTCACTAACACCTAAAGATGAGAGCAGAAATGATTGATTTCTGAAAATTAATACCATAATTCCCCCATAAAAGAAAAAAAATCTTCAAATCTATTATCACACAATTTCCCCTCTTCATTAAAGTTCATTCACATTTGTATCAAAGCACAGAGCAGTTCTAATTCCCAGCAACTTATATTTTATGTCAGTGCAATAATTCTATTTTGCAATTTCACATAACATAGCTTAAAACTTAAAAAGGAGTTTCAATAATTAATCATAAGTTAAACATGGAAACAAGTAGCCACAGTCATTGTGTATTACAAATAATTATAGCACTAGTTTTTATTCATATCAATGTCTAGAGTGGGTTCACACCAACTTTCTCACTGTGCAAATGTAGGCAACGCATCTGCTTGTATGGCAGCCAACCAGTATCCAGAATATGTGAAATTTGAAGTACTGATTATAGTGACAGGCCAATCCATAGTGTAGCCAGAAGTCTACATAAGAAAGAGAGCAGTCTGGTTCAGTGTCAGCAAATCCCACAAATGTGAAAGACAAAAGTCCGGTTATGTTAAGGCATGTAACATTAAAACTGAATATTTGGGTATAATTGAAGTCCGTGATGGAACCTCTCGACTTTGATCAACGATGTCATATTTCTCACAAGATACACTACATAGATATACCACCTAGCAAAACAAACACTATCTATAAACATACTGGATAATATCATAATACGTATGTGTTGTACGTAATAAATAATCTGTGATTATCATTGTAAATTACAGATTAGCACAACAAAATGTACCATCGATCACAGGCCTCAGACCAAAATTTCACGCCTTCGGCGCTCACTTTCGGGGGGGGGGGGGGGGGGCTGCCAACCCTTTCTGTTAATATATACCCAACCATCAGAGATAAGCTACAGATCACTTTTTAAACACAAAACTGTGTTTATAATGTTGTAAACAAACTATTGTCTTTAACTCAGATATGATGTGATTGGTCAAAGCCAACAGGTAATATCGTGGACTTCAATTGACCCAATATTTGAAATTAAATCATCATTATTAGCTACATAAATCAGCTGCTCCACCATCTTAGACTCCTGTCATCACTCACAGTACAACTTACTAACACACACATTCCAGTAAGAACAGAGATAAAAAATTATACAGAAGAGATAGAGTGGCTGGTTGGTATTTATCTCAGCTCCGGACTGCCGATGTAATTATCACCCTTCACTTGAATTCCCTTTGTGCTCCTTCGTCTCTCCTACCTAATGAAGGAAATTTAATTCCCAAAAGCATGTTCCAACATTTATTTTCATCTTTTGGTGTGACTCTCCGCAGTACTGAGCTGAAGTAGGTGTAAGTACTGGCCAGGTACTCTCTCTCTCATTCTTTTCAATGGAGAATATGTCATATTTATCAAATTAACATAGAAAGACAGGCCTTTCTTAGACTTTTAAATGATACAGAATGTCTCAGTGGTAGTAATCAGACCAAGAAGAGTAACATTGAAACATACCATACAAGAATAGATCATCATGAAGATGAAACTGCTCTTTGGACACTACCTACACATTCAACAAACTCTTAATGTAAGATACGACCATGATTTTTGTGTCCTTTACCCTAAAAGAAACCAATACAAATAAGGAAATCTTCAGGAGTCTATTTTCTACATGATACTCATGAGTACAACTCTTCTCTGACCAACTATTGTAATAACAGTACAAATGTTTTTTAAGCTTATGGGACTTAACTGCGGGGTTATCAGTTGCTAAACATACAAACTACTTATAAGGTGCTAAAGACAATACAAACATTTATGCCTGAGGGAGGATTTGAAGCCCCAATGGGGAACAGCCTTGCACATTGGAGCATAGCACCTCAATGTGCTCAGCCACTCTGCCACGACAACAACAGTATAATAGACCAGTCTGTTATCATCTTTACTTTGCATTATGCTAATTTCTGCTAACTGACAACCACATTGTCACCCTTCACTCTAATCTAGACCTTCGGCTGCACTACAGATCAGTATTACCATAACAAAGTTTTCGAGGGATGAGATAGGGTGCTAGAGGGGGGGAGGGGGGTTAGGCCAACTACTAAATGTAAAATTGTAAATTACAAGGAAAGCAAATTACAAGCAAAGTTGCAGTTCTATTTGTTGTTTAACAATCACTTGATTCTATGACTATTGCGAACCATTTAGTAATAGGAAATTTAGCCAATCAAAGTTTGTATTTCAAAATTACCTCATTAACAAGAAGTGACAGTTTTTTCTTTAAATGCAATCCCCAACCATCAGTCGCACCTTCTAATCCCCACCTGAACGTTTCCACTGATCCAGACAACTTTTCACAAAGCTTAAAATTTCCCCAAACCACTCCAGTCAATTTCCTTCCCTTCAACCCTTTTGCCAGAAGAAGGAGCCATTGGCTCTGAAAGCTCAAGCATTTCCTATCTTAATGTTTTTCTCCTGCAGCTGCTTGGAGAGTAGCCTTTTTGTGCTATCAAAATATAATTTTACAAAGGCAGCTTTTTATGCAGCTACCAAGCACATATCAAAATATATAAACAAGAAATTTAATTGTTGATACACGGCCATATGAATAAAAGATTATCTACTTTACACTCTCGATTCCAGAAAACATGCTCAGGTTCGTATGAATAATGCGAGTCAGAGAATATAATTCAACCAAGTATGTTCTCAGCATGAGTAAATAGGTGTGGGAAGTTAGTCAAAACGGAGAACATTCTCTAATTTTGTATTAATAAAACTAGAGATGTTTCTCATGTTTGAAGAAACATTCTACACTTTCTGAATTGAGCTCTTTAGCATACTTTGAACTAAGAAACTTCTATCAAGGTTAGGTTATACTGTGGTTTATGATAAAAATGACAACATTTGTGTTGTTTAGAAGGCAAAAAAAGTTCCTTTCTACATAGGCTAGCCTGAATAAATACGGGAGGAACTAAAAGGTTTATGCAAATAAAAACATTCTACTGACAAGCACTTCCTTCACAAAAATCAAAAGTGTGACACTTCAAGCACTTTATTTACTGACGATAGAGACGTCAGAAGTTTTTCCATTACCAACATAGGCCTAGAACTGAAACACAAGTGTTTTCAGCGGAGTGTTTTACCCATTTGTTTGGAGCTGCATACCTGCCAACCTTCAAAACTTAAAAATCAGTAGATCCTGTTTAAAAAAATCAGTAGATCCTGTTTAAAAAAATCAGTAGATCCAGTTTAAAAAATCAGGAGATTCTTCAAAAAAATCAGGAGATTCTTCAAAAAAATCAGGAGATTCTTCAAAAAAATCAGGAGATTCTTCAAAAAAATCAGGAGATACATTCTATCAAAAACTGCAGCGCACTTTACTATAAACCTTAATTTTTGTGTCATCTCACAACACTACATAATGACTACTAAAATACACTTGCATTAACCTAAATGTTGAATACATCTTTATTTGTAGCCAGTCCAGGTAAAGTGATTGAATTTTTTTTTTACTAAAACAAAAAAGTTCACAGCTGTATAACAGTGCTATACTGCTACCAGGGAACATTTTATGAAACAAGTGACCCACATGTTCATCGCATTGAAGTGGTAAACAGTACTCTAAAATAAACAATGCAAACAAGCACTGTGCATGTATCACATGATCACTTTCACTTTTCTCAGCAATTCAGTCTTTTACTGTTACTTTCGCACTTTTCATTTTCTTTACACCTATTCCGGTACATCGTTTTTTCCACCAAGTGATGTGGAAATATCACATCAACAAAGAGAACAAAATGCAAATAATGTTCTGAAAACTACTTAAAAAAGGGATCATATTTTTTGCCATCTTAGAACAGATGCCACAAATTTGAAATCCCATAGTCACGTAGACTAGTTGTTTACACAAAAGTTGACTTTCTGCAATTCACGTATGAAACTGACGTTCCTAACTATCAACTCAAAAGGTTTCCATCAATTAAAAACCACTGAAGTGATTTTACTTATGTACAATGACAGAACAAAAGATTCAAAAAGAGCACACTGAAACACTACAATTGTATTTGCAAATACGCGGAAAGAGCAGAAATAGTCGTTATACAATTCAAGCGCAACTCCTAATTTCTATTAATTTCTATACGTATTTAGATTATAGTGATAAATGAACAAAGGACTTTTGACCATTGGCCAAAAAACGTATCTTGACTTTCAGGATATAAGCTAAAAATCGGGAGATATAATGGCAAAATCAGGAGGCGGGAGAAAAAGTGAAAAATCAGGAGACTCCTGGCTAAATCAGGAGAGTTGGCAGGTATGGAGTGGTAAACAGCTACACAGCAAAATAATATTGTATTTTTAAATAGGATGTATTAATAACACCTTATGACACTTGTTCATTCTATCCAAATCAGTTGGCCTAGATGCATTTTCTGACTTCGTAATCATAACTTCTGTCATGTTAGAAGTAAGTAGACACAACAACAAAATTAATAACTGATTAATTACATACCAAGCAGCCTGTTTCTTTTAACAAAATCACATGGCCTATTGCTTATGACCAGACCAGTAGGTGTCATATTTAATACAAATTATCTCGTGTTAGAGAACTCTGACAGCATTCCACATTGAAACAGATAAAAATGTGATGCATTCTTGAAAATTCGTTAGAAAATTGTGCTAACCCAACTTTAATAACAAATACAGTGTCTCTCATGACAAAAATTGTGTAACCTGTCAAAAGAATACATTTTCATAAAAACTCCATGATTAGTTTTAATAATATGCTGCTGCACAACAAACTAATATCTAAACACAGTACAGTTCTTCCTGAGGGCTACTCCAGTACAATGAATAATTGGCCTGATTGGGCTAATTTAAAGAAATATACGCTTGAGCAGCTGGCCTGTGCCAGTTATGACACACAAAGAATTTACTCAAGGAGGAGGGGAGAGCTAGCGAGGACGAACTTCATGCTCAAAGTATATGCTTCAAAGTTTTTATTCATATACCAAATTGAGAACTTACTCACAGAATGTTCTTTTGCTCTGGGAATCTTCTCTGGAGCATGTGCCCTTTCTTATTCATACAGCCCACAAGCTGTGACTGATCACATACATTTAATTAAGTGTTGATCTAAATAGTGTAATTATGGAAAGTCCAAGTTGGAATTAACAATACAGTAATAGGACAGTTTACAACCACCACAAAGATGTGACGATGATCCAAGACAGGCACAGGCACATAAAAAAGGGTACACACATACAACACTTTCAGCTATCGACCATAACCTTCTTCAGATATAGGAGTCACAAGTAACCAGCTGTCCATTAGAATGAATGGCCACTGCCAAACTGTAGCCAAAAACAAGGTGGACCACCCTGTGGCACAACACGCAGCAGAGCATATGTTTGATTTCAATGGCTGCTTTGAACTCGGGCCATCTGGATGCTCCCACCCACCACCAACTTTTCTGAATTGTACAGATGGGAGTTATCCTTACAGTACATTCTCCAATCCTGGAATTATCAAGGCCTCAATTTACGATAACTCGTTTTCCGCCTCCTACAGTTCCCACCTATCTACGCTAAAGCTCTCCCATTTTGAGTGCTCTCTCTCTCTCTCTCTCTCTCTCTCTCTCTCTCTCTCTCTCTCTCTCTCTCTCTCTCTCTCTCTCTGTGTGTGTGTGTGTGTGTGTGTGTGTGTGTGTGTGTGTGTGCGCGCGCGCGCGCGCGCTGCGCGCGCACACACACAGGGTGGGGCACGGGTGCATTCATCTAATTTTCCTCCTCTCAACTGCCTCCCCACTCCATCCCTAAGCTGCATCTCATTCCTCCCCTCTAATATATACATACTCTGGCAGGCTGTTCTGTATCCATCCCCACCACTGCGACACAACCTTCCTATCCCCCTCCCATCCTCTCTTCTACACCTGCATACATATTCTGCAAGCCACCCAATGACGTGTGGTGGAGGGTACCTTGAGTACCACTATTGGTTCTCCTTCCTATTCCAGTCACATATTGTTCGCGGAAAGGAAGATTGTCAGTATGCCTCTGTGTGGCCTCTAATCTCTCTGATTTTATGTTCATGATCTCTTCGCGAGGTATACGTAGGAGGGAGCAATATATTGCTAGACTCCTCGGTACAGGTATGTTCTCGAAAGTTCGACAAAAGTCTGTACCACGCGACAGACTGTCTCTCCTGCAGAGTCTTCCACTGGAGTTTATCGATCAACTCTGTAACATTTTCACAATTACCAAATGATCCTGTAACAAAGCGCGCTGCTCTCCGTTGGATCTTTTCTACTTCCTCTACCAACCCCACCTTGTACGGATTCCACACTGGTGAGCAGTATTCAACCTGTGGGCGAACAAGTGTACTGTAACCTACTTCCTTTGTTTTCGGACTGCATTTCCTTAGGATTCTCCCAATGAATCTAAGTCTGCCATCTGCTTTACCAACAACTGATTTCATATGGTTGTTCCATTTTAAATCACTCCTAATGCCTACTCCCAGATAATTTGTGGAATTAAATGCTTCCAGTTGCTGACCTGCTATAGTATAGCTAAATGATACAGGATCTTTCTTTCTATGTATTTGCAGCACATTACACTTGTCTACATTGAGAGTCAGTTGCCATTTCCTGCAGCATGCGTCAATTCGATGCAGATCCTCCTGCATTTCAATACAATTTTCCATTGTTGCAACCTCTCTATATACGACAGCATCATCCGCAAAAAGCCTCAGTGAACTACCGATGTTATCCGCAAGGCAGAGTGTGATTCAAAGTGCAGCAGCCGGAGATGATGGTTGTTTTACTGTGTTGTGTGCCTGTGTGATTGTTCTTATTTCTGAAGGAGGCCCTGGCTGATAGCTGAAAGTGTTATATGTGTGTGCCCCTTTTTTTGTGCCTGCCATGGCTCGTCGTCACATCATATCTTTGCGGTCAGTTGTAAACTGTCCTACCCTATTACCATATTGATCTAAATAGTCTGTTAGGGGGAAAAAAAGGAAAACCCACACACACATGTGCCACTCCTAATCGCACCCCCCTTATCACAGGGAGCATATCCCTGTGGAAGACCCCGATGCAAAACCTGCCTAATCCACCCACCCAGTGCTTCCTATTCCAGTCCCATCACAGGCTTCACCTACCCAATCAGAGGCACGGCCACCTATGAATTCAGCCACGAAATATATCAACTCTCCTGCAATCACTGCTCTGCATTCTACATTGGAATGACAACTAACCAGCTCTCCATAAGGATGAATGGCCACCTCAAACTGTGGCCAAAAGCAATATGGACTATGCTATAGTGCAGCATGCAGCGGAGCGCAACAGCTTGGACTTTAACAGCTGCTTCACCACCCAAGCCATCTGGATCCTCCCCTCCTCCAGCAGCTTTTCTGAACTTCGGATATGGGAGTTATCCCTACAGCACATCCTACGGTCCCACAATCAGCCTGGCCTCAACTTCAGATAGCCTAACATCATACATTTCATGCCCCACAGTCCCCCTCCCATCCTACAGTGTGCTTCCTATTTTTTAATATTTTTATTTATTTATTCCCTTCATACTGCATCCAATTTTCCACCTGACACTGCCTCTGCTTGTTGTATCCCCACTTTTATCTTCCCTCTCCATCCCCCACCTCCTTCGCTCACCCAGCCCTTCCACTTGTCATGTAGTCAGACTGTGTTGGGTGGCAAGAGATGGCTGACATGTGTGGAGGAGTGTGCCTGAGTGTCATTCATGTCAATGCAGCTTTTCCACTCGTTCAAAATAATTAGTATGTAAACATTCATATTTTGTCATCTCGCTCAGCAATGCCCTTTAATTGATGTAGAGTTGCACGTTCTATATATATCGTTTCAGACCGAGATTCTTCGATTGCAAGCATTCTTGGAAATTACCGCATTTTGTGGATAATTACATTATGAAAATACAGACTTTTATGTAAATTATTCAATAGATTGCTGCAGATTCAAATGGCTCTGTGTTTACTATGTGTACTCTAAGTATCCTCAGGGCTAGTAGAACTACACTCAATTTCTGAAAATTAATAGTGAAACTGATTAAACACAGATTTCATCTTCTGGTACACTGGTGCATTCTTGTGGCAACAACTACATAAAGGCATTGTGGTGAAAAATAGAATAATTCAACTTCAAGCTAACATAACGTGTATTTTAATAAAGTCATAATATGGGCTGTACTTTTAACTAACTGAAAACAATGAAATGATCTAGGCCTAATTAATCTATGTCAAACACCTCAGTTGAAGCTAATGTCAACTTTTATTGGGGGAAAAACACCTATCTCTTAATCCAATGTAAGGAGAGTTTCACTTTGATAATTTTGGCCATTTCTGAAAGCGATATTAAAGAAATCATAAATGTAACAGTAACAGGATAAGAATTTAAGTCTATTACCTTACTAAAATTACACTGAAATTTCTCTCTAATACAAACCAAATTATACAGTAGAAATTTGTTAAACATGAAGACACTCAACATGCCAAAAGAAACATTAAAACAGTTTTAAGAAGAAATTAAAATAGCTAAAGCAAGAAAATAAGAATTATTCAACCATATCAACATGGCAGTGAAGAATATGTATGTACATGGAATAACAAGAGTGAAGAAGGGTGGAATGAATCCCACGAAGAAGCAATTGCAAAAAGAACAAAACAGTGGAAAAATGGAGTATGTTGATTAATTTAAAATGCAATAGAAAGAAACAGCAAGAATAATAAAGAATGCTAAACAATATCGATCTGAACTCATAAAATGGTCTCAACCCAAAATTATAGCTAGCCTCCATGTAATGTTTGAAGAAATATGGGGAACTGTAAAGATTTCAGAAGATCAGAAAGTAGCCCTTATTCATCTTTTGCACAGGAAACGTGATAAGCAAGATGTAAACAACTACGAAAATAGGTCCTGTATGTATCTGTTAACTTATATCAGTGGGTTGTAAAATATTTTCAACTATATTACTAAAGAAGACAGAAGGAAGCAGCAACTGATTGCCATTTTAGAGAACATAAGAGTTGATTTAGAAAGGGCAGATCTTACTCAAAACCGATTTTCAACCTAAAATCCATAATCTGTCACAAATTCCTAGACATATGCCTAGTTGTAACACTTATAGATTTAAACAAAAACCTGTTGATAATAGAATACTAAATAAAATGATTAGAAAATTTAGCATTAAATCTAAACTAGCAAGCATTCATAAAACGCTCATAGAGACAAAATAAAAGTTACGGGTGAAATTTATGTAATTGTTGACTGACAATGAATTATACAAAATCACAGCTGTCTACAGGTAAATAAATTAAAATATAGCTACAAAAAGGTTTAAGGCAAGGTGACTCCTCTCTTCAATGGCCTCCTAGGAATTGAAACGAAGAGTAGAAGGACATAAGCTATCACCAATAAGACTGGGGACTAAGATCAAAGGTAGGCCTATCTAGTGTTTATTAACTGCCATTCTTTCTAAAAACCTAACAAATGAATAAATGAAAACCATCTATTATAAGAAACAGCCAACCAACTAGGTTTAAGAATTTCCATTTAAACGACAAAATATATGACAAATATAATAAATATGACACATCCTCTTAAGAGACATTGGTTGGATAAATAAATTTAAATATCTGGGAGAAATTGGTGAAGGAATGTGTTAGGAAACATTGCTGTAGAAGAAAGAGTACCGTAGGCTTACATAACATGAAGAGAGTATACAATATAGGGTCAATCAAAAAATTTACAACCACAAATATGTACACAGAACAGAAGATACGCATTTACACAACTTAAATTTTCAGCCACAAACTTCATCAGAAAAAAAGTCTACACATACATTCACACAAATTAAGAAGGAGCCTAATGAAGTTTATTGTTACATAGAAAACATGAGTTAACTGAAACACTATTGAAGTGGTGCAAAACAAGAAGCAATGACTTTATGAGAATATATGATGAGAACATTAGAAACCTTACTCATGTGTTACAAAGTGCAACATGGGCTGAAACAAATTGTTACTCTTATGATAAATTTTGTCAGTGATTTCTTTTACTATTTTGGCATGACATGCCCAACAAAATAAGTTATTGTAAATAATAACCAAAAAATGCAGAAAGGAGCTGGATAGATGCTGAAGTGACAAGCAAGAAATATGTTGACTTTTCCAATACAAAATGCTTAAAAACCGCGAGAATACAAAGCTGAAAGAGGCTTTCAATAAATATCATGAATATGACAAGAACTTAATAGGGAACAAAAGAAGTAAACATGTTGCTCACATACTAAATAATGGAAATAATACTGCAGCTTGCATTTGGAATGTTATAAATAGTTTTAGAGCTGGTAAGGATAATGTAATCAATGACCTAGTAATAAGCTATAATGGATCTGTAATTGAATGTCAACAGGATATTGCAAATATCTTTAATAAATAATTCTCTTCTGTTGGGAAATCTATCAATGATAGGTTGCATAACAATAAATATGCCTTTAACGGTAAGGCTTCATCATACAGCATATATTTTACCCCAACAAACAGTAATGAAATTAGAAACATAGTAAAAGACTTTACAAAATTCAAAATCTGCAAAATATGATGGGCTAAATATAAACATAGTAAAATCCTGCATTGGCAGCATATCAGGACCCCTTTCCACTGCAATTAACAACATCCTGACATCAGGAAGTTTCCCAAACTCATTGAAAATAGCACAGGTCACACCAATTTTCAAAAAAGGTGACAGATTAAAAATTGAAAACTATAAACCTATCTCTATCTTGCCTGTCCTCTCAAAGATCATAGAAAAAGTAATATACAACAGAATTGTCACATTCTTAAATAAGCATAATATAATTTTTGAAAACCAAAACAGCTTCATTAAAAACAAATCAACTGCAACAGCTGCTGCACAGTATATTAATGAAGTAATAACTGCTATTGAGAACAAGGAATATGTGACAGGCATTTTCCTTGATCTTGAAAAGCCATTTGACTGTGTAAATATACCAATACTTCTAGACAAGTTATGGATTATTGGTGTCAGAGGCATAGCACACGATCTAATTAAATCTTATCTAACCAACAGAAAACAATTTGTAGTTATAAGGACATCAAGTGGCACATACAGATCTACAGTTACTGATATGAAATATGGGGTACCCCAGGTCTTGGTGAGGGAACCCCTTCTCTTCTTGATATATGTTAATGACATAAAATACTGTACCCAAAATTCAAAGGTAATTCTGTATGCTGATGACACATCTATTTTGCACAAGCATAAGGAACTAGACCAATTAGAAATATTGTTCAACTGTCTCACAACTGAAATTGTTCAGTATTTCAATGAAACTCATCTTAGTGTCAGCACTGCAAAAACAGCAGTAATGGATTTCAACTCAAGGCAAACAGACTTTGAAATTCAGTTGTGCATTGGAAAAGATATTGCCTCCAAACAAAATTGTGTTACATTTCTGGAAATAACCATACAAGACACATTTAAATGGGATGTTCATGTTGACACACTGGCAAGCAAACTTGCTAAAAATATATTTGCAATAAATAAGCTGAGTAAACACTGCAACAATACTCAAGTACTTCGGACTGCTTATCATGCATTGATGTCATCCAAAATAAGCTATGGAATAGAAGTGTGGGGCACAACAACACAAACAACACAACAACTAAACAAAATTTTAAAATTACAGAAAAAGACTGTAAGAATAATTTATGGTGCAAAACCGAAAGACTCATGCTGTAGTCTATTCCCTCTTGCTGGCATACTGACTGTTGTTAATATATATATTTATAAATCAATTATGCTGATCCATCAATTGAACCTAAACTTGAACTCTGATACAAACAACTACAACACTAGAAATAAAAATAAGTTTCATCTCTTAAGCCATAGGACTGCACTCTATGAAAAAAACCCACTGTATGCAGGACAGAGACTTGCTAATACTATACCAAGCTGCATAACATCACTTCCTACTGAAAAATTTAAAAGTCACACTTAAAAGAATATTAATCACTAACCCAGATTACTATCTAGATGAATATTTCTGTTTTGCACAAAATAAAGAAAATTTTATTCCAGATTCATTAACTTCAGTCTGATGTTCCTTATATAGCTAATCAAAATTGAGAATATAAGTTTTGTTGCAAACATTGTACTATATACCTCACAAGTTCATAAGTATTGCCCCTATAAATATTGTGCTATGTATACCTTGTTTTGTTGTAAACATTGTACTATATACCATACCTACCTCATACGTTCATACGTATTACCCTTATAAATATTATGCTATGTATCCCTTGTAACCAACTGACGTATTCAGAAAAATGATACTTGTCTCATTTGATGTTGAATAAAGTTTATTTATTTATGTTGCCCTTAGATGACCCAAAACTAAAAACATTCATAAGCTACTTTAAGAGAATAATAGTATAACAAATACGGTACCCAAATGAAAATTTAATGTGAAGGAATAAGTCTGGAATTTTCTAAATAGACAGAACTGTAGGCCTACTCAAGTGAAACCTGGTTAATATCAAATGTCAATAAAATGAGGGGGGGGCTGCTTTTAATTGAAATGTGAGTCTTCCAAATAATGGAGATGTGGAGATAATGGAGAGTCAGTCCTCATCAGTGGATAAGATGATGATGAACTAGATAATCAATAACAAACAATAACACAAGCAACCAAAACAGACAAAAACCTGCATAAAACAAGAAAATGAATTTTAAATCTTGAGGATTGTCATGCAGTGCTACGTATTTATAAGGAAAAGTATGTGAATATCAAAAACAGTATAGTGAATTGTGGTTTTCTTTTCCGACCTCTGCTTTATGTTCACATTGGAATGGTGGTGTAAATAGGCCTAGGCGATCTTCTTAATCTATTGGCTATTGAAATAATACATTATATATACCGTATAAGATTTAAACTGCGCTAATTTCCTATTTTAAATATTATTTGGGGTTAACAAGTGTGACAGACACACAATCGTAAGTACGAATGACCTGTTGTATAGTTTTCTTCCAAGAAAATGAAAAAAAGAGGTAGTCTCCTTTCTAGCTTTCGTTTCGTGTATACGGCTGTTTATTAAGCATTTTTCAGACATATCCTAACATGAATTGTCTTGTCAAAATCCTGTTTTCGGTACTCAGAAAGGTCTATACTACAGGTACTCAGAGGACAAATGTTTCATCAACTTTCGGGTATGCAATTGCTGAAAACTTTACTGAAATTAAATGTTGTTGTAAATTCTGAGTTATGGTACTTTCGCGATAAAAATAATCACTATCTCCAGACGGAAGCTAATAATTCAGAATCGTCTACGAAGCATAACACTTGTTCGGCAGTAAATGCTTCCCACAATATTATTACAAAACATTTGTATTAAATGGAAATATGACGGTCGGGAATGGCATAGTGATATCAATTAGTCAGTAAGCCGAAGCTACTGGCTTTCTATAATCAGTATTTTTCTTGTGATGCAGTGGCTGTCTGCAGAAACTACTGATGTTACCTTAAAATAGCTTGTCGATATTTCCTGTTTTTTTAAGCACATGAAACTGAAATTACCTGCATTTTTCGGCTCCTGTGCACTTCACCGCCCGTCACAACGCCGCTGAAACTTTACATCCATCGAAACACAAATTGTCAATCACATAAACAACACATCTTGACCTCCTTCCCAGCCATCTGCAAGCTGAAAACTGAAAAACAACTTGTCACATGAAAATCGATCCTGATTGGCCGAAAGTCACGTGACACATAAGAAAGCGTTTACCATCATTCTGTACATTTTTGCAGGAATGTAAATTACTTCATGTAAGAGCTGTACATGTCTTGGACGGTATTACCAGCAGGATCATATTAGTTGATTACACCAACAAACGTGCGTAAAAAATACATTGGTGCATGAAACTCAGTATATGCAGTTACTGTATAAGGGAATATGGCGTCTAGTCTAGTAAGTTCGCCCATAGTAAATAACGAATTGGATGCGAATAAAGTTGAATTGCTGGTGAGTACATATATGAAGCATTTTGAAACAGAAGCTCATACACAGTCGAATTTTTGAACTAGCAGCTTCTTGTTGTTAAGTTGTATAGAAAGTTCATTACGTCTAGTGTTATATTGGGATAGGAACCTTTGGCTGCATTTACGCATTATGATCGAGGAAGACGCTGGAGAAATCGGTAGTCATTTCGCTGCGTTTGTGTGATTTGTGCTGTGCTTCGCGACTGGAATAGGAAGGAATTTAGAAATATTTTACTTTGCATCTGCTTTTACATTAGTTACCTAGTGCAGGTTATTGATTCTTCCGGCGTTCGAATAGCGGTGCACGTGGGTGCGCGGGAAACTGCAAGTTCAGTAAGTAGCTAGGTGAGATGAAATTTGTGGAAGCATAGTTCAGTAAGTAATGTACTGTTTAACATATGTACTGATACTGTTAAAACGTTAATCAGGTATATTTGTATTTCACAATTTAGGTATGTATTCGGTGAGACACACTAGAGTAGGTGAGGGGAAACCTTTGTTATAGTTTCTTGGGTACCGATGTAGAGAACAATAAGATAAAAATTAGTTTACAGTTTTTTTTTTAAATCTTGCAATCAGTGAAACGCGGTGTAGAATTAAGAGGGAAGCGCGATTTAGCTTACCCATGTGGTGGAGATTGATTGCAAACTGTAAGACTAATTTTATGTTTAGCAAGCAATTAGATGCCTATTAGATTTACAATAAAAACAAGTGACCACCTTTTCATAACACAATGGATCTAAGATTTTTATTTATTTATTTTCTTTGGGAGGGGGGGGGTGAAGATTTGTTTCAAAGTCCAGACACTCGTGGTGGCCATATCCTTATATCTATAAAATGTGTGTCTAGCTTTTCCTGTAACTTATCAGCTATTGTGGGTAGATACTGCCCTAAAATTTCTTTCATTTGGAACGCAAAATTATTTTTCCCTCTTAGATTGTCCTTACTTGAGTGCAATAGTAGCCTATAGCCTTGCACCAGAATTTGTGAAGCTAGTTTAAATACAGATAGGCCCTGTTTCAAATACATAGTAAGAACTGTTTAAACTTTGCCAGGCTGTGTTAACGAAAAATTACAAATCAACATAGTGTAGGTAGGTGAATAAAAGTTAGGCCTCTGTGCAGTTCTGGGTATTCTATAAAAAAATTACTAAAGACAAATGTGAGTGGCAGGGAAAAAGGAAATTTCTTTATTTTTCTTGAATTTGCTTCAAAGTTGTTACAATTGTTTCTTACATTGATTTAGTTTTATTCAGAATAGACCTAGTAAATTCTCCATCTTTTGCCCAGAACATAAGTCTGATAACATTCCGCTAATGTCTTAAGAAACAACGGTAAATAACGATCCTTAACAATTACGGCTACAAAGCCAGCCAAGGCTGGTGTTCTGTTTTTTTGCATGACATTGGTGGATCATTATCAGTCTTATATCTTTAAGGCCAAAGTTTGGGAATGGACTGTCTGAAATTATTCACCACAGATTAATGACTATACCTAACTTAAATTATTGTTTTGTCAGCCAATAATAATAACCACACGAGGAGTTGTGCAGATTATTGATGTGTGGTATGCCTACATTTTATTTCTTATGGATATAATTTGTTAGTTATAGCTTTCCACAATTAAATGGATTATAATAGTGATATTCATCTATTCTAACAGTTGCCATTTGAATAGTTAAGAAGGTAATGCTGTATATTTGTTTTGATAAATGTCTTGATTACCTTTAAATTGTTTATTTATCGGTGACCCGTTTTGATGTAATCTAATATTAACCTTAAAGTATTTTTTATACCTTGATATGCTTTACATATTATGGTTAAATAAAATTTACTATCTGGGTGGCCTCTTTGTGATATTGGCAATCATGTGACATAGAAATTAGCCATGAAAATACAAATGTTTTTTACCACAGTTTTACAAGAGTAATTACTTTAATGAGATGACAAGGGTACTTACCGGTACAAGAACCTGTCAGCCATAGAGCATGAACAGTATTATTTTTTATTTCATGCTCTTTACAAAACACTAATATATCTTTACAAAAATTTTCCATAGTATTTCGAAATTGCCAACATAATCACGCTAGGCTGCCACTACGATTGGTAAAATATTGCCCATATTATTACTGTTTGTTTCACTGTCATACACTATGTATGACAGATAGTAGATAGTAGATCTAATATTATATAGGCCTAATTGAATAATGAACTAGTCAATTGCAGCACCCCCCCCCCCCCCCCCACACACACACACACACACACACAAAAACAATCCTCTTAGAGATGCTTGGCAGAAGGTACTTAGTACCGATACCAGTTATAAAATGAGAGAGAGAGAAAAAGAATACTTGTATGCATCTGTATTAGCCCTAATCTCTCTGATCTTATCTTTGTGGGCTTTATGCAAAATTTAGATTGGTGGAAATGGAATTGTTGTTCAGTTCGCTTCAAATTTCTGCCTTCTAAGTTTCAACAGTATTTCTTGGAAAGAACGTCACCTTCCCTCCAGCAGTTTCCATTGGAGTTCCCGTTGCATCTCGGTAACACTCGCACATTGATCGAAACTGCCAGTATCAAACCTAGCTGCCTGCATCTGAATTGCTTCCATATTTTCCTTAGCACCAATCTGGTAGGGACCCCAAACGCTGGAGCAATACTCAAGATGGAGCCCAGCAAGTGTTTTATGTGTGGCTTCTTTTGTAGACATCACATCTTCCCAATACTTTGTCAATAAGCCGAAGTCTACCATCCGCCTTCCCCACATCCGTGCTTATATGCTTGTTCCATTTTGTGTCACTGTGCAGCGTTAGTCCTACATATTTAATTGATATAACTCTGTGAAGCAGCACACTACTAATGCTGTATTCAGATGTTGCAGGCTAGTTTCTCCTAATCATCAACTTAATTTTTTTTTTTCATTTACTATAAAGCCAACAGTTATTCTTCACACCGCCTAGAAGTTTGGTCAAAGTAATCCTGCATACTACTACAGTCATTCAATGAAAACACTTTCTGTATATCACAGCATCATCATACATTATTCTAAAAAGACTGGTAATCCTCAAGACATAACATTTCTTGATCCAATCCCCAGTTAAAAATGTTCAGTGCTTTTTGCTGGTCCTAACTAGAGATAAATGTTAATAGCTACTGTGACAGAATGCTTCTATGCATATTTCCACAGTTTTGGCATCAGTGGTGTTAATAATATAATAAATTTCGACAAACACCGCTTAAATTGCGTAAGATATATTTTCAGGCTAATACTTTTCTTCAGACATAACAAACTACAAAAGAGATTTTATAATAGGTATAGATGTTTCATAAAACCACAAGAGATTTTATAATAGGTATAGATGTTTCATAAAACCACCATGGAACAACACATTAAGCTACTGTGGTACATAAAACATTTCTTTTTAATAACACTTCCTCCAAAAAGAAAAACCAAGAAAATAAACAAGCAGTTACTGTTTGACTTCTAGCATCCCACTGTTTGACTTCTAGGAAATTAAACAGAGCATGTTCAACTGGCTTTGTCAAAAGATTAGCCAATTGGCTCTTCCCATCTATACGTTCCAAAAGAATTTCACCATTCAGAAATATGTCATGAACATAGAAATATCGGACCTCTATACCGTATGTTTTGACAGTCTGTGATATTCAGGATTTTTTACTAATTTCAAAGCACTGGCATTGTCAATATACACTGTTGGGGTTGTTCTGTCATTTCAACGAATTCACTTAGTAAGCAATGCAACCGCATTAATTCTTTGGCACCTTCACTTGCAGAAATCATTTCTACTTCAGTTGTAGATGTGGCCAATACTTTCTGTAAACGACTTGCCCATGATATTGCCCCCACTAGCATATTTTGCTACAATTCCAGTTGTTGGACACCTTGTTCTCGTCACCTGCGAAATCAGCATCACTATAAATTTTCAAATCATCTTCTTTGTCATAAATAATACCATAATGTAATGTGCCTTTCAAGTAACGGAATATGTGTTTTACTCTATTCCAGTCGGCAGTTGTTGGCTTTTTCCATAGCGCGAGCAACTTCATTCACTGCGAAAGTTATGACAGAGTTGCTGTTGAAAGATACAGGAGACACCCGAATGCCTTACAATATGCGATAGATTATGAAATTGCTTCGTTTTGGTTATTATTTTCTTCCCGTCCAATGGGAATTGGAATCATATTGGATTCTGCCATTCTAAATCTTTCTAATATTTGTTTCGTGTATTTTTCTTGACTTACCATAATTGTCCCATCTTCATTTTGTTTTATTTTTATACCTAGGAAACTGTCACGGGTACCTATTGTTTTATCAAAATCATGTTGTAAAGTGTTCAGGAAAGCTGTAATTTCTTCCTCGTCACTGCCAACAATAAGACCATCATCAACATAAATTGCCACATAAAGGTATACCATTGTGTTTACGATAAAACAGAAAAGGATCTGCAGCACTGTTTTGGAAATTTGCTTAATTCATGACTTCCACAAAGCGTTTGTTCCAGCAGTGTGGTGCTTGCTTGAGTCCATAAAGGCTTCATTACAATAGACATACTCAATCTGCTTTGTCTTCAAAACCTTCTGGTTGTTCCATGTATATTCTTAAAGTATTCCATTCAAAAAGACAGTTTTACATCAAATTGTTTTACCAGCATCTTCTTTGAAGAAGCTAGTGCTAGCAAAGTCCGAATGATGTCACAATGTGCAACTGGACTATATGTATCTTCGTAATCAATTCCTGCTTGCTGAATATACCCTTTAGCAACTAATCTGGCTTTGAAGCGAGTACTTCCATCAGCTTCAACTTTTGATGCAGAACCCAGCGATTCTATAATACTTTGACATTTGTGGGACTTTCAACTAACACTCACGTGTCATTTTTCTTGAGTGACTCAATTTCTCCATTAATAGCTTGCAGCCATTTATCCCTGTTGGACTGCAATACTTCAGAGAAACAGTTTGGATCTTGATGTTCTTCAGTACCAACTTTAGTTAACATCAAGAACTCGCCAATTTCCATCCAGCCTGATTTTCTCCATTGTCTTCTGTTCTTCAATTTTTCTTCAGGAGCAAATTCAGTAGTTTTTGCTTCCAGAAATTCTGTTGATTCTTTGTGATCATCACATGATATTTGACTTCCTCCAGATTCAAGAATGTCAAGCTTTTCTTCACTTTGACTTCCTCTGGAAGCTGACTGCCTATAACATTTGCCTTCTTGTGCTTCATGCATCATGTCTAACTGTTTAAGACCTGGAAATTCTCGGTGAGAAATATCAGATTCAACATAATCGCCACGGAAATTACAAACTACTTCTGGCTTAAAATTTACGTCGTGACTCATGATCGCTTTACGTTTTGAGGGAATCCAAATTCTAAATCCGTCTTTGTCATTGATATAACCAACAAGATGTCCAAAAACAGCCTTGTCATCAAACTTTGAACGAAAAAATTCATTTATATGAACATGGCAACCTGTGCCAAAGATTCTGAGGTAGTAAAGTTTCCCTGTTGGACGCTTGTACCACAGCTCATATGGGGCTTTGCCTGGCACTGAAGATTTTCCAGTACAATTTAAGCTATAAACTGCTGTATTGCAAACCTCTGCCCATAATCCTCTTGGTAGGTTACTTACATTCACAATTGATCGTGCAACTTCAACAATTGTTGTTTCCATGTTTGGCTACACCATTTTGTTCAGGGGTATAGGGTGGAGGAATCAGCAATTCTTTTCCCTTCTTTATGGGCAGTTCTTCCTTAACCTTACTGTTGTTAAATTCTGTGCCTGTGTCACATCTAAATTGTTTAATTACATGTCTATTGGTTTGAGCTTCACTCAAAAATTGTTTGAGCATCTCACACTCTTTATTTTTGTGTTTCACGAAGAAAATTCGGCAAATTTTACTAAAATCATCTGTAAAACATACATAATACAATGCACCTCCAAAGGCCTGGGTACTCAGTGGTCCATTCACATCGGCATGAATTAAATTGCCAGTAACTGTGGAGCAGTGTACTCATTGTTTAAATGGCAGTCTATGCATCTTTCCTAACACACAACCATCACAAGATTCGTCCTTGCAGTCTGCTACATTTTATGTGGAGTGATATGCTTTGTAGTGCCACTATCACAGTACCATTTATTTGTTGCAATGTAGTTTGCAATAGACGCACCCAAGACATATGAAGTAAATACAGAATTTCCTCTCGCCTTCTCATTTTCACACATGTGATTGCAGTCGTGAATCTTCTGTGGACACTCAGCTGCCCAATGACCAAGCTGTTTACACATGCTACATGGAAATTTTTGTTTTCATATGACTTTTATCTTTTGCATGTAACGATAAGTGCAGTTTTTTCTGTAGTACTTTGTTCACGCATTTCAATAGTGCAAAGTTTTTCAATAAGGAAATTCAAACTCAGGTTTTTTCAATGGTTCTGTGTCTCAGAGATCTTTAAAATGATCATATTATTTTCCTAGCATAGGTAAAATTCTCCCATTTAATATTCTTTCAGACAATGTATTCTCTTCATGTTTCGTTATTTCATTATTTAGATCTAATATCTTCAGTTTCAATTAACATATTTAAACGTTGTGTCCTGCTACATTCAAATCGCGCACAAAGTTTTTCCCATATCTTTAGCATTGCTACATGTCAGCACAAGTTCAGAAAGTGATTTGCTTAGCACACTTGCAATGAGACGTGCTGCTTTCGTGTCATCTTTTTGCCATTGTGCATACGCTAACTTTTGTTCACTTGTCACAAATATGCCATTTCCACTTTGCCCAATCACCAGTCTCTTCATGTTTATCAATACTGACTTCACAATCGGCATTTGTAGCCATGTTCTTTTGGACGGTTCCCGTGCCTTATGACTTGTGCAAATATTCATCTATGAATAGTCAATGAATTGCTCAACTTTCTTCTGAAACTGTGATTAATAGTATTTTGATGTGGCCTGGGCCCGTAACCTGTTAATAATATAATCAAGTTTGACCAACACAGTTTCAATTGCGTAATACATATTTTCAGACTTTACTTTTCTTCAGACATAACAAACTACAAGAGAGATTTTATAATAGGCATAGATGTTTCATAAAACCACCCTGGAACAACACATTAAGCTACAATGATACATAAAACTTTTTTAAAAAATAACAAATGGGCAAGCAAAGAATTGCGGGGGGGGGGGGGGATTGGTTATGATGACAGACTGACCTGTTTAGCTACATGCTATTAAATTCTAATTACGTTTGATATGCCCAAAATGTGAAATTTGTAAATTTCAATGTATTTTAATATTAGTGCAAAAACATCTGAATATACTGTGGTAGGCTTCGTCCGATTTCAGTATATCGGCTATTAGCCGATTTTTTACAGAAAATATAACATGATATACGTGTTTGATATTTAATGTCGGTGAAAGACCAAATATGTATAAACAACCATCAAAGTCAACTTGAGTAGAAAATCCCTGTTGCCAATTCACAAAACTTTACTTGTAGACTTCAGTGTTTTATTGGTTTGTTAATGTTAGTGAATAGTATAGAATTTTTTTCTGGATGCTTTTCAAATTTTTTCATCACCTCCCAGATATAAATTAGTCATTCTTCCACAAAAATCTGAAATCTTTGTTAGGAAAGTGGGCAATGTTATTTGTTGCTTGAATTTTGTAGTGGCTGCCGCCCCCCCCCCCCCCCCCCACACCGTCTGTTGTATTCATTAACCCTAGAACAGTTGGGCGAAAAATGTTTCATGAACGGTCGGGTTGGATCTGAGAGACACAATATACAAAACACTTTTAACTGAACTTTTGACTGAATGTATATTTTCATAAAATGACTTTTTTTTTTTTTTTTTTTTTTTTTTCCTTCAGATAGTACTAAATGATACAGTGACATTATTTTACCTGTCTGAATTGTACAATAATTATAGTAAAATAAAATTGAAAAACATACAGCTTTGTAGTACCAAATGTTAGTAAACAGAATATACAAGAAAATTTCATTGAAATATGAATATAAATGAGAAGTAAAATAACTAAGAAGCAAAACGTTGAATTCTCTTTACATAAATGGAAATTGTGAACATATGAATAGTTTGTGAGGTGTAGGCCTCTAAAATCGTCACTTTTCAAAACATTCACAGCACACCATTTCTGCATGCGCTAAGCTTAACCACACTATTTCTGACATGGTCACTGTTTATTTTCAAAGTCTGGGTCCACATCAGAATCGTCTACTTTACTGTCATCGTCAAATAAAAGTTTGTAAATTTCACTGTATGAAAGAATTTATCTTGCTATCTTTACTGTAAACTATTGACAATGATAGCTTGGTGTTAAGACATCACAAGTAGTCCACAAAGGAACTGGTAACTCAACGATACAACAAAATTATAGTGGGATCACACTGGCAGAAATTAGTAATGTAGATGGTCGGGCTGGGTGTGATAGATCCTTGCGCTTTTTGAAACTCTGCCACACAATGACTAAGCAATTGGAAAACGTCATTCAAGCTGTCAGTGCTTTCTGTCGGGTGTTTCAGGAAGATGGCAGAACGCTCAAGTCAAATCAGCAATTAAAAGTATATAAAATCAGTGAAACAAAAACTAGTGGGTCTCACAGATCCAGGCTGACCGTTCTAGGGTTAATCTATGATCACAGTAATTTATGCCAACTGCATTACCTGTTCACTATACTATTGTTGGACACGATTCCACCCGTCAGCTTTGACTGATGGAATCGTCATTTTGTATAGTAGGCTGTGTCGTGGTGAGCTGTTCATTTTATGAGGACACTTACTGAGTAGACAATGGTACAGAAAGAACGTGATAACCATAGAGCAGGAACAGCATTATTTATTTACTTTATGGTCTCTATGAAACACTAACAGTCATTCTGTGTTATTCAGATTTATAAGAAAATTAACATCTTCGCAAATCAGCCGAAGAATTGGGACAGGAACTGAAATTTTAGTTCTCATGATTTAATTAATAACGCGAATAAATTCAAACATTAATTTCAGTGTCTGTAACTAAAATGTGGGTTTGCCACCATGTTGGCGACATCACGGGTTAAAGTAGATGTGTAGAATCGCGTCATAAAATTATACCTAATTGTTCACAACAGAACATGTAATTAAACTATGTGTAAGGCCAGATGGGGTTGAAGGTATCAGACAATGCTCTACATTACACAATCGGTGCAAATTGCTTTGCATTGTACAGTCATGTTATCATCAGATAAATAAATTCTAATAAATGATGTTGTTCTTTTCTGTTGATGTTGGAAAGAAAAATAGGTTGCTACTACCATAGTTATGCCTATGGAGAGTGCAGCAGCTACAGTAGGAAAATGTATGGACAGTGCATAATGTTTTATTGGTCACAGATGCAGAAGCTTTCACTTACTTTGATTATAGTGTGTTAAAAAATCAGCATAAACTGGATTTGCAGAAGCGATGTAATGCCTATATGTTTGTAACAAAAATTCTTGGGGGGTCACTTTTGCAATACGAAAATTATCTGGAAGGGAGATTTAGTAAAATACATTGAAAGAGCAAGGTACTAGTTATTTATGAAATAAAACTACGGAGGGTTATTTAAATACCAAAACACATTAAAAATATAAATATTAAATTATAATTTAGAAATCCTAAACTTTTGTAGTTTTGTGTACTACTACTTTCTCTTTGGCCATGTTCCCGCACATGTAGGGTCGGCTTTGTTAAATCCGGATTTGGCATGTTAATATTATGGGGTGGCAGGATGCCCTTCCTGTCGCCACACAATGCCCCCCCCCCCCCCCCAGGAGGAAATGTGTACCTCAAACATCTGCATATAGTGTTATATGTTTGAAAGTGTAAAGTGTTATGGAGATGTTTGCGAATCATGTAACTGAGGCCGGACTTGGGGACCATCCTATTATTCACCTTCACCTGTGGGGGGGGGGGTGGATAACTGCCTAAAAACCACATCCAGGCTGGCCAAGACTCCGAACCCCTTCATTAATCTGCCGGGTGGATTCAAACAAGGCCGGTACGCCTCCCTCGTCTCGGAAAGCGGTGTGTTAGCCCACATGGCAAACAGAGTGGGGATTTGAAGTTTCATGTACTGCAGTATAGTAAACATGTCTGCCACATTTTCTATGTTATTAAGCCAGTGACCAATACATAATGTCTCTTTGTTTAGCCACAATAAATTTCTAAGATGTAGTCTAGACTAAGCTGTAAATTATGATTATGGCTTCATAAGTTACACCTTAGTCTAGACTATGTCTTCGAGATTTATGTTCAGAGGTTGGCATTTCTAGTTTTCCACAAAATAGGCCTGCTTTGCTTTACTTCATAACTAAATGAGTAAAGAGTTATGGAATATTATGGTGAACTGTAAATAATGTGCTTAGTAAAGGAAACATCTTTTTAAATAGTAGTCTACACACACAAAGTTTTTGAAAGTACTTAGGTACGACAGAGAACGTTTGTACCTATTAACACTCCTGAAAAACGAGGGGGGGGGGAACACCATGGATTCGTGTCAACCCAGCAAAGGGAAATTTTATTGATATGTTCTTGAGGATGTATACAACATACAGACAGATCCATTCGCCCATGAGTACAGTCACTAGAGTGTGCACATTGTTGACACTAGTACCTTGTATACACACCTTTTGCTGTGATGGAAGCTCCAATCTTCCCTGATGATGGCCCCGGAGGTACTAAATGCAGTCTTGTTGAATGGCCTGCCATGCAATTTTCACATTGTGCCTGAAGTGGATAGGATTTTGTGTGGTTGAAGTTTCATCTGGTGCCATGCTCAGTGGGATCATGCTGGGCAGGGTAGTTGACGTAAAGCGCATTGTGTAGTACGGGATACACATGAACTTGCATTATTCTCCTGGAAGAGGATACTGCCTTGTTGGTGCATGAACAGTAGAAAGATGGGCTGAATGATGGTTTCAATGTATGGTTCACAGTTCAATGTTCCCTCAACAATCACCATAGAACAGCCAGTGTAGGGTATGGCTCTCCACACCATGATGCCCTATGTGCCTTTTGTCGCATACGCTCCAGATTTTGGTGCTTCCCTGCACGTCGTCACGCTTACGACCATCATTGGCACCAAGGCAGAAGTGACTCTCATTACTGAAGACAACATCCCCAATTGTCCTTCCATAAGTGCCTATTATGACATCACTGGAGGCAGGATTGGGATGTGAGTGGAAGATGCCTCAGCGGTACACACAATCATGCATGGAAGATGCCTCATCTGTACACACGATCATGCACCATAGTGTCGCAAGTCACGCCTTACACAGGCTGTTATCTACTGGTGATGGTTGAAGGAACATTGAACAGTGCATGGTACATTGAAGCCAACATTCAACCTGTCTTGCTTCCATTCATGCACAACAAGGCAATATGCTTTTCCAACCGGACAATGTACGTCCACATATATCATGTACAACCGAACGTGTTCTTAAAGGTGTACATATACTATCCTGGCAAGCACGATCCCCATATCTGTCCCCCATTTAGCATGTTTGGGACCAGATGAAACTTCATCTGGCCCAACTGAAGCACCAGCAAAAAACTGCATGGCACGTCATTCCGCAAGACTGGAACAATTGCTGCAAAAGGAGGGTATACATGGTACTAGTGTCGATATTGTGTTTGTTCTGGTGACTGAACTCAAGTGTGTGTGGTTCCATTCATGTGATGGTGTGTTGTATACATCCTAACGAATGTGTCAGTAAAGTTTTGCTCTGCTGGGTGACAAATTCATGATCTCCCCCCCCCCCAACCCCAGAAGTGTATTTATTACTACCCATGTTCTTAAATTACATCTTGTCTCTCATAAATGAGAAGTTCCAGAAAGTAATGTTATTTCCTTTTAGGAAAAATAAGGCTGCCATTGAAAGTGGTATGAAGAATGTTAACTCCATTGTTATTCAGTTATGACAATAAAGAGGTAGAAAGCGTTGCTACACCCGCTTAATAAATCTCTTTAAAGTATTATTCTGTTCCAGTTTTCTATTACTCGAGCATTAAAGTGATACTTGATTTTGTGTTCCATCTGTGATGCTTTAATCCCTTACATGTTGTTTCTTTTATACCAGTAAGCTATATGCTGTAAGCTGGCAGCACTGGGAGGAGGAGGCAGGGCTCGTTCTAACAGCCAATGCGCTATGAGCTGAATGCAAGCTTCAGCACCCAACATTCTCTGCTCAAGGGCCATGTTTCAGTGCATGATCTGTACATGGGGGTTGTAGCAAAAACACTAGCAATTTTTTTTTTTTCTTCAAGTGCTCATTTGCTTTGTTGTAGACACAAAATGACATGAAATTTATAATGCTATAACTGATGTATTCTTGTTGCACATCACAGTTATATATTAAACAATGGAAAGTCAAGTTTGCAATTCACTGTAAAGATGGTGAGAGCTGCAGTCAGGCACAAAGGGAAGTCAGTTCAGTCATGTGACAATAGCATTCTTCAGAAAAACATTCCCACACATTCATTTGATCAGACAGGCATAACTCGTGCAGACATCAGTACAGTCTGTGGCCACTGCACACAAAAGATGCATACACTACTACGAGGAAAGAAACAAATACCTGTATGCATCTCTACAAGCCCTACTCTCTGATCTTATCTTTGTGTCCTTTACTCAAAATGTAGGTTGGTAGCAGTAGAATCATTCTGCATTGCGCCTCAAATTCCATCCCTCTAAATTTCTTAAACAGTGTTTCTCGGAAAGAAATCGCCTTCCCCTTTGAATTCCCAAAGTATCTCAGTAACACTTGCACCTTGAGTAAAGCTACCAGTAACAAACCTGGCCGCCTACTTCTGAATTGCTTCTATATCTTCTTTGAAACCGATATGATGGGATCCCAAACACATGAGCAATACTCAAGGTGGGGTCGCACTAGTGTATTATATTGTCTCCTTTAGACTAATCACCTCTTTCCAAAATTCTCCTAATAAATGAAGTTGACCATATGACTTCACCATGACTTGTCCTTATATGGTTCGTTACGCCTGGATCCAACTTTTGTCGTATCCCATTCTTGTCCATCTGCACACTACTAATCTTGTTTGAACATCACTGATTGATTCTCCTACTCATGTGTCACCTCGTATATATCTAAATTTTTTTACTCCGCCTAGAAATTTTCTCAAAGTCATCTTGCATCTCACTACAGTCATTCAATTACAACACCATCCTGTACACCACGGCTTCATCAGCAAACATTCGCAGATTGCAACTCGCTCTGACTTTCAGATCGTTTATATAGATAGAAAATAACGGTCCTACCACATTTTCCTGCAGCACTCCTGACAGTATCCTAATCTCTGAACACTCACCAAGGACAACATACTGGTTTCTATTATTTAAGTCTTAGTCACTCACATGTTTGGGTATCTATTCCATATGCTCATACCTTCATTAGCAGTCTGTGGTGTGTCACTGTGTCAAACAACTTTCAAAAACCGAGAAATATACACGCTGTCTGTCACCTTTCATTCACAACAGACAAGAAGTCGTCAGAGAAAATGGCAAATTGAGTTTCGCGCAATTGATGCTTCCTAAAGCCAGGCAGATGATTTTTCGTCTCAAGGGAATTTACTATATTAAAACTGAGAATATGTTCAAGAATTCTACAACAAACTGATGTTAACAGTTATATGGGTCCATTATTTTGCCTTTCTTATACTTCCCGTCTCTTGGATCTTTGCACCAGAGAAAAAAGATTCACTATAAATGCAAGCTAAGTAAGAGGCCAATGCAGCAGAGTGCTCGTCGTAAATCCGGGTTGGTACTCCGTCTGGATCTGGCAACTTGTTTGTTTTAAGGTCTCTCAGCTGTTTCTCTACACTGGCTATGCTTATTACTGTGTCCTCCATTTGGGAGTTAGTGTGATCATCAAATGAAGATATTTTTGCATGGTCCTCCTGTGTCAATGATTTCTTAAATGTTAACTCTATAACTTTGGCCTTCATTTTGCTGTCTCCTGTCACCACTCCAGAATGATGGAGTGACTGGATAGAGGCCTTTCATGTGCTGAAGATTTTATATAGGAACAGAATCCCCACCTCACTCCATCTTTGTTCTTGGCAAGATGTTTTGCTAAGGTATGACAGTGGTAGTTATTGAATGCTTTGCACATCATCGTAAAAACACACAAATCCCTTCTAACTTTTGTGTGGTTTGATTTGCTTGCCCCCCCCCCCCCCCCCTTTTTTTTTTTTTTTTTTTTTTTTTTCCAACCGAGAGTGCAACTGCCTTTGCTTTCTCAGGATTTTTACAATATTACTATTAAACCACAGTGATCTTTCCTACTCTTAATCCACTTTCTCGGTACACATTTCTCCAGCACTTCATTTACGTTGCGTTTAAATTTTGCTCATAATTCCTCTACATCCTCCATACTGTCCTTAAGAGGGACACTAAAGATGGCTCGTTTCTTCGTTCTAGCACAGGCACTCTCCTAGTAGTCTTGATTGTTATATTAACATTGGTGACCGTTGTCGGTGTGATATGATCACTAACTGCTCTCTCTGCAGTGACATCATAGACAAGATCAAAGGTTAGTCACTGCCAACTAATAATGCATGGTCCTGGTACCTTCTCACTAATGAACGTAAACTTTGTTTGAAGCACTGTGACGGTGGAAACTGGAGCCAGTACAAACAGCAACAATTAACTGGTTATGTATGTAGATCTTACCAAAACTATCCTTACCATGAGCAAATTAGAGTATTTGTGTTAGAAGAGAGGTTACGATCACTGCAGCTTTGTTAAAACATAGGTTTATTCTGTAATGAGCAAATAGCCAGTACACACTTATTTCTAATTAATTTTACTTCCATTTTAGTCTTACTGCCCTTTTCGTAAAATTGTTGCCCTCCTTTACATTTTTTGTTTCCTAAAAGTAATTGGCAGTTTACCTGGTGGCATTAAATCATCTGAGTTAACAAATGTTGTCCTAAAATTGCCATGCTGTGATAGTTGTCACTTTTTGTACATCCTTTTTAAAGGTGGTCTTACTTTGTAATTGCATGTGGATTGTTGCTTTATTAGTTCTCTCTCTCTCTCTCTCTCTCTCTCTCTCTCTCTCTCTCAGAAATGCTTTTGTGTAGAAATCTGTTGAACTGAAATATATCTCAAATTTTGCTTTTCTTTATGACAATTAGGGTACAAGCATGGAAAACATGGAAGTCAACGCTGAGAAAGTAGAAAGCCTTAAACAAATGGCAAATGATGAGAAGAACGTCAAGGAAGTTCATGTCGATGATATGACATCTAGAGATTATTATTTTGACTCGTATGCACATTTTGGAATACATGAAGAAATGTTGAAGGATGAAGTCAGAACACTGACCTACAGGAATTCAATGTTTCACAACAAGCACTTGTTCAAGGTAAGTATTTATAAGCAAATTATTTAAAGTTCCATTAATGTTGCATGTTTTGTAATTCTTGAAACATCAATATATAAAAAGTATATTGACACCAGCGTTAATGAGTTTTAGTGGTAACTGCTTCTTTTTACTATTGAAAAGTAATATATTTTTGTTTTTTCTGAGGCTGCAATTAAACTCAGGCACAACCCGAGAATAAATGTTTCTATAAAAATAACAGTAATAAATGAGATTACATGTAGGAAATGTTAAATATTGTCCAGAAAAATATACAAAAATCTAAAAATTAAGGGTGCAATATTGGGGGGGGGGGTGGGGGGGAGAGAAACAGATTGCTGATATGAAGAAATTTGAGATTGACAACCAAGGTAGTATCTTACATAATTTAGTCACTTTTAAATATAGTCTAATTTACTTTGCCTGTACAGGGTGAATACACTCTGGGAGACCAGGGAAAACCTCGAATTTTTTCATCTGTAAAAGATTTAGGAAAATACCTGTGGGGAATTTTTTGTTGTTTAATTATGTTAATTTTTGTGAAGTTTTTTTGTAGCAACGTCACTTCAATCCATTACTGTAAATAATGTCATGCAAAACTTGTTTGAAAAGAAAAAGATAGATTTACAACAATAACATATAGCATATGCACAATGTCGGCGATGACAGAATTTCAAATGCTTCAGGATGAGAACTATGCAATATTTTGGAACAAACATTTGGATGAACATGTTTCCCCTGTTTACAAAAAAGGTTGTGGGGGTGGAGGGTGGGAGGGATTGCAAATAATGGCTTGAGAAATGTAATTTTCAACTAAATGTCTGTTTACACAATATGAATATGGCTATTCACGAGAATGAGGCATGAATTTCTTTAATCATGAACTGTTAGACTCCCATTCAAAGCTTAACACTTTCGGGACCAGCTACTCGAAACAATTTCATTCTCAGAAGACTGCCATTTGTTGTTATTAAAAATATTGTTGTTGTGGTCTGCAGTCCAAAGATTGGTTTGATGCCTCTCTTCACAGTAGCCTATCGTGCAAGCCCATTCATCTCTGAATAAGAACTGAAATCTAATCTTTTTCATCAAGCCTACTGTATTTAACAATTGGTCTTCTGTGAGGATCTTTACCTCACAAACTTCCCTTCAGTGCTAAGTTTGCAATTCCTTGATGTCTTGGAATGTGTCCCATCAATTAATCCCTTCTATTAGGCAAGATATACCAGAAATACATTTTCACCCCAATTCTGTTCAGTACCTCCACCTATCAAGATACTATCTACCCATATAATCTTCAGTATTCTCCTGTAGAACCACTGCTCAACATCTATCATATGACCAGTTCTGAGTCCATAACTCAATACAATAATCAATAACGAGAGAACTTAGATATTGGGTCCATGGATCTCACGCAGAACTCGTACATATATATTTCTTCTTACAAGTATAAAAAATAGAAAACGGATGATTTACCCAAAGGACAGGCTCATCGACAGACACAAATAAAATCACTTGCAAACACACGTACAAGCTTTCGCAACCGTTGGTTGCTTCTTCAGAAAAAGAGGAAGAAAAGATAGGAGAAAGGGAATGATATGGCTTTTAAGCAGGGTTGAGAAAAACGCTTTTTTTTTTACCCAGCCCAGTGGGTTAAATTTTTTATTTTTTTTTTTTTTTTCTGTCAAATTCTTGTGATGAAGCCAGAGTCACATTATTGAGGATACATGGACGTACAAATTGGACAGTTAGGCTCATCCTTAAAGTTAACATCCTTTTATGTTAAATTAGTACATTCATTTCAGTTCTGAAAGTAATTGTTGCCTTGTCTCTCATTGAATGTGAGAATCTGCTAACTACATACTCATTGTTTATATTTATTACGAAATGAAATGACAAAAATGCGACAGCTTTTAAAAGAAGACTTGCTGACTTGTTAACATATGGTTGTTAGGTCCATTATGTTAATCTACTTGAAGCAGAAGTAATACCTTCAAGTGTGATAAAGCACATTTGTGAAGTTCATAAGTACTTTAGGAACCACCATCAACCACATGGTTGGTTAAAGGGAAAAAATGGCCGTATGCCACAGCCCCCAATTCTACTAGATGGAATTCCCAACATGATTGCCTACGAACTTTTATTGATAATTACTCGAAATATGTAGAAATTTTAACAGAGCACTCTGATGAAGTCCCTGCTAACATTAGCAAAATTTTGGATAATGTGGTAATTTATAAAAGTCCTAGACCTACTTCAGGCAGACAGCACAAATATTGCCCAAGCTGTCGAACTGTGGACTGACCTATCAGAAAGTCTTGATATGGAACCACATAAGAAAGTGATAGAAAAACGAAAGGAACACGCACTTGAACCGTTTCATTATCTAGCCAACTTGTTAGATCCAAGATACAGAAGCAGCAGATTGACTGCTGAACAAGAAGAGTGTGCAGAAAACTGGCTCATGGAGGTGCATCCAGAGTGGATTGCAGCTTTTCTATCTTTTCGAATTGCTGATGACTATTTTCCTGCCACTATGTTTTCTGAGGCAGTGATAACTCAGTTCCATCCAGTCAAGTAGTGGAATATAATGGAACTGGGGGGGGGGGAAGGAAATTTACCAAGAGGTTTCATTAGTTTCGTAAAAAGCCTTATTTCTTGCCCTGCCAGCCCTGCATGCATTGAAAGGGTATTCTCCACATATGGACTTGTTTGGTCTAAACTTAGAAACAATTTAGGAGTGAGAAAGGCAGAGAAATTAGTGAAGATACACAAGTTTCTGCATTCTTTACAAAAAGACTAAATTGTATGTGGCTGAAGGTGAAAGATTACTTTTTTTACTGTCAACTGTAATGTGTTAATTGTACCATTTTTTTAAATAATTATTGTAAATATAATAATGAAATAAATTGTTGTGCCTAATAGTTGCTAAAATAAATATGGTTCCTCTAATTTTAAATTTGTGTCACTAAATGTTCATTTAGTTGTAGTTTTTTTTTGGGTTAATTGGTGGTTTTTAAATGGGTTTTTCAAAAAAAAAAAAAAAAAACCATATGGGTTGTTTTGGGTCGGGTTAAATTACAACAACCCTCGTTTTAAGGAAGTGGAAAAGGAATCATTCCAATCCCAGAAGTGGAAGGATTTACCTTAGGGGGGGGGGGGAAAGGAAGGTAAACAAGTGTCCTCACGATCCCTTGACGGCCTGTCCGATGAGGAACTATAAGATTACCTTTCCGACCAGGGTGAAACAGCTGTACATTGTATGATGCTCAGACTTCTCGAATGGCTGTTTCTTTTTCTTGAGAAAGACATCCTCTAGTGTAGTCCCAGCCCGGAGATCTGAATGGGGGACTATTTTATCTCCATAATGTTTTACCCAAGAAGACGCCATCTTATACTCATACAGCAGAGCTGCATGTCCTTGGGAAAAGTAATGACTGTAGTTTCCCCTTGCTCTCAGCCATTTGCAGCCACATTAGCCCCTTTTCAGGAACCACACATTTGTCTGGCCTCTTCACAGATACCCCTCCGCTGTGGTTACACCTATGGTACAGTTACCTGCATAGTTGAGGCACGAAAGCCACCCCACCTCAGCAATTTCATGGCAGTGGTGTGTTTGTTTATAGATTTATATCTTTACTTTGGACATCAGAAGTTATTTTGCTTCCCAATTAACAGAACTACTATTTTTATTGTCTCATTACCTAACTACTTCTTTTAGCACCACTCGATTTTCTGTTACTATACTCTACACTACTGGCCATTAAAATTGCTACAGCAAGAAGAAATGCAGGGGATAAGCTGGTATTCATTGGACAAATATACGATACTGGAACTGACATGTTATTACATTTTCATGCAATTTGGGTGCATAGATCCTGAGCAATCAGTATCCAGAACCACCACCACTGACCGTAATAAGTTTTGATACACCTGGGCATTGATTCAAACAGAGATTGGATGGCTTGTAGAGGTACAGATGCCCATGCAGCTTCAACACGATACCACAGTTCATAAAGAGTAGTAACTGGCGTATTGTGCCGAGCCAGTTGCTTGGCCACCATTGACCAGACGTTTTCAATTGGTGAGAGATCTGGAGAATGTGATGGCCAGGGCAGCAGTCGAACATTTCCCTGTCCAGAAAAGCAGGTACAGGACCTGCAACATGTGGTTGGCATTATCCTGCTGAAATGTTGGGTTTTGCAGGGATCGAATGAAGGGTAGAGTCACGGGTCATAACACATCTGAAATGCAACAGCCACTGTTCAAACTGCCGTCGATGCGAACAAGAGATGAGAGACGTGTAACCAATGGCACACCATACCATCACACTGCAATGTCACGAAACACGAATGCGACCATCATGATGCTGTAAACAGAATGTGGGTTCATCCAAAAAAATGAAGCTTTGCCATTCGTGCACCCATGTTCATCGTGTACACCATCGCAAGTGCTCCTGTCTGTGATGCAGCATCAAGGGTAATCACAGACATGGTCTGAGCTGATAGTCCATGCTGCTGCAAACATCGTAGAATTGATCCTCCAGATGGTTGTTGTCTTGCAAACGTCCCCATCTGTTGACTCTGGGATTGAGATGTGGCTGTACAATCTGTTACAGTTGTGTGGATGAGATGACTGTCATCTCGACTGCTAATGATACAAGGCCATGGCATTCTGAATTGCCCTCTTGAACCCACCAATTCCATATTCTGCTAACAGTCATTGGATCACGAGCAGCAATGTAACGATAAGATAAACCGCAATTGCGATAGGCTACAATCCGACCTTTAGAAAAGTCGGAAACGTGATGGTACATATTTCTCCTCCTTACATGAGGCATCATGACGACGTTTCACCAGGCAGTCCGGTCAACTGCTGTTTTGCATATGAGAAATAGGTTAGAAACTTTCCTCACATCAGTACATTGTAGGTGTCGGCACTGGTGCCAACATAATGTGAATGCTGTGAAATGCTAATCATTTGCATATCACAGCATCTTCTTCTTGTCGGTTAAATTTCGCGTCGGTAGGACGTCATATTTGTGGTGTAGCAATTTTAATGACCAGGAGTGTAATATCCTCATTTTGCTCTTGTTAATGTTCATCTTAAAACCTTCTCTCAAGACACTGTCCACCCCATTCAATTTTTCTTCCAGGTCCCTGTTGTCTCTGACAAATGTCAGCAAAGCACAAAGCTCTTGTTTTTTCTCCTCCCTCAACTTTTATTCCTTCTCCAAATTTCTTCTTGCATTCCTTCACATCTTGCTTAACCCCTCAATGCGTAGTGTAGCTGATCAGCTACATACATTATTTTGCCCATTATCTCTCAAATTGACATAATTTTACCACAAATAGATTTTTAGCTGCTTCTATACTGTGTTAGATATGCTGGTAGCTCATCCTAGAAATTATAAATTGCAGAGTGCTACTGAAGCATGTAGACATTTATTGATTTATTCTAAACATGTGTGTTTGTTTACTTTAGTATTCCTCCTTTGCCATGTAAAATTAGTCAATCACATACTATTATTGAATTATGAGTTACTTTCTGGAAAGTGTAGAGACATAATAGTGACATTTACTGCATCGGGTACAATATGGAAGCACTATATAGCTGACCAACTCTGAACTTTTCATTGCTAGCAGTTCATAATAATTTTATGGATGTTGGGCTCGGTAGTCTCGGGTCCCACGTTAAGCTGTAGGTTCCCTTTCCCCCGTTGATAACTGGGTTAGTCTAGGGACACGCAAGCCGCCAAAGTGGTGTCCAATTGAAAGACTTGCCCTCAAATATACACGTGCTGCATTTATGAAACATAAGTGGGGGAAAAAAGTCATTATTACGGACTCTTTGAATCTTACTCATGATTTGCCGTTCTTATTTCCAATCAACTTTGTTGCAATTACCAAAATTTACATCCCAAAAAACATCACCACACTAAGTGAACTTTACACCTGAAGTCTTGTCCTACTGTATAAAAGTGTACCTTTGATATGTTTTGCTACTCAAAGAGAGAGTATATTGCAACTTAAAACAGGGGAGAAGGTATTTCAACCAGACAATGTGTATTTTTAACTGCAAAAGCCCAGTGTGTTCTAGTGTTATATCACTCCTGGGATTGGAATGACTCCTTTTCCACTTCCTTAAAACCCGTATCCTTCCATTTCTCCTCTCTTTACTTCCTCTTTTTCCTGAAGAAGCGACCAACGGTTGCAAAAGCTTGTATGTGTGTGATTTTGTCTGTCGACGAGCGTGTCCTTTGGATAACTCATCCGTTTTTTATTATTTATATTTGTTTACCCCACCAGGAAAGTTTCCTTCTGTAATATATATATGGAGTGTACTTGTGTCTTTGTAAATGTGTGGGTGTGTGTGTATTTGTTTACCCTCCTTTTTTTCTCCCCAAGGTAAGTCTTTCCTGTCCCGGGATTGGAATGACTCCTTATCCACTCCCTTAAAACCCTCATCATTTCCTTTTCCCTCTCCTTCCCTTCTGCCTGACGAAGCAGCTAGGCTGCTATAGCTTGTATGTGTGTTTGTGTGTGATTTTATTTATTTTATTTGTTTCTATCGACGAGCCGGTCCTTCAGGTAAGTCATCTCTTTTCTATTTTTATTATATATAAAGAAGAACTCCAGAATTTCCTATTCAATCTCAACTCCTTTGGTCCCATCAAATTCACCTGATCCTATTCCAGATCCCATGCCACTTTCCTCAATGTCGACCTCCATCTGTCCAACGGCCAACCTCACACATTCGTCCACATCAAACCTACCAATAAACAACAGTACCTGCATTATGACAGCTGCCATCCATTCCACATCAAACATTCCCTTCCCTACAGCTTAGGTCTCCGTGGCAAACGAATCTGCTCCAGTCCCCAGTAACAGCTTTCACATCCCGCAGCTATCCTCCTAATCTGGTACAGAAGCAAATTGCCAGAACCACTTCCTCATCCCCCCAAATTCAGAACCTTCAACAGAAGAATCCCAGAAGTACCCCTCTTGTCACCGGATACTTTCCGGGACTGGAGCGGGTCTGAAAGTAGCTCTCCAGCAACGATACGGCTTCCATACCTGCCAACTTTTACGGTTTATCCGTAAAATTTACGGAAATTGCATCATTTCACGGTTTTACGGATGGTCGGTGTTATTTTACGACTTGCACAAAAAATTAAAACGTTAACGTTAGATAATCACACCATATGTTAAATCGATTGGTTGTGTGCGTCGAAGATACGCCTACGTCAGTCGAAACTTTATTCATTGATCTGATTGGTACTTCTAACTCTGATGCTAGTGACGCCGTGTTCCGCGGTGACGCCATTGGAATTGAATTTAAAGGCAGGATAACGGTTAAAGTTTTAAGTGAATCTCAGGTGTCGACAGGCTCTGCTCTGCGAATTCAAAGAAGTGCTGATGAGTCAGTTTTTGGCATTCAGACCTAGAACATACTTACCGATTTCCAGGATACAGATAAATACCATTTCTCTGCATCAATGAGGAAGTACTTAATGTACAGCCTGTGACTAAATAATTACGTTTGCACTCGAGGCAACACAAAATTGAAGATGCACAGCTCTCTTCCATTCCTTTTTTCTTAGTGCAGTTTTCCTTCTATGCGAGAGAGAAAATTAGGCTATAGTCGAACTAGCATATCATTTGCAGTGTTTGTGTTATTTCTTGCCTTTAAAGAGGTTTTATTGTGTAAAACCTTTTCAGCTATATATCTGCTTAATTTATCAAGGAAGTCCGGTTTTGTATGTTCTAAATAAATATTCAGCGTGCCTACTGCTATTTAACGTGGATTTCTTCTTGATTGTTATATCCGCTTGAACAATGGCCTATGACGTATCTAGATACGATTACATGGTATTTTGTAACCCCGAAAAAAATCATTATTTTCGTCAAGCCGGACTATGTGGAAGTTATTTCCCAGATTTTTTGTGGCACGTGAGTTTTACTGAAAGGCCTTTCCAAAAGTTGGCAGGTATGGGCTTCCTTAAATCCTGCTCTGAAATGAGATCGGTCCTCCATGACATCCTTCCCACTCCATCGAGAGTGTCTTTCCGTCGCCCACCTAACCTCCATAACCTCCTAGTCTATCCCTATGAAAGCCCCAAACCACCTTCCCCACCTTCTGGCTCCTACCCTTGTAATCGCCCCAATTGTAAAACCTGCCCTATGCACCTTTCCACCACCACTTACTCCAGTCCCGTAACCCGGAAGGTGTACACGATCAAGGGCAGAGCCACTTAAGATAGTACCCACTTGATTTACTGACTGACATGCCTGCACTGTGAAGCGTTCTGTGTGGGAATGACCAGCAACAAACTGTCCATACGCATGAATGGTCACAGGCAGACAGTGTTTGTTGGTAATGAGGATCACCCTGTGGCTAAAAATGCCTTGGTGCATGGCCAGCACATCTTGGCACAGTGTTACACTGTCCGGGTTATCTGGATACTTCCCACCAACACCAATCCTTCAGAACTCCAGAGATGGGAACTAGCCCTTCAGCATATTCTCTCTTCCTGTTGCCCACCTGGTCTCAATCTCTGCTAAATTTAAATTGCCACCCACCATCTTTAACACTTAACATCTTTGCCTTGGTTCTCTGGACAGAGCCTCTGCCTCAAGTGGCATCTCTCTGTGTAAATGTGTGTGTATTTGTTTACCTTCCTTTTCTTACCCAAAGGTAAGTCTTTCCTCTCCCGGGATTGGAATGGCTCCTTACCCCCCTTCCCTTAAAACCCTCATTTCCTTCCCTTCTGCCTGAAGAAGCAACGGGATTGCGAAAACTTGCGCGTGTGTGCGCGTGTGTGCGCGTGTGTGCGCGTGTGTGCGCGTGTGTGCGCGTGTGTGCGCGTGTGTGCGCGTGTGTGCGCGTGTGCGCGCGCGCGTGCGCGTGTGTGCGCGTGTGTGCGCGTGTGCGCGCGCGCGTGCGCGCGCGCGCGCGCGCACACGCGCGCGCGCGCGCGCGTGCGTGTGCGCGCGCGCGCGCGTGCGTGTGCGCGCGCGCGCGTGCGTGTGTGCGCGTGTGTGCGCGTGTGCGCGCGCGCGTGCGCGTGCGCGCGCGCGCGTGCGCGCGCGCGCGCGCGTGTGCGCGCGCGCGCGCGTGCGTGTGCGCGCGCGCGCGCGTGCGTGTGCGCGCGCGCGCGCGTGCGTGTGCGCGCGCGCGCGCGTGCGTGTGCGCGCGCGCGCGCGCGTGCGTGTGCGCGCGCGCGCGTGCGTGTGCGCGCGCGCGCGCGCGCGTGCGTGTGCGTGTGTGTGTGTGTGTGTGTGTGTGTGTGTGTGCTACTATCACCACCTATACCCGGGCCGCTGAAACTTTGCACTTGACGTTTACAAATAACAAGTGAAGAGCAAGAAGCGCGAGGCGCTAGTCGCTGGGAACGATCCAATCACAGCGCGCTAAACCCTTCCGGTGATCACGTGCCGTGACGTCACAGTTCCCGCGTTGCCGGCTTTGTTCAGTTCTAACGTAAACAGAGTTGTGTATCGTGTTTATCGCGTGTTTATGTTGTGTGTGCTTTTTTCGCTGCGATTTGTTTTACTGTGAGTGGATTAACTTGACTTTCCGAGTTCAAGTAATTGGATAATGTCACCGAAAAGACGTTTCTGTAGTGACGTTTTCTGAGTAAGTTCTCAGTTTCGTTTGAATAAAAACTTCGAAGCTTATGCTCTGAGCAGGAAGTTCATTCTCGATTCAAACGATCGGAAAGAAATTATGGTGCAGTGGTTACAAGAAAGAAATATTGCTACAGATATGTCAATGTCAAAACTTCTTTTATATTGGCTCGTGAAACTAAATAAGCCTATTCCACCCACATATGCAGTAGACGAAATCGCAAAGGACCAGCGTCACAATGGAATAAATCTGCCCCCATTTCACTGCCGTTTTAACCCTATAAAACTAGTGTGGAGTGACGTGAAAAATTACTTAAGGAACAATAAGTCTTTCACAATAACAGAGGTCGAAAAGCTGTTGCCACTGCGGCAGCGCAAACAGTGGAAGGGATCATGAACAGTTAATGATTTGTCTTGGTGATGATGATTTTGGCAGCGACGACAAAACTCAAGATGGGGAGCTGGATGTAATTGTACTATTGTCGCCGTGAAAATTGGTGAGTGAAAATCATATATTATAAAACGAAGAGAGAGAAGTTACTATCTTGATTATTCTTTATTTCGTATCTGTCGTGATCCAATGCTTATTTTGTATATTGCTTTGCTCGGTTATTGAAAGCGTGTGCGTTGTTGTTCTCTGGTCTTCTTTAATATTCCGTTAATTCCTGCTCAGGAACGAATTATTATATGCACTTTTATTACTCAATAGCTTACATTTACGAGATGCAATTGAAAACCCTTTTGTCTGCTGTGTGTATAGAGGCTAGTGTTGCAACGTCGCTAAAGCAGTGTAGGCAACTTAACTCGCCGTAACGCGAAACGTCAAGTGCAATGTTTCAGCGGCCCTGGTATATACTCCTCCGCCTGGTGAGTAATCTTCACAGTTGTTGGATTTATTGTCAACCAGTTTTGTCCATTTTTAAAGTTCACCAAAAAATCCTACCATAAAATTACATACCATTGCTGGTCACATAGCAGTAATACGTAAAGTTGATTGGTTGGCTTTAAAATGGACAAAAATAAGTAACGGTTACTTAAAAAAATTTTCTTGAATAATTAAATTTGCTGCCTGTCATGCAGCTAAGAGAGACGACATGAATGCTAGTTCTCACACGTTTTCATAACACTAGTCAAATTCAGTGTCAATATTCAAATTGATTTTCTTTGTGCAGGTGCAGTGCTAATTTTTGTCATTATGCTTCAGGGGAAGACTGTTCTGGACATTGGCTGTGGGACTGGTATTCTGTCAATGTTTGCAGCAAAAGCAGGAGCTGCACGTGTCATTGGTATTGACTGTTCTAACATTGTTGAATATGCAAAGCAGATTGTTGAAGCCAATCAGCTAAGTGATATTATCACAATAGTTAAAGGAAAGGTAAAAAGAAATAGTATAAATTCAAAATTCTATTAGAATTTAAGTACTCTGATTTAAGTCTTGATGGTGCGTTACAATTCTCACGATTTATGATAAGACCTTGGCTGCGTGATCTGGAATGTCTCTACGGATTGCACAGCCACTCTTGTCAGAGGTTTGTTCTGTTGTGTGTGTGTGTGTGTGTGTGTGTGTGTGTGTGTGTGTGTGTGTGTGTGTTATTGTGAAATAAAGCAGTAGTTCTTGGCTTAAGTTATATGATTTTTATGTTGTTTGGTAGGATTCGAAGCCCAGTAACAACTTTCTTAAAATGTTATTTTATTTGTGAAGTACATCTTCATGATGACCTTTTTTTTTTTTTTTTTTTTTTTCCTCCCCAAATGAATAAATTCTATGATTTAGTATGTGGGTTTCATATACTGTTCTAAATCATTTTTGGTGCAGAAATGACTCATTTCATGTAGATGAAGAGTCCCAAATACCCAAAAATGAGAATATAATTGTGTATGTTGTGTAAAATTTTCAGTTCATTTAAAAAGTGTAATGCAAAAGTATTCCAATTGTAAAATTAATTGTATTTGTTATGCTAATTTTTTATGTGATGATGCTGTTGAGTATTTAAAGGAAGTTACTGAGTGGTGTTAGTGTTATTGTATGTAGCTGAATCAAATTGACTTTAAATGCAAGATGCACTATAGAAATAAGACTTGGAGAATAAAAAAGAAAAAATTATCCTCCTCCTTCAAGCACCTCAAAAAATTGAAACAAATATTGCTTGTCATACGATGGCTTAAGTTTAAAATGGCCCAGCCTCTCGGGGATTTCTGGAATCCGTACAAATTATTGTAATTTTCCATTCTTAGATCCATCCAAAATATTTTTATTTTTTCTTATTGCAATGAAATACAGTACTTTCATACAAGAAAGTTACCTTTTGGCCTGATACAGTATCACGATTAAAGCATATTAATTTAGTAAAGGGCAGTCTGTTTATTCAAGACACTGATTTGTGTTGTCTCTGGTAGAAGTTAAGCAGGGTACTTGATAATATTACTTTTTTAACATTCTAAAAATAGAATGTGTATGGAATAATTGCCAGCAAACTGTACATATTGTCATAACCATTGAAAATCTGTATCCTGCAGGATCATCTATATCTGTCACTATTGTTCAACAAACAATATAACTGGCTCAGAAGACAGCACATAAACAAAACCATGTTAAGGTAATGATGCCAAAGCCAGGCTTTAAAACAAGCTTTGTAATCCTGGGCTTGAATAGGAAGGAGATCAAATGTGTGGTTGGATTAATGCCAGGCCACCTACATACAATGGGAATAACAGAAGAGGACCCTAAATGTAGTATCTGTGATGACGTCCATGAAACCGCATCGCACCCAATCTTTGAATGCATTGCATTGGAGAGCAAGCGGTACAGAACATTTGGGACAACCAGACCTGAAGAGATTGTGTCTAATAAAGAACTGGTAAAGGGACTCTCAACGCTGTTTTAAGGGCATTGGTTTGCTTTACTAGATATACAGGGAGCGATATTGCACAGAAAACTCAGATTCGGTGTGAGCAGTGGCAGGTTGGACCAAAACTATTTGACTTCCCTGGCAAAATCAAATATAATCAACTTGTTCAACAAAAAGATTTGGCAGGGCCACACAGAATATAGGTGATTGTACTTAAGACCAACACTTATGTGGGCTGTGAGCAGTAATGAAGTTCTCATTACACACCATAATGCATTTGGAATGTGAATCTGTATTTACTATGCTTGCTAAATTCAGAAAGTTTCTTACTGATATTATTGCTATGAATATCTAAAAACTGCTAAATTTAAATATAAAACAATGTCAATAATGGCAAATCATGGATCGGGGAATATGTAGAATAGTTTGGCGGAAAGGGGGGGGGGAAGCACTGTATGATCTGACCAGGAAAGGAGCGGTGATTGAATGGGAAGGGTGAAATTATACAGTGGGAACACGTAGCGGATAATTGGGCCAGGGGGGGACTGTAAAAGTGTAGGATATGTTGAAGATGCAATGCCTGTCTGTGAAGTTAAGAGAAAGTTGTGCAATTAAGCAGCATGTTTAGCAACTGGATGGTAAAGTTTTCACGTAATTACTGTTTGGAGGTGGCCATTCAAGTGAGTAAACAGCAGGTTACTTGCTTTGCCCACATATTAATACTTCACAGTAATTATAGCATAGCTGATGTATAACATGACTGCTGTCACAAATTGCCTAGTTTTTATATGGTAGTAAACACCTATGAGTGGATTGCAATAGGTGATGGTAGGTAGGTGTTTTTCCCCCAATATAAACTGCTAAAAGTGTACTGAGGTTGGAGAAAATCTGTGATCTTCTGCCAAAACATACAAATAATGCATATCTGCATCAGAATATCTAGCTGATATCGATTTGTTCACTCTGAATTGTTTTAAGTGTGTGTATATTATCAATTTTTAATGAACCATCGCTTGAATGGTTCTGTAATTTTCGATGTAGTAATAGTACTATATTTGCCAATAATAAAATTTGTTTTACTTTTCAGGTGGAAGAAGTAGAACTTCCCCATGGTATTGAACATGTTGACATTATAATCTCAGAGTGGATGGGGTACTGTCTTTTTTATGAATCAATGTTGGATACAGTCCTTTTTGCTAGAGACAAGTGGCTTCGTCCTGATGGTCTGCTGTTTCCGGATCGTGCAACATTATTTATTTGTGGTATTGAAGATCGCCAGTACAAGGATGAAAAAATTAATTGGTGGGATGATGTTTATGGTTTTGACATGAGCTCAATCCGTAAAGTTGCAATTAGTGAACCACTGGTGGATGTTGTTGACCCCAAGCAGGTGATTATTTTTTGTTTTTGTGGGCATTCATAAAAATAAGGCACCAGCATTTTTATTAGTAATTTTACTGCATATCCCTGAAGACTCTCCTTGTCAGTAGTATGTAAATATCATTAAATTTAACTGAATGGATAACCTAAGAATACAGTATCATAAAGTAGCACTATAATTTTAAAATTTGTCCCATATTGTTTTTCTGCTTAGTAGTACACCACACATTTGCTAAATCCTGTTTGTTTGCCATATTGATATTCTAATGTTCAGATTGTGTTAAGGTGTCACAAGTAATAGTATGTGTGTACACACAGAAACCTATAATAGTGTGTTTTTTATTATTATTAATCTGATGGAAATTATCTACTAAGATGTGAAAATATTATTCAAAAAGTTACTGGCTGGCCAGTACTTACCTCAGCTCATACTAGAGGATCAGTCAAAAATGGAAATGAAAACAGATGTGGACACAAGTTTGTGGAAATAAATTCCTTTGTCAGGTAGGAGGGAGGAAATAGGGGCTAAACCATTGTCTATCCTCTTTCGAAAGTTTTAAATTTGCTCAGACCTGCACTATAATTATCAAACTTTTTAATATTAACTTAATGAAGCACATTCAATTGTAACCGAATTTCATTGTGATTATTCATAAAGCAATTTCACTGCGACAAGTGAAAATATTTATTAAAAGTAGGAATTTCCTAAAAATTGTTTTGTTAATATTGGATTTTACTGTACACAAACTTCAAAATTGGAATCAACTATATGTTTCTGTGACATGTAAGACAAAAAACTATATGCTCAAGATGAATTAAGTTTATAAATGCGGTTTCTAGTAAGAGAGGTCATTGATAATCAAAATAGAAGCTTCAATATGACATAAACATGGCCATAGGTTTAGTGGTGACCAACTTTTGAGTATCAATTAGGCATTATTATTAGTTGTACTATCTATCAAAGCATTTGTTACAACAATTTATAGATAATTGAGAAAGTTCAAATACGCATATGAGGATCTTTTTTAAAGTAAGAATTGTTGTAGTGGAATAGAAGAAACTTACAACTAAAATATGCACATTTTTCACCATGAACATTTAAACATTTGTCAAGTTTAGTCACTGACCATTAAACTAGTTAATAAGTTTCTTTTGGCATGTCATTTTCCAAGCACTTTCCACCAGAAAATGCCTTCCGTTTTGGAAACAACTGATAGTAAATAGTGAAGCCCCTATTGTGGCCAATAACTCGTCAACTTTGTGCCAAGTCTTCATCATTAGACATTGTATGTCATTCTTGAACATTTCCATTATCCATTACACTTGTGACATAAGTTCAGGAAGTTCCCAGAGAATTTCAACAGGACGAGTGTTTTTTTGCATTTGAGAACTGAACATGAGTACACATCACACAGTTAACAGCATTACTGATTGCCTTGTCAACAACTGAAGCAGTATAACCATACAAGCAACACCTTCAGAGACATGAAACATACTGGTGGCATAGTGAGACTTGCCAATAATGGCCAACCATGAATGGACATCTCATGATATGCAGACTCTGTGTAATTGGCTTCATTTATTTAAAAATGACCCTCATATTTATTGCAACAAGGCTATGTGACAAAATTTACTTATTTTTCGGAACTTTTGTAAATTTGGTCTTCTATGATTATAATTTCATTTTTTAAAAAAAGCAATAGGCATTTTCCTACACAATAATTGGCATGATTTAAAGTCACTTTTATGACCCATTGTGAATATGTTAAATTCACATAACATTGCAAAATCCACTCTTAGCAGGCAGAAATGATGGTATGAATGAGATATGTCGGGGTGATACATGTAAAAGCATGTGTGTACTTTTCTGATGAAAACAATCGCTGGAAAATTTAAAGTTGGGTGAATGTCATCATCTACTTTACATACCTGTCTGCAACTCTGATATTGTCATTATATTTTATCGCTATCTATCCTTTGTTGTTAAATACATCTTAATAGTAAAAAATAAAAAAGTGCTACAGATACATATGTGTGAAATGCTGAACTGAAAGTAAATGTATTTCTGTTTCAGGTGGTTACAAATGCTTGTCTTCTGAAAGAGGTTGACTTATATACTGTTCAGAAAGAGGACTTACATTTCACAGCACCGTTCCATCTTCAGGTGCGACGGAATGACTACATTCAAGCATTAGTGACATTTTTTAACATAGAGTTCACAAAGTGCCATAAACGTATTGGTTTCAGCACTGCTCCAGAAGCTCCGTACACTCATTGGAAGCAAACCGTATTTTACTTTGATGATTATCTTACTGTGAAGAAAAATGAGGAAATATATGGTGTGTTCTCAATGAAGCCTAATGCTAGAAATAATAGGGATCTGGATTTCACCATAGAGCTGGACTTCAAAGGCGAGCTCGGTGAAGTGCACGAAAGTAATGTGTACCGCATGCGCTAGGTTGTCCTATTTAAACAGAATTGTTATTTAAGTGACTCAGTGGCCCGACTTGTCAATTTTAGTATTGAAAGTTGTTAATCACTTTCAGAATGTGTTTTGAAAAATGAAACATCCATGTGCCACGGGGTCTTCATCAGAGTATATAGAAGCTAGTGTGATACTTATCCCTTTTTTGAAAAGTAAATATTTATAAGAGACAAAAGTGAAGTGCTGCTAAATACTCTTGATCAGATTTTGTGCACATGTAAGTTGATCTTCCATACAAGAAATAAAGATCATGGACTTCTTACAGTATTCAGAAGAAACACTTTTTACAAGTTGTGTCTTAAATTAAAAAAAAATACAAACTTCATTTTTATAAGCTGAAGCTAGAAAAATCTTGATGCAAACTAGCAGAGGAATCTGCATTAAAGGAAAGGCTGAGAGACAAATCTACTGAAATGTCGAATAACTTACAATAAAGGCTGATGAATGTCATATTAATTAGATGATCTGTTTAAATACTTTAATTGGAATTTGAAATATACAGTAAAAACTTATTTGTATTATGTATCAATTGATAATGTAGTTTTGTTCCACAAAAAACTTTCAACAGGTTACATGTCATTTATTGTCAGTATTATGTATTTATACATGACTGCAGAAATTGACAGCTGACAAGCTTTTAACTTAATGTAAATATAATGTAAGAATGTTATGTTGATTGGGTTGTCAAGTCCCCAATGAATGTGTTATCCCTTACACCTTCATATTGTTTGTAGTCCCGTTCAAAATATTATGCAGGAATTTTTATTCACTTAAATTATGTTTGTTGTGTGAATATTTGTCACATAGCGTATGCTTTGCAGGATTTATTGAAGCTGTTAGCTATGCTGAACTAAGATCAGAGAAAGTGGTATACAATATTGGCAATCCTCTGGCTTTTGGTGTATTTTAAAGTGGAGGATATTAACTATTTCAAATCCACAATGAATAATGATGTGCAACATAGCGTTTTTACATGAGCAGGTGGTGTCATAATATTCTGACTCAGTGCTAAACCCCAAAGCTATAGATTTTAAATCTTACATTCCTAGTGTGGAATCTGATTTCAGTGAGATAGTTGTGTAGATAATGTTGCTCAAGTTACTTTCATTTGTATTGCTTTTCTTCCCAACCACCTCTCAACACTGCACCTTACAGCAATTATTCATGACTCCCAGCTCCTAATTTATGGTGTAATGCCATAGGTGTGTGTGTGTGTGTGTGTGTGTGTGAGAGAGAGAGAGAGAGAGAGAGAGAGAGAGAGAGAGAGAGAGAGAGTACTACTTAAGTTTTGGGACCGATGACCTTAGTAGTTTTGTTCCTTAGGTTTATGATTTAAAGTCATTTCATTGTGCCTGTCTGCAGCTCAGTGTGTTAACTTTACAGTATGTAGATGTCTATCCTTATAATAATGTTCATAGCCAACCCAGATTTTAAAGTGTCTCCTTTTAGTGCACAGTTTCGACGATTGTTCACCAGAATTGATTATTCCATATAGGAAATTACCTATTATAGTTGAATTTGTATCAAAAGGCTTTCAACAGAGTAAAACATCGGAAGATTGACATTTTAAGAAGCACAATAAGTACAATATTACCTCGCTTTTACATTCCCACATTTTACATTTTCTTGCCATTTATGTATCCCCCCCCCCCTCCACCCCCCACCCCCCCTCATGATCCTGTCAAATTTAGTATGTTCACAATGTATTGAAAACCTTGGTTTTACATTTCTGAAATTTCATATTTCCTGCCATTTACACCACAGCTGGCAGCTCAATCTGAAAATATTGAGTAAAAGGAATATATGGATTTTCGTGTGTATAGAATCTGTAAGAGTCCTCTTTCTTAAAATGCATAGTTTGAACTGCATATATTTCGTGAAGATTGGAAAAGACTAAGCCACCGAGCTGAAATATTGAAAAGATACTTGACAAGTGAAATGAGTCAAAATGTTATTTTTTTGTACTGCTTTCAGTAATAAGAGCACGTTCGGTTGGCACTAAATGTGTAGGCTGATGGGAGCAACTGTAAAGGAATTTGCTATTTACAGTGGCTCGTATAAGCCACTGTGCCATATGCAAACTTAAGTTGCAGGAATAGTACGTGAAACACTCCTGGTACCTTAAATAATTGTTAGATAATGAAAATCATTTTAGGCCTATTTTACAAAAATAATAATAATAAATTGCTTATACATGTACAAATTTTGTATACGTATTAAATACGATATGCAGTATTTCTAATGGGCCTCCCACTGTTCTCTTTTATGTTAGCTCCAACTGTTATAGGGGCTTCATGTTGTTACATGACATCAAAGCACAAGTTTTAACGTGTTAATGAGAAAGACATTCAGATTATGTGACGTGACGCCACGTAGGCAGTGCAGCCATTGCAAAAGTGTGGCGTCTTTCCCAGTGAAGTTTTGCATTTCGTGATTATTTTTTGCCTTTCAAGTGTTAAAATTGTTGTTTGCGATTTGTTTGTGTTATGCTAATTTTGTTTTGCTATTGGCTCCTACTGACCAATGGAGGGAAAAGAAAGAAAATCTTTTTCTAGGCAAGAAAAGGTGCTGATTTTAGAGAAAATTGATACCTTCCATGGAACACAAACAGCACATGCACATGAATTGAAACTTTGTTTCAACACTGAATAAAATAGTAGTAAAAAAAGATAAAGAAACAAAGTACACAACCTACTGTAAATATGATGATATGGAAGAAACTATAAAGCGCTGGTTTGATTCTTCATGGGCCTCAGGATTTCTCTTTCAAATGGCCAACATTCCTTGGCATTGACAATATGAGCACCTCCAGTGGATGGGTCGGCAGGTTTAGAAGGTATAACATCTCTTACAGAACTGTCTGTGGTGAGTCAAAAGATGTGGATAGTGATACAGTGGATAAATGAAAAATAACTGGCTCGAGCTGTGAATTATGAAGCTTAAAACATTTTCAGTATTCACAAAACTGGACTATTTTTTTGTGTTGCCGTGGCAACAAACATAGTATGTTAAGACTGACTGACGTTAGGAACCAATGCTGATGGTTCTGAGAAGCTTCAGCCCTTCGTAATAGAGAAATAAAAAAGCCTCATTGATTCACAAATGTATGTTCATTCGCAAATCTGTATGATGCCAACCAAAAAGCTTGGATGATGTCCCTTTTTTTTTTTTTGGCCCACTTTAGGTTTTGACAGCTCGAAATTTAAATAAAAATAATGGCTTAACTATTCATCTGACATGAAAATTGAATAACTGAATTTGTAGAGGAGAAAATTCTCTAAAACTTTGCTCTCTTATGTCTTTTTCATATCTCATATCGTTTCAGATATATTTGCAAAAATTAAGGCTATTTTGGGATGTATGTCCATCCGTCTGTCTGTCTGTCCGTAACGTGTTCCCCGTTTTCAAGACAAACCGTTCAACAGAACAGCACCAAATTTTACAAACATAACTGTAGGCTGCCAGAGACCAGAACCTACCTTTTTCAAATTTTTTTGGACAAAAAGTACAGTAGTAATACCAACAAACACCGTTCGTAATATAATTATAATTGTAAACGAAATGTTCATCTGACACGAAAATTGAATAACCTAATTGGTAGAGGAGAAAATTCTCTACATCTTAGCTCCCTTATGTTATTTTCAGATCTTGTATTGTTGTATTTACCAAAATAACAGAGATTTGACACCCTCCATTGAATTAACGAAAACCAGCCGTTCGGAGATGTCACGTGACTTCCTCGATAAAACTCTCTGGTATATGCCATCTTGCGTTGCGTATTTGTTGATTTTCTTATTGTAACTTACACATTGTCATTTCAAAGCAAGAATTAACAAACACATCGTTTTTCGTACGATAAATGATAATCTGGTGTCTACAAATGCCATATTTAGCATCAGTTAACAACAGCCATCAATAGTATGAGATTAAAATACTGATATTTTGATTTTAGCTGTAGCATAGTGGGCAAGACTTAGGACTATTACACTAAAGGTCGATGGTGCGGAACCCACTACTATGTTGATTGCTGCCCTGCATACATATTCACACGAACCTAAGAAAAGTGCAGTTAGAATTTTTACCACTGAACATAACAAGCAAATTGCAGCCCTTGCATTTAGGAATTATACTCTCCTCAATCATTTTACAGGAAGAATCTTGTTGAAAGAAAAGTGTCCATGGCAGATTCTGGGATGGGTTTGACATCCAACAGGATTTCAGTGCTGATAGCACTGCATTTCATTGCTAAGTTATGGAAACTGCACTTTCAATGAGTTTCTGCAAGTAGATGACATAACTGCAGAGGAAAGAACTGTGGAGGAACTTGCTGTAGAAAAATTGTCAGCTAATTCCTTGCTTAGTGATGGAGAAGATGGGGTACCAGGGCTCAGGCAACTGCAGCTACTACAGATATTTTTCTTATGTTGAAGGATGTTTAAAAGGCACTTGAGACACTATGAATGGGAGAACCAGATGGACATTTCAAACAAAAGAGCTAAACAAAAATCTGTTATGGACTTCTAGAAAACAATAATTGTTAGAACTGTGATTTTTTTAAAAATATAGCATAAATATTGAGTTGCTGTTAAATATTGAATGATTCGTAACATGGCATACTATTTATGTTATGGATAGCTCCATTTTATCATACAAGCAAAACACAAGTAATCCCACATGAAGGCTCACAATTTTTCAATTAGTAATATTCTGCTTACCAGCTGATCAGCAGAATTAGAAGGCAGCGTAATATCAGCAGTTGCATTTCACTGGATATTTGAGGTAAGTACTAGTAATAAGACCTGTGTAACTGTATTATATATCAATATACATCGTGTAATCTTTGCCCGGCTTTTCCAAAGCATGTTTGTCTTTGAAAGTGATTTTCCCCCCATTTACACCACCAATCCCCTGAAAAATGTAAAAGAAGTGTAATATTGTGTAATTGTGAACCTACATTGGAACCATTCGGCTTGTGTGAGGGTGATAAGAGAAAATACAGAAGACCTAAACATTCTATGATGTGTAAGGTAGGGCTGTATATTATCCCCATTTGTCATCATCATCATTTATTCAGAACACATCTTTAAGAAAGCTCTTGATGAAGTAGAGATAGGAAAGCTCTTGAATGGAAAATATATCGACAACATAAGACACGCAGGCAACACAGTAATGTTCTTTGATAGTGAGTTTAGTTTGCAATATCTTGTTGACATATTGGCACCAAAAAGCTTTGAATATGATCTAGATGTCACTCAAAAAAAAAACAGCAGTAAAAACCAGTGCCTCTGCATGTCACATTAAGATAGACCAAAATCACATAGAGCAAGTACATAAATATGCGTATCTTGGTACTACAAATTACCTGTGGGATCTTCCTGATGAGGCGAGATCCTGAATTGAAAAATGCCAGGGCTGTCTTCAATAAGTTTATTAACCTTTTCAAGACTCATGGCTTAGTAACAACAAAAATCAGACTTTTATGCTGCTATGTATTTTCCCCACCCTCTTCTACATTGTTCAAACACAGATTCTAATAGTATTGTTAGGTAAGTGGCTGGAGGCTTTTGAGATGTAGCTGTACAGGAGAATGTTAAGAATACTATGGGCAGTGTGTGTGTAACAAATGTCAAGGTTCTACAAAGAATGAAGATAAAGAACTGGCCACAGTGAAAGCAAGAAAGATCCAGTACCTGGGACACAACAGATATATGTTTCAGACCATCCTAAAGGAAAAATGCCGGGGAAGTGTTGACTGGAGAAAAATGTTTTGGCTTAAGAAAATCAGAATGTGAACCTCTAAAATGTATACAGAGTTATTTAGAGCTGCAAGTGACAGGAAAACACTGCCAAGATGGTTGCCAACATCTAGAAGAAGTTGTATGATACAGCTTCACACAGGTGAAAAGTCATTGAATAGTGATACACATGGAAGCAGTTCCATGTACTTGTGGCATAAAAGGGCAATGTCTTGCAAAATGTCATTTGTACTCACCTGACTACAGTGAGTGGGTGAGGATAAAAAGCAATGTCAGGCATTACCTCTCATCATAGCCACTGCAGGGGCTGACAGCCTACACTTAATAACCAAGAGTGGTTTTAAGAGTTGTCAGTCCTAACAGACAAGCAACACTGCATACAATAAGTGGAAAACAATGTAGAAAGTACAGCGAATCTAATGCAGTTCATCACTGGTATGAGCCAACTGTAAGATTAGTGTGGTGCAGACCTTAATGATGACATTGACCTAAGTTGTCAAACTTTTGGTGGTATGAACAGTTTTTTTTTTATTTTTTTACGTGGAATGAATTGGGTTCTTGGATTCAATTTGGCCAATAATTATATGCGCAAAAAAAAATTCATCTATTTGGAGGCAATTTCTAAATAGTCTGTACAATTCCAGGAAATAATTTGGCCACCCAGGTCACTTAAAATAAATAAAGCCCAATATTTATGGGAGACCTTGAGATGGCAATTAATGCACAAAATTCTGCATCAGTGTCACTTTAAAAATTATTTACAGTTATAGGGGCAACATGGTTAAATATTCCTCCTCAGTATTTCCAATGGCTTGTTGCTTTTCCACACAGAGTTGCTGCGCTTTGAAAGGCAAACCGAGGTGCAGAGTGATATTACGAGATATCTCTTGCATTTTGTCACCTCAGTGTGCATGTTGGCCATACATTTTGCAAACAAGCTAACTCAAGTCGGCCTGCTAAATGTCTCGAATTGCTACCATTAATAATTTTTCCACTTTCATTCACTATCTGTTAAGTGTGTTTATCTGCGAGTGAACTTTTAGCTTACAGCATACTTATTTGTGTAAAGGTAAGAAATTAGACACACTTCAAGTTATGCAAAACAGGAATAAATTTCAAAATTTAGTCCGTTAACTACTGGTTGGGGGGAAAAATTGACTTTGGTATTGATGTAAATTGCAATGGGAAGGAAAGTATATAGGTTATTAAATTTGTGACAGTATTGCTTGTTACGACTTAGAGCCCCGTAAATGATGATATTGTGTCAAATTTAACTACACTTGTCAAATATTTGACTGTGCTGGCCTGTACTGTTTACTGTGTTGTTGTTTTACGTTTCACTGTAATTTTGATCAAAAGTTTTTTATAATGTGGGAAGTTTGTGTTGATGTGGAGTCCTCCGGGCATGGGTGTTTGTGTTGTCCTTAGGTTAGTTTAAGTAGTTTGCAACCTAAGCACTAATAAGCAGTTGTGTCCCATAGGCTTACACACATTTGAATTTGACTTAGTTGCACGTTTGGGCCATTCACTGTCTCTCACTCGGCCATCAACTGTGCCTCACGCAACTGAGGCGGTCACCCCTCCAAAACAAAGAAATGGACGCGCCCATTCCGCAACGCATAGAAGCAGGGGCCACAGATTCTTGCACAAGTTGTACCACTAAGGGCAATAAGTTTTCACAACTATGGAAGATACCATTGAGGATAAATAAAAAAAAAAAAAAAAAAGCCCTTGCAATTACCAGTATGGCAGAGGTGTTGCATATATTACACAGGATGAAATTAAGAAAAATTAATAGTCTATGCACAACATACACAGGAGTATGCTATGAAGTAAAGAATAAGTTCTCAATACACAATGTATAGGGCATACTAATTGTTCCCACAGTGTCATATTTTAAACTGTTTTAGGACACCTAATAGAAGAAATTATTTAGAAATTTGTGTTTTGCACTTACTCAATGTGAGTTAAACAACTAAATATGCTTGTCAGTAAGTCTATACGTAGAAAGTCGATGTAATCACAAAAATCAACTAAAATTTCGTTTAATAGGTTTTCATGTGTCTTATTTTAAACATCAATAATAGAGGGTAGATACGACACTAGAAATAACTGAACTGCAGACAGGCTGGTAAAATTGGCATTCACATAACTTAAAAATTTGACCTTGGCCTTTATCATAAAAAGGAACACATACATTCATAAATACACACACAACCACCATCTCTGGCTGTTCGGGCGCAAGCATCTTGACACTGACTAAGGAGGGGAATGTGTGGGATCAAACATCAATGATCATGGAACATAAATGTATGGTGCTTGCAATAGTATTGTGGGTCCTTACTTCATCCCCAGCATTCATATACGCACACATCCTTACAAACATCCTATGGTATACGAGAACACTGAGATTCTGGCATGCATTTCCACCTATTGGGATAGTGTTAAGGAAGCTGTTGAAATTAAACTAGCGAGTGATTTTATAAACAGAGATGGTGGTTTTTGTTCAAATTCTGATTGGAATCTGGCACTGTCTCGCTTCAAAAAAACAGAGGGGCAATATTAATGCTGGCTCACCTGTTGATCAATAGTCCCTAACAATATTTTTGATGTTTGGTCATCTTTGGTTGTGTTGACTCTGGAGTGACTTGTACTGTGTGTTATCTTCCTTGTTTATCCTTTGCAAACCGAGGTATTAAATACACTTGCACATTACTTCCTTGCGTGCAGTTGTGCCTTGAGAATGGCAGGGTGTCTTCAAAGTCTACCGGCAGCATACCCATACGTTGTTTGAACATTCTGCCAGTTTTTCTAAGAGGTGGTACCGCTGGCTATTTGAAAGTGTGTGTGATTGCAACACAATGGATATCCAGCTCATTCATCCCTTGTTTCAATGCAAATACTGGAGGAAAAATTTCCTGGTCTTTGGATAGGACAAAATTCTGTTTTAAAATGGCCTATGAGGGCTCCTGATCTGAACCCTCCCCCCCCCCCCCCACTTCCTTGATTTCTTTCTTTGGGGGGAGGGGGGGGGGGAAGATTCAAAGGTGCAGTCTATGATGAAGCACCAACTATGCCAGACGATGTGTGTTGAGTCATCGGTGCATGTACTAATATACTATCCACTGTTACTACAGCTGTTCATTCTTTTGGATGGCAATTGCAAATGTGCCTCCCTGGTCAACATTTTAATAAATTGAAATAAAGGATAGAGTTGTTTTGTAAGATTATGTGCTTTGGGTGGTTATCAAAGCATTGTTAATAAATTGTTTATTTCAGTTACATGTGAATGAATTTGCATTGCCATGTCAAGTCATCGGTGTGTATTGCATGTTGCTGGTAACAGTTATTACTTACCTTCAGCATGAAACGGCATTTTCATCACCAATAACATTTTGTGGTGTACAGATGATCACCAAATTATTTTTAATAAAATGTTTAGCTCAATGAATGTGTCTCATATGATACAATTTAGAGTACTGAAGTAAAGAAAAAAATTGGTCAATTATTCCTTTGCTAATTTGGATATTTCATACAGTGGCTGCTTTTTGGAGCATATAAGGCCTCTATTTTTGAAGAAAGAAAGGTGTTTTCTCTGTTTCAACCTGTCAGTGACAGGCGATAAGGATCAAACCTGTGGCTATATGCAGATCTGGATTTAGACTTGAAAAGGCCCTAAGCTATTTGAGATAGGATCCCTTTATATGTCCAGATATAATATGTTACTGCAAATATAATTTTCTTATACCTAAAGGATTTAATTGATATACGAGTTTAGACAGAGAAATAATGAATGTTTAACTTAAAAACTAAAAAAAATGAAACTGTGGTAAAAAACAATAATTCTTTTAAAAGGCACAATTTATAAAGGCTTACAATCTAATCTCTTCAAACATGCTTTAAGGAATCTGAAATTTTATTAACACTCAAATATTTTCTTTCTGGCATTTGCCAGAGCAAAATGACAGATGACATCAAACACTGTGTAATTTGCCACTTTCTATGCCATTTTACAACAGAGACTGAGGGAACATAATTTGTCTTGAGTAATTGTTCATTTTTTATGCTCTTTAGTTGGGGAAAAAAGATCTTTCTCCACAGCAATTTGTAACCATCATACTAAGAAACAATCTTAAAACTGCTTCCACATTAGGGAATGCTGTTTCGACGTGATTGTCAAATATAACCCTATACAGATCCTGAAGTGTCAGACTATCATGTTCCGCTAAACCAGAGGCTTGACTGTCTACCATATTGGTGAAAATGCTTTATTTTTACAAGATTCATGTCCATATCTGCACGATATGTTTGGCATAAAACAGTAACTCCACAAATCTCTTCATCTGCAGCTTCTAATTCTGTTAAGAATGAAAACTTTTTTGCATCATCATTTTATACTGAGGCCTTCTGTGCCAGACTTGACTCTAATGCATCCATCACAGGTAGAAATGTTTTGATTCTGAATTTGTCTCTTGGCTCGAGGTTCTCTAAAGCATCCTGTTCATCAACATTGACATGCCTTCTTCTATATCAGCTTTTCTTGTAATCAACATCATGCTATGTTTCCCTTGTTTTTTTTTTTCTTCAAAATGTTCGAACATATCACTGGAACGTTTAAGAAAATCCAAAAGTGAAGCTTATAATTTCATACATACATCTAGACTAATTTGAGGGTGTTGCAGTGATTTACCAGTCTTTTTGAAATTCATCCAGCAAGTAACTCCAATGAAATAACATTCCAATAAATTCAAACTCTTCCATTTTAATCAAAATGTTTATGACTAGACTCCTTGTTTTGCCTTTCTCTGTAGTATCAATATGCAGCTGCTGCTGCAATGCAGAAATTATTCCATCAGAACTATTAAGTATTGCAGTTGTGGCCATTCAATGTGTGTCCCATCTAGTCTTTGACAAAGACTTTGGAATCATCTTTGAACAATGACAACAGTACTGCCCATGTAGTGTAGACAATGAAATTATATAGTTCTTGAACAATTCCAAAAAAGTTTGCTATTTACCCTAAGCTATTTGAGATATGGGGTCCTTTAGATGTCCAGATATATGTTAGTGCCAAATATGATATTCTTATACCTAAAGTCAGCTGCTGCTCTACCAACAAGATTCAAGGAATGACGAGCACAGGGCATATGCATAGCATACTTGGTAATCTTTAATATTATTTCTTGCATTCCCCTCTATTTACCAGACATATTGGCACATTTATCAAATGAGTGGCCTCGACACTTACTAAAATTAGTTTTGCACTCATTTGTAAGATGGTTGTGCACCATCTTAGCCATACTGTGTGCCTACACATTTGTAGGAAAGTTAGTAAACGTTTAATAGGGAGCCTATCACCTGGTGAAACATACATCACGATAACAGTGAGCTGATAAATATGGGATATGTCTGGAGTGGGATCTACAGATAAACTGAAGCACCCTGCAGTTCTCAAATCACCGAAGATTGAGTTCATTACTTTGTGCCATAATTTGGATAAATTATATGTGACAGCTGCTCCGTTATTCCTAAAGTTATTTATATGGCTTGCTAGAAAAGGGTCAAATTTTGCTATAAGTTTGAGTAATCCGAGGAAACTGCCATTGTGAGGAGAACCAAACGTTTCCTTATCTTCTCTGAAAGGTAAACCACACTCTGCCATAGTTATTATGACTGCCACGAGTTGTTCAAGAATATTTTTCCAGTACTGCCATTTATTATTATTTATCTGTTCTGATAGTTGGCAGTCAATTGTTGTTGAGCCTCGCTTTCTTGTAAGATATGTTACCACGGCTGTTCTTTGGCCTGCAGTGATTTGTGACTTTCAATTAAATAGGTGTAGCGCCAATCACAATATCCTTTGGATAATAACGAAGAAGAAGAATGTGAAAAGTGTTTACACACGAATCAGTATACACGACCAGACTCTGGTAAATATAATAACCAATCTCTGCAATATTTTTCACTATTTGCCCATTTGGGATAGAACAAGTTTTTACAGCAATATCTGACTTGGATTCTAAAGTTTTCTTTGATTTTTCAGTTGAGCCAATTGAATGCTGACACTCTGATGGGCCTTTTGCTACTCAGTATGAAATCTCTTTACCTAAATCATTCTGTTTGTTTTTCGATGCAGAATCTTCTATGCTTGTAGTACTCTCTGGTTTATAAATCTCAATATTTGTTGTTTCATTCTTTGAAGTAGATTCTATACAACTAGGTGTATCAATTCTATATTAGGAACAGGATGGATATCTCCTGACTGACTCACTGTGGTAGTGGCTTTTGGTTCATTAGGACTCTTATCTGTCTTTTTTTTTAACTTTCTAATTTTGTTAATTTACTAAGTTCTTCTTCAACTGTCTGCTTCCTTTTGCCGGCCAAGTGGTCTGTGGCATGCCAGTCACAGTCTGCATGGCCGCTATGGACAGGGGTACAAATCCCCCCTCGAGCATGGATGTTTGTGCTGTCTTTAGTATAAGGTAGTTCATAAGCAGTTTGTAAGTGTAGGGAGTGATGACCATGCAGTTAAATCCCTTAAGCTTAACAAACATTTGAACATTTGCTTCCTTTTGCTCTTTTTAGCAAACTGTGAGCATAAAATGTAATATAACTATAAACATACAAGTAGTATAATGCACGACTTTCTTAATGAAAATTTCCTGTGATTGAATAGCTCAACTACCAGACACTCTCAGCTGGTGCGTTATTGTATACTTTATTAAGCCTTCAAGGGGGGAGTGATTTGGTGCATCAACAACTGAAAAACTTAACCTCCACAATGAAATTAATGAACTTCAGTGTTGTACAGTGCACTCATTGTATGCTAGCGCCACTTGTTACGTAAACTGATTTGATACAGCTGTCAACACTACTCCATCCTGCCCAAGCATGGGCAGCCACATAAATTTATCCAGGGGAAGTGGAGGGGGGGGGGGGGGGGGCGGCGATCGTCTACAATTTCCTATACGACTGAGTTGGCGAGTTTGAATATGAGTCACACTCCGACAAGGAGATCACATGAGTATCAAATTTGGAATTTTTTTTTATTTGTGGTATGTGAAGTTCAGGACTCAAATATCAATCATCCAAAGCCATTCGATACAACTCCCAAAACATCTCAAGAATGTTGACTTCAAAGCTTTGCAAGGATATCCTTTTGGGGGCACTGAATTCGAATTTCAAGTTTGCTGTCTCGCAGGAGGTCGGCTTCACAACAAAAAACTAAAAAAACTTCAAAATTTTCCCACTTTTTTCGGTTTCTTGCTTATATCTCGAAAACTATGCGTTTCTCGAAGATGTTCATGTTGAGAAAAATTAAAGTAGACAAAATTTCCTACGAAATGCACTACTCATGTTTGATTTTCTGACGAGCAGGATAGGCGCTAGAACTCAATGAAAAATAGCAAATTTTTGGCCCTTCTGCGAAAACGTCAAAAATGCACAATTGCACGCCCTACAACTCTAGAAATATACATATTATCAACAAAATCCCTACACCACATGAAAGTACATTAAATTTCCTACAAAGGACATCTATAATATTCCATTTTCTCGTAAAGGGGGCAAGCACCAAAAAGAAAATTACGAGCAATGCTTTCTGCGCTCTATAGTGTAACGCCCCCTCCCACCTGCCTATCTCTCGCCAGCGCAACATTTTCGATGCACTGAAAATTGATGATTTGAATGGATTAAAGAGAAAGTATGTTTAAAAAAATCATCAAATTGTATTTAGAACATTTTAGTTACATGACACTGAGCAGAAAGCTGAATATGAAATCAGAATGTGTTATGAAATGAGTGAGCGTCGAGCCCAGGATTGGGTTATCAAATGTTGTAAAAAAAAACCTCCTACACCACGTGAAAATAAATTAAATGTCCCTCAGCTGAGTCAAAGTGTTTGAACCCTGTCTCCACCCCCTAACGGGACGGTCCTTCCATTCCTTTGTTGGCCACATCCCTGCTAATAGGTTCCCTTTTCAGACACTTTCGAGCGTCTAGCAGCGCATCTGATCTTATCTTGTGGTAGTTTAGTCAAGTCAGAGTTGCCAACGTGTTGTGGTCGAATCTTTAAAGCTGCAATATTTTATTTTACTTTTCTGTGTCAAGTTTTTATTGTACGTGCATGCATAATGTCTCGTGCGGAAAGTGTAATTTGTGACAAACTGTTAGAAGATGGGACACAGAGGAGTGTTGTGAGAGAAAAGGGTTTGAAAACTTTGATTCAAGCCAGTAAGAAGAGACAGGATGGTAAGTTTCTAATATTTAAGAGGAACACTGAAATTGAGGTTCATGAAAAATGCAGGATGAATTATGTGACAGGAAAGTCTATTGCTTCTTATTTAAAGAGGGCTCAAAAAAATTCTGAATGAAAACCGTTACGTTCAATTATACCTGAGTTTGCCTTTAAAACTCATTGTTCCTTACCTGGAGAGGAGGTGCCTCTGGAATACGACAAGATACAAATAAAAAAGCCTCCCTCAAAATGTAATTTGGTATAGCCTGTGAGGAAATTAGCCGTTAGAGAAAATGTGCTCATACTGGCGAGAAACTTAAATAATGAATATGGGCACAGTATAGTACGACGTGTAGAGACCAGTTACTGATTGGGTAGCAGCTGATGTGCAGTACCATTTCCTGTGCATGAGAACTCTACACCAGGCTCCACCGACTCTTCATGGAGTTAGCTGACCCCCTGGAGGTGAGTTGGAAGATGCTATGCAAGCAATTTACCATTTTCTAGAAAACATCGAGGAATGTCAATTCACCATGGAAGAATTGATGGAGCAGATTGAATGTGATTCCCGTCCATATCAGAGTACTATCAGAAGACACCTGCTTCAGAAATATGGCGACGACATTTTAATTACATCAAGCAAATCTTACATTTTATGTTTCAAAGCCACTGGACACAAAATCATTAATGAATCCTGGTATCGAGATATTCAGAGGCTACCAGAGAAAGAAGAAAAGCATGCCATAATTGAAGCAGCTGCTGCCATAAGACATAAGATCGCAAGTATACAATGTGACTGAATACCCCTCTTCAGAAAGGTTTCTAGAGGAAACTGAGGATGTCATTCCTGAGACTCTTCGAGTTTTCATGGACGCTGTAGTGCTGAGCAAAAAGCGAGGGGATCTAGAGAAATGGAAGAAAAAATCAGCAGCCATTGCACATTGTATAATTAGTTCTGTGCGACCTGCGTCATTCCTCTCTCCTCTTCTTCTGCAACTTATATCTTGCAAATGCACGACGGATTGCCATGGTCGGTGTGGGTGCAGGCGAGCAGGACTTTTCTGCACGAAACTGTGCCAGCAATGTGAAGGATTGTGCTCGAACATTGGCAACACTTTGAATACAGAAGATGAAGAGGTCTTGGACGAACTACTTGCAGCACCACTGTCTGAAGCAGCTGAGGTGACAGAAGGTATTAAATCATATAATATTATGCAGCATCATGCGTCTTTATTAATCAATTTTTCTCTGTCATAATATTAATGATTCAATAACATTTTTTCAGTTGAAGATTAACTACTGACTGTTCATCCTGCACTCTGCGAAGCTCCTGATAGTTTACCTACACCTTACGTTGCTCGAGATCCTTTACCTGGACCTTCACGTGACAAAGAAACATTGCCAGTGCCAAAAAACACCCAAATGGAGACAAATAAAACAAATCTGCATATAACATCAGTAGAGGTATTTCTTCATACAAGTGTATCTACACAACTTATTTATCTTTTGTAACCATATTGTAACACCAAAGGCACTCTCTTCTTTGCCGGCCGCGGTGGCCGAGGGGACTGAGGCGCTCCAGTCACGATCTGCACGGCCACTACGGTCAGGGGTTCGAATCCCCCCTCGGGCATGGATATTTGTGCCGTCCTTAGGATTAACTAGTTCATAAGTAGTTTGTAAGTTTAGGGACTAATGACCCCGTAGTTAAGTCCCATAAGCTATACAAACATTTGAACATTTTGAACTCTCTTCTTTCAGATGGAAAACCTATAGGAAAGAGATGACCCAATCCTGAACTCATCATTCACTCATTTCATGATACATGTACTTCATGTTACTATGTAACTTCAGCATTCTATTCAATGTCATGTACCTAATGTGATCTAAATATAATTTGATAATTTTTTTTGAAAGATTCTTTCTCTTTAATCCATTCAAAACATACCTTTTCAGTGCAACACATCGAAAATATAGCGCCGGCGAGAGATAGGCAGGTGGGAGGGGGAGTTACACTATAGGGCGCAGAAAGCATTGCCCGTAATTTTCTTTTTGGTGCTTTCCCCCATTACGAGAAAATGTAATACTGTAGACGTACCTTGAAGGAAATTTAATGTACTTTCACGTGGTGTAGTGATTTTGTTGATAATATGTATATTTCTCGAGTTGTAGGGCGTGCAATTGTGCATTTTTGACGTTTTCGCAGAAGGGCCAAAAATTTGCTATTTTTCATTGAGTTCTAGCGCCTATACTGCTCGTCAGAAAATCAAAAATGAGTAGTGCATTTTGTAGGAAATTTTGTCTACTTTAATTTTGCTCAACATGAACATCTTCGAGAAATGCATAGTTTTCAAGATATAAGCAAGAAACCGAAAAAAATGGGAAAATTTTGAGGTTTTTTGAGTTTTTCGTTGTGAAGCTGACCTCCTGCGAGGCAGCAAACTTGAAATTCGAATTCAGTGCCCCCAAAAACATACAGAACCGTTGAGAAAAAAACTTTCGGAATTTTGTTACGGAAAAACTACCATTTGACTGGGCTATAAAGCCTTTTTTCATGGTCTTGAACCAAATGTTTGTGATGATTAAATTGTGTTCTGTGCAAAATTCTACCAGGCGACTTCCTCCTTCTGTCCTTTCCCCAGTCCATATTCACTATCAATGCTGAGACAAAAATAACAATATTCTCTCAAGTTCTCACATTAGTTTAAATATACGACACTTGTATATATCACAATTGCTCGCTCGGTCAATTTTTTTGGGCCCTCCAAGAAAGTGGGGGCCCTAAGCTATAGCTTGTTTAGTTCATATGTAAATCCTGCACTGACTATATGACACACAGATGTAAAACTGACTTGGGTGACTGCAGCTAAGTCTCATAAACTGGCTTGTGAATTGTAGCCAAAACAAACACCTCACATCCTGCAGGTCTTCAGCTTCTGCTGTGGCTCACTTTAAAGCTGTCATCTTTACACATGTATGAAAATAATGGCGCTGGATCTCTTTTTCTAGGATATTTCTCAGCATATGTCATAGTTGCTTCAGTGGCATTGTGTCAGCACTCGGCAACCTTTAGCAACATGTCACCATAATCACTATGCATGTATGCCATCAGCGTGTGCATTTCTTTTCGCATCTGGTCCATTTGACACAGTAAATAGTGATTGAAAACTGTATCTCGTCAGCATATTATGGTGTTGCAACCTGTGGTATTCCAATACAATACCTTCAATGGAATTCATGATTGCACTCTCCTCCTTCGGTACCGTAACTTGGTGCAGCAGTGGAAGTGAGCTCTGGCTCAATTTGTAGGCACTCCATAATGCTGTTACAGTGCCATATGTCAGCATTTTTTCCTCCCAAACCGTTTCAACAATTTTTTAAAACTTTTGTAGACATTCTTAGAGCATTCACAATACAATGCTTTTTGATGCAATCATCTATCAATCTTTATTTTCGAGATATTTAGTTTTGAAATTAGGGATTCCTTCGCTGGACACACCATATGTATGGTGTCTTCAACATGTCAGAAAACACACACACACACACACACACACACACACACACACACAATACATTTCATTGTACACTGTTATGTTGGTTGTTTCATGGTAAGTTCTTCATTGAAGGATGAACTTTCTCTCTTCCTGTTGAATAACACTCATACAACAGCACCTGTTTATCTAGTTGGATAAATTGCATTGTGCTGCTTAGCTGATATTTTTGAGAAACTAAACGATCTTAATGTACACCTTCAATGCCGAAATACTAGAAAATGGATATTTAGAGAGAAAAGATCCACATTTAACATTAAATTTAGACTGGAAAATCCATAAGTAAGGTAACTGTGAGGTGTTTTTTAATTTATTTTTTGAAAGAAGGGTGTTGAATGTAGATAAACTTAAGGAAATTAGTGTAATATATTTTTAAAACCTTTGTCAACAATTTCTGGAACCTTCAACTGTGTATGTCTTGATCTGCAATTCATTCGAGACAATCATTGCAGACCATTTATCAGCAGTAAAAGATGAGGAGATAATAGAGCTCTCTAGTGAAAACTTTGAACTTAATTTTAAATTGAATTCAGCTGAATTTTGGGTGCAAAGCTTGAATATCCAAATTTAACAATCTTTGTTATAATTTTTTGCAACAACTAAAACATATTTGAGTAAACATTTTTAACAATGGCATTAATCAAGATGAAAAATCAACTGGAGGTTTAAGGGGATCTCCAAGTTGCCATTCTAGAGATCCCTTCAAAACAAACTCCTTTCTTCACACTGCATCATACTAAATGTGTAAATTTCCGAAAATTTCCAAATTTTGAACAGTGTTTACTTCTTTTTGGATGCAACAATTTTTAAATTGGCTTTTAAATGTCAAGTATTTTTCTATAATATAGTAATAAGGACAGTTTACAACTCACCACAAAGACGTGGTGACGAGCTGTGACAGGCACATACAAAAGACACACACATACAACACTTTCAGCTATCGGCCATGGCCTTCTTCAGAAAATAGAACATTCACGCAATCACACAACACAGTCATACAACCATCACCTTTGGCTGCCGCACTTCAAAGTATGGCAGCCAGAGGTGATGATTGTATGACTGTGTTGTGTGATTGCATGAATGTTCTATTTTCTGAAGAAGGCCATGGCCAATAGCTGAAGGTGTTGTATGTGTGTGTCTTTTGTATGTGCCTGTCGCATCTCGTCGCCACGTCTTGGCGGTGAGTTGTAAACTGTCCTTACTACTATATTATTAATTCCTACATGGACTTTCAAGTAATTTTCTGTCATTTATACATCATGATTTTTCAAATATTAATATTTATTCCAATAATGGCAGTCATAGTTTTAAAATTAGTTGTAACTTTCCCATTTTTAATACAAATCTATACAAATAATAAATCTGTAAATGTAGGCCTGTCACTGTTCACTTCAATCTTCAAAACTACTGGACGAATCTTCATGCGGTTTTCACACGTAACTTTAGAATATCGTGTGGTTACATAAAGGCTTCAATAATTAAAATCAGATTACAAAAAATAAAGATATAGTTTAATCATTTGCTTAAAAGCCCTCATGTATGTCTGTTCATTGAGGATAATCTTTAAAAGTACTACACGAACTATCTTGGGTTTCCACAGGTAAATTTAAAATAGTTTGGGGAGTAACATGGGCTTAATTTCATCAGTATCATATCAGAGGAAGGAAAGATATCGTAATTTGAAGTTTTATGTGTATACTATGCTTTCATGGGGTTTCATAGGTCAACTGAGAGTACGTTGGTGCAACAAATAAGCTTCATTTCATCAAAATTGGATCAGGGAAAGAAAAGATATTGTATTTTGTAGTTTCTGGTATATGCTATGCTTAAATGCAGTATAATATAGCGAAGACCCGATAGAGGCGCTGTTACTGACATAGTATACCAAATAACTACTACACGGCAATGCTGCATTGTTTATTCTCATAACTAATCCCCAATTTCCACAATGATCAAAAGTTCACAAGAAATATTATGGTCTACTGCAGCGCTCCAAGCGTACTCAAATGTTTGTAAATCTATCGGACCAAACTGCGTGGTCATCAGTCCGTAGCTTACAAACTACTTAAACCTAGGTAAATAACCTAACGACAAACACACACACCCATGCCCCAGGGAGGACTCGAACCTCCACAGCGAGCAACCGCGTGCTCCGCAGCGAGACGCTTTAGACCGCTCGGCTACTCCATCCAAGTGTACTAACTCAGCACTAATGACATGTGATCTGTCCTTCTCATCTTGCATGTATAGAATATATACAGGGATATTGGACATGGTTATTTGTTTACATGTAAAATACAATTTTGTTGCATTCCTATGAACTAGGTATTTAAGCAATTTGGCAAGAATCAATATAAAAATAAATAGTAGTGGCAAAATAGAATATTCATAATAATATAGAATGCAGTTTGTATTGCATTCTAGGAACTAAGTATTTCAGTAATTTATCAATCATACATGCAGTAAATATTAGAGACAACATACAAAATAGACTATTCACAATGCACTTTTATTTTTATTTGTTACTGTCTAGGTACTCTGTTAGGCTGTAAAAGCAGTGATCAATTAAATATGCCTTTAGTTTAGTCTTAAAACTACTGAGTTTACTCAGTGATTTAATATGGTTAGGCAGATTATTGAAAATTTTTATTCCGATGTGGAGAGTGCCTTTTTGGCATAATGATGTTTTCACCTGTTTCACGTGAAGATCAGATTTTTGTCTCGTATTGTATGCGTGCACATCTTCGTTCTTTAATAAGATTTCTGGGTGTCTATCCATGAATTGCTTTATGAAAACTGATGTTTCAAAGCTAAATATACATGGAAGAGGAAGAATGGACATTTTTTTGAATATAGGTCTGCACGATTTCCTATTGTTTACCCCTTCAATAACTCGGTATTCTTTTTTGCATCCTGAAAATTTTAGTATTTGATGTTGCATTGCCCCAGAAGATAATGCCATATTTAAGTACAGATCGCACATAGGAGTAATATACATTTAACATGACAGCTTTGCTGCAGCAATATTTTAAGACCCCCATCATGTAGCAGGTTTTACTTAGTTCCCCCCCCCCCTCCCCCCAATGTGTACCTCCCATTTTGCGTCATTCTGGAGCCATAGCCCCAGAAATTTTGTATTGTCAATACTTTGAAGAACACTCTGTCCCTCAGTTTTATTTCTATATTTGGTTGGTGCTTTCCTTTTAGATTGTAAAAGTTCATTGCTACTGTTTTTTCTTTGTTCATAATTAGTTTATTATAGGTGAACCACTGTTCTATTCTGTTCATTGTTTGGGTAGCAGAGTCTCTGACTTCTTCTTCTTGTATCGTCTGCAAATTGGAGAGTAGTTTGGCAATATTTGTTATATCTAAGGTCATTGACATAGAGGAGAAACAGAATGGGTCCTGACACTGATTCTTGAGGGACACCATACTTAACTTTTTTTCATATACTGATCGTAGCAGCTGATTTTATTATGGTCAGTATGTTGTATTTCATCCACCTGTTTGCGTTCACATATGTATGTCATGAGCCACTTATTGGCTATACCTCGAGCTTCTGCAGTAGGGCACTATGGTCAATGATGTCAAAAGCTTTCAATAGATAAAGACATATGCCTGTTACAATCTCACTCTTGTCCAGTTTAGCATAAATTTTGTCAAGAAATTCAAATATTGCACTCTCAGTTATTTCCCTGAAACCATGTTGTGAGGGTGAGAGAATTTTTTGTTTATTCAGGAAATGCAACAATCTCTTATATTTTTTCTAAAATTTTTGAATAAACAGATAGTAGGACTATTGGTCTATAATATGAAATGTTTTCTTGGTTGCCTTTTTTAGCAGAGGTTTCACTTTTGCTATTTTTAAGTTTGAAGGGAAGATACCAGTGAGGTGTTGCACAAGTGTGTTAAGGGTTCAGCCAAGGGAAGACAGCATTTTTTAATAATCACGTCTGGTATTCCATCAATTCCACAGGAATACCCTGTTTTCAAGGATTTTATTATTGATAAAATTTCTTCTCTATTTGTAGGTAAAAGGAACAATGATGTAGACACATTTTTTATGTTATTGGATGATGGAGGTGATATTTTGTTGTGTTCTTGAAGTCCACTCACTAACTCTTCACTTATGTTTGCAATATACTTGTTGAATGTCTCTGCAATTTTTGTTGGGCAAGAAATCGTTTGCCCTTCGTAGCATAAGTTTATATTTTCTCTTTCTTGGTTTCACTTGCTGTCTGATAACTTCCCATATAGCTTTAGATTTGTTTTTTGAATGTTCAATGTATTTGTCATTTGCCATTGTTTTGGCTTTCCTTATGACATTTTTGAGGATTCTCTTGTAATTCTTTAGGTACAAATGAAATTCATGAGGCATGTTCTGTGTCTTTGCTATATTGTGTAATCTTCTCTTGTCTGCACAGAAGATTCTAATACCTTTTGTAATCCATTTATTCTTTTTAAGTTAGGTTGGCATTTATGTTGTTTTCATGGAAATGCAGCTTCAAAGTAGGACATGAAGACTGCCATGAACTTTTTGTTGGAATTTTCATAAGAATATTCTTCGTACCAGGCTTCTTCTCTGTATAAGGAGGCTTGTCTGTTACTGAATTTTCTTGTTTCTTTTACAACTTCTGCTTTCACATTTGTTTCACTTGGGGTGTGAAAAAACTATGAACTGTACGTGCATAGTGATCACTGAAACAACAGGCTTGGTTGCGTTAACTGTTTATATATGACAATTGTTTATGTTTATGTGTATTTGATGACTGATAACATTTAGCTCTTATTTTTACACTGTCGGTGGTAGCAGGAGCTGTGGTGTTTATTTGAACACAACAGCGAAGAAGGAATAGAAGTTGGATGCATCCTTGGTTGAGAAGAAGACGCGAACAATCAGATGTGTATTGCATGCTAATAATGAAGTAACTTGAGCCAGAGGTCCTCAATGAATTCAGAATTTATTTATTTATTTTTACGCATGAGTATCGAGTGTTTTACCAAATTGCTTTCCTTCGTCCAAGGACAAAAATACAATACTGAAAGTATTTAGCCCAGCTGAAGAAACAAAATACTTTTTATACTAGAGTTGCATTCTCAGCTTTGTGTAATTTATGCATTAGTTATTTCTGTAATTGCTATCTCTCTCTCTCTCTCTCTCTCTCTCTCTCTCTCTCTCTCTCTCTCTCTCTCTCTCTTTTTTTTTTTTTTTTTTTTTTTTTTTTTTTTTTTTTTTTTTTTTTTTTTTTTTTTTTTTGCAGGCTTGCTTTAACTTAGTGTTTTCTGGCACCAGGGAATCTTTCAAAAGCCTTTCCTTTGCACAAGGAATTTGTTTACTATTTTAATTGTTGAAATCTGCAATCCAGCAATCCAGTTTAAATTTGCACACCATAGCAAGACCTCTGAGAACTTTTTTTCTTCACTATAACTCCTCCATCAAGCTCTCGAGGTTTTGTGCAACTGTCTGTCTGGCATGCTACAATATTAGAGACTTTTTATAATATAAAGTAAATCAACAAGACGTAACTTAAACTTCTTTTTAATCAACACTTTCCTGTTATTTTCTTGATAAATAACGGTCATTGTACCTTAGTAGAAAATAGAGGATTTTTTGCATTGTTCCTGTATGCCTCAATCAACACACAGTTCCTTGTCTCTCCCACTCCATTGATGAAATACGTATGACTCGAGAAACGCAATTTCGATAAAGACATAAACATGAAAGCGGTGCAGTGAATTCACTTCTGCGCTTGCACACCCAGGTCGATACTAGCAAATTTAGAACCTGTCCTATAGCATACTAGCTAGTACGAAACTCAGTCTCCACGCACAAAATGCTGGCAGTCCTCCGTTTACATCGCTAGATGGCCTTCAATGTTCATTACTAGCGCGTTCAGTGTAAACTGGGCTTATGGTTCAATACACTAAAACAAGGGCTATGATTTTCCTTATGGCGTAGTGTATTGGTGTTGGCAACAGTCATTGAATCCTTGAAAAATCAGTCACATACAATCAGGGCAATAGTTCTTAGTGTTGATAATGAAATAAATAATTAATTTTGTTCCGATCAGTAAATTAATGATCTCCCTAAAGTGAATATTTCGTCGCCAACATTAACATAGTAAACTGCTGCCACTGCATGTGAAATTTAACCCAGGTATAACACACACACACACACACAAAATTAATAATAATAATAATAATAATAATAATAATAATAATATTTTTACTAGCTGTATCTCGCATCCCGCATGCCTTGCAATGCCATGGATAGAAAAAAGTGCCTCTTTCCGTGGGTATCATTTGAATTTAAATCATAACAATGTTCCTTCGCGTCTATATTTTAGTATGGTTCTATACTCACTTCCTACACAGACTATAGTCCTGTAGTGGACTATAAACTGTCAGTTGTACACTTTGGCAACTTTTTAGTCTGAAATTGTTTTCAATGTGATCCAAATCAAACATGGCAATTTTAGGTTGGATGTCAGTATGAGAATAGGTATAAAGGCTGTAGCCAATGTGTGAATGAGATTACATAAAGAGATGTTCTTTACAGAAATGTATGGACATGTGTACTAGTCACTGTATCCAATTATGTTTATTGTACTCTCACACAATTGCAGCATAGAGTTGAAATCTCATTTGTCTTTGAGTGACCACCTGTAGTGCAAATATCACCCTTGAAAATGAGTACATATTACACTTGTCATATTGTGAATGGCAGATGAGTTTATAAACATTAAAGTGAGTATGCACATAAAACTTTAACCTGAGGTCACACAAATTAACATAAACAGCTTTCAAACACAGTGACCTCCATCTCCTTTGTAAATTTACATTATGCATACTGAAATCTGCCTTAACCTACCACTGTTAAAATGTATTCTTTTACTCGCCTACAGGAACAGGACTCTTAGTGCACTAGCACTCTTTGTTTGATGTAAGTAGATTCTGACAATTTACCAAAAGGTTATAAATTTGTACACCAATTTAAATTAACATATTGGCCTAAGTGACTTTTGCACAAACTCTTGTAGAATTTTCACTTCACATGTTTTACAGGTGTGCGCCTCGGTTGCACAGTGGTAGCGTGTCAGACTACAAATCCAAAGGTCCCGGGATCGATCCCAGCCAGGTCCTAGGATTTTTATCTGTCACTTTCCACTTCTTTCACCTCTGGCAGTATTGCTCATGTGAAAAATACCGAGTAGCACCATGGTTCGGAACCCACGTTAAACTGTAGGTCCCCCTATAACTGGCTGGGTAAGTCAGTTCGAAGGTCGGAGGAAGGCAACGGCATACCACCTCCAAACAGGACCTTGCCTAGTAAAGCACTGGGTTGTTCAAACCAATCTTCGGATTATTGACTGCTTTACCTTATGTTTTACAGACTCAAAGAAAGGAAATGGCCATTCTTTCAGAGAGAATATCCCACGTATACACCTCTTTCTCATTAAAGGATAAACAAAAGTAATGGCAGCTATTAAAGACTTACAATATTTAAAATACGTTGCTTAACTACTTTAAAATATAATTATCAGGTGAAATTATAATTTTCAATTTTGTACTGATATTGGAGTACCATCCATTACTGTTCCCATTTTCGTAATCTTACTTTTATGACAAATGTGTGTGACATGCAAATACTTGAACTCCATCTGCTGTCAGGACTGGCAGTATTTTGCACACAATATTGTATCTCCTTAAGAATTCCAAATTAAAATCATATCCATCCTCTGAACTGTAAGACTACTGTGCCTGAACAATGTGAGCTATTACCCAGCTCTAAAACATATTTTGCTAAATACTTCAAACCACTTCAACATAGGAGCTATGCCAAATGGAATCCACAGATTGAGAAACAACATTAAGAAATCATGTGAATGCAAATCAAGGGACAGTACCTCTCACTCACAGTTTCTTCAATTACTATTATTACAGCAATTTAAACCACAATTACATTCTGAATATAAAAATGAGATCAATGAGGACAGTGGTTTTGACAGGAATTTTTAATAATAAAATAAAACTTTACATTTTGTTATGCTTTTTATTCAATTATTATACAACAGATTACTTTTATTCATAAATCATGAGTCTGAATTATCAGAACACCCGACTTTCAGAAAAGTTCCCAAACAGGAAACACTTGTGGTCTCAACACAAGAATCGCTACAACACAACTCCACATTGGCTGTTACAGAGTTCTACTTACTACGAGTTCTGCTTACGAAAGCAGCAATTGTGTGATGGTATGGAATTAAGGAAAGGCATTTAGCACAGCATAGTGAGAGAACAAATGGATACGTTTGTTAAGAGCTTACAAAATATTGATAACTATAAAAAGTCTGGAAGAGGGAAGAAGGACATTAAATTGAAAAAAGAAGAAAAAATGTAGCATTCATGCCGAAATCCAGTGGCAGCAAGAGAAACAGTTTGTAATGAAGTCAAGGTAATTTTTAAGCTACTTGTCAGAGATAATCAGAGCAGGATGACTTAATGGAATGGATTGTAGCTCATCCTGTCTACAAGTCGCCTGAGGTTTAGGCTGATATCTGCCAAGTGCTTGTTTTGTTCGAGAATAGCATCCACTTTAGCATGTTTTAATTTTAATTTTTCCTGTTCTATTAAATCTCTTTTCCGTTGTCTTTCTTTTTCCATGTCCACTCTATGCTTTTGATAATTTCTTTCTTCTAATATTCTGTCCATTTGTGTATGGCTTGTTACTTTCAGCCTTTTCTGAGGAGGGCTGTCACATGTACTCTGAGGGTTCTAGAAACATAACACACAAAATAAAGATTTTAACTGATAGTATCCATGGTAGAGAAGTAAAATATAATATAGATAAGAATATTTGACCAACCACAATTAACAATAATAAATGCAGTTTAGTGGGAATGCATGCATAGCAATATATGAGCACACTTTATAGCCATAGATTCAATTGAGTATTATACAACACATTAAAATCAAAGCAACAGCTTACAATTATTACCGGTAACCAAAGAACATGCCGTTACTATGCATACTTTCCAAACAAAAGTACCTTTGAGCAAGTTATTAACCCTTTCCAGCCCAATGGTGTCATCCTTCTCTGTCCCTCTATTCTCAACCATTTGTCCAAATATTACAAACACTACAAAACTTTCAAAAATTCATTCTGGTTAAGTTCAGGCGACCGCGGTCGTAATAAATACAAAACAAGTGTGTTGTGCGGCATGATTAAATATGACAGCCAACATTAACAAAGTTGTGCCTGTGCCTTATCATTCTAAACATTAAGTGCAAACCATCCGTGCCGCGCATCATTTGCATATCGCGTCGCAGACTTATTTCGAACCTCAAATTCCAGCTACCGCATCATCCGCGCTACGATTATTCCGGGTATTGAAATACAGCAATGTCAAACCCGGCAACATACATCGACGCAACTCCAAGCGCTTCAGGTAATCAAGTAGCTGTGAAACTACCACCTTTCTGGCAGCAGAACCCAGTGCTATGATTCGCGCAATTCGAGAGTCAATTCGTGCTCGCAAACTTCACAGCTGATGAAACTAAGTATAGTTGTCGCCGAACTTAGTGAGGACATGGCTCTTGAAGTGCAAGATAGTTTGGTCGTACCACCAAGCACGGACCGATGTAAAGCTTTGAAGAATGCTCTAATTACATGTCTATCACAATCAGAAGCAAAACGACTGGCGAAGCTACTGCGAACAGAGGAGTTAGGAGACTGCACTCTCTCGCAGTTGCTGTGACGACTACAGACACTAGCATGCAACGCTGTTAGTGAAGATATTCTAAGGAACATCTAGCTCTCACTTCTTCCCTCAGACGAACAGAAGATTCTTACAGTGTGTGCTGGAGATCTGGATGCACTTGCACAGACTTCAGACCGTATTGTAGAGATGTACCCGCCATCAACAGTAGCGGCTGTTGGTTCACCACCAGATTCTGGTGCAGTGTCATTACAAACACAAATTGTGGAGCTTAGTGCACAAGTCGCTGCACTCAAAACTCAATTGTCCAGTCGTCGACCTCAGCAACATCAATCACCACGAAAATGCAGCCGATCAGCTTCATCAAAAAAAAATTCTGCTGGTATCATGAAAGGTTTGGACCTCAAGCAAAGAAATGCACGCCGCCAAGTGAGATGGAAAATGACACGGGAGGTCAGTAATGGTGACAACTAGCTGTCCAGACGGCAGACGTCGATTGTCACTGATCTCTACACTAAACTCCAGTCGTCTAACTCACCGTAACTCTGATGGTTGTCACCTCTTGGCTGCTAATGGATCTACCATTAAGACTTATGATTGTGTGACACAAGTGCTAAACCTGGGACTCCGCCGGAAATTCGGCAATTCGTTGTAGCGAATGTGACACATCCTATAATAGGAGCCGATTTTTTGTCATTTTATGGACTGCTACCTGACCTCAGACATCGTTGACTACTCGACACCACCACCTAGCTGGCCAGTCAAGAAAGTGTTCGTTGTGTAGATAGTAGAGGAGTTTGGATGATTGGTGGAGACTCGCCCCACATTGAACTTCTTAAGCAGTTCCCCGAGATCACCAGACAGCTGCCGACGTTAGCACCAGTACAACATTCGACAGTTCATTACATCCTGGATCACCAATCCACGCTCGACCACGCTGATTAAAACCTGAAAAATTAAAAGTGGCTAAGCAAGAATTCTCTTTCACGCTTAACAGGATATCTGCCATCCATCAAGCAACAGCTGGGCCTCACCATTACATGTGATACCCAAGAAGAACAATGGATGGCGTCCTTGCAGTGATTATGGACAACTAAATGCGAGAACAATCCAGACAGATACCCGGTACCACCCATTGAGGACTTTACATTTAATGTTTATGGCAAGCAAGTATTTTCCACCTTAGACATGGTGCATGCTTATTATCAGATACCAGTGGCGCCAGAAGATGTTGCTGAAACTGCTGTCACCACACCCTTTGGCGAGTTCACAAAAATGCCATTCAGGTTGTGTAATGCGGCGCAAACATTCCAATGTTTCAAGGATGAAGTGACAAGAGATCTCGACTTCTGCTATGTGTACATTGACGATGTATTAGTTACGTCCAGTTCTGAAGCTGAACATATGAAACATCTACGCCAGATATTCATATGCCTACACTCACATGGACTTCTTATTAACCCTTCTAAATGTGTTTTTGGAGTTTCAGAAGTTTGCTTCCTGGGCTACACAATCAATGCACATGAAATTTGACCACCACAAGACAAGGTAGACGCAATAGTTAACTACCCACGGCCAATGACAGTTCGTGAACTGCGGCGATTTATAGGTGTCACGAACTACTAGCATCACTGTGTTCGGAACTTTGCATTGTTAACTGCACCTTTAAACAATCTTCTATGTGGTTCACACAAACCGAGTGATAGACTGTTGTGGACCAGTGAAACTGACACTGCTTTCAACAATGTAAAACTGCCATCTCTGAGGCCGCTCTGCTGACTCACCCAGTTCCTCATGCACAACTTGCCTTAATGGTTGATGCAACAGCAATAGGCACTGCACTGCAACAGCTGGTGGACCACCAGTGGCAACCTCTGGCACTCTATAGCAAGAAGTTATCTCCTTTACAGCAGAACTGGTCAACTTACGACCGCAAATTGTATGTGGTGTTTGCATCAATCAAGAAATTTAGACACATGCTCGAAGGAAGACACTTCACTCTTGTCACTGATGATAAACCATTAACATATGCTTTTCGTCAATGTCCAGTCAAAGTGTCGCCATGACAGCTTCGTCAGTTGGACTTCATAAGTCAATTTACTACCAACATTGTCCATGTTGAGGGAGAGCTTAACGTCCCAGCAGATGCTCTCTCTCGCAATGAAGTGGTTTGTAGGCACTGGCCTATGCACAACAGTCTGATAATGATCTGCAATAACTGTTGTCACAGCCATCTAGTCTTCAACTATGTCGCATTCAAGTACCATCAACGAATGTGCTACTATACTGTAAAGCCTCTACATCAAAGCCCGACCCTTTGTGACTAGCAGCATTCGGCAGCAAGCAATCGCGTCGCTGCACAACCTGTCACATCCTGGTATCCGTGCTAGAACACAACTGGTGAAAAGTACTTTGTGTGGCCTAACATTGACAAGGGCTGTAAGGGCTTTGTCCACCAATGCATGGCTTGTCAACATAACAAAATCACTCACCATGTTAATGCACCGCTCGGCACGTTTGTTCCACCTAACCAATGTTTCGAACATGTCCATATTGACATCGTAGGACCGTTCCTCCATCGAACAGGTACACGTATTGCCTCACTGCCATAGACAGATTCACTCATGGCCAGAGGTATTCCCCATCTCCGACATCACCGCCGAGACCATCGCAAGTACGTTCTTCCAGGGATGGATTGCCCATTTCGGCGTATCATTGCGCATTACCACCGACCAACGCAGACAGTTTGAATCCTACCTGTTCCAAGCACTTGCTGTCCTGTTAGGCACAAAGTGCATTCGCACTGTCACTTATCGTCCGGCAGCAAATGGTTTAGTGGAAAGATTCCACTGTCAACTCCAAGCATCTCTTCGGTATCATGAGTCACAGCGTTGGACTGAGACGCTACCGATCGTATTACTAGGCCTACGCACAGTCATAAAAGACTATCTGAAAACAACCGCAGCTGACATGGTCTATGAGCAACCTATTCGACTACCTGGTGAGTTCCTCTGTAACATGCCAGACACTATCGTTGATGCGTCATACTTCATCAGGAAACTATGCTCACACATTCGACAACTTCGGTCTGTTACAGCAAGAGAACAAGTGTTCATTCGACATGATGCGGTGCATAAGCCTCTACAACCGCCATATGACAGACCATATACAGTACTGACCAGAGGGGAGAAAACTTTTAAAATTTATATAATGGGGACACCAACAACAGTTTCCATCGACCGCCTCAAACCCACCATCAACACTGCTGTTACTGATGTAAATGATCCACCAACCACAACGTCTGAAGACATGACAGAACCAACTGCTTCCCCCCCACCTGCCACCAGCAAACCACCGACACCGAGTACTTCAACTGACAGCTCTACAACAACAAAATCAGAGGTCACTAGATCAGGATGGCACATCAAGTTTAATCGTAAATACCGTTAGCTCTAAAAGGGGGGGGGGGGAGTGTGTAGTGGTGGCATCAAGTTTGTGCAGTGCTATACATCAAGATATTGACATGCGTGAGTCGAACAGATATTACATTCACGTAATATCTTTGCTATTGCTCATTTATTTTTCTATGTGTATTTATTCTGTTTTTGTTTCTGTATTCTGTAATGGAAATATACGTTTATGTTACCCAAGAAATGTTGCTGTGAAATTAATTTGTTATGAGTCGCAACATATGTATTATAACTTAATGTCTTAAGTTAGAGTACACGGAGCAAGAGTTTCAAAATACTTCAAAGTAAAGGAAAGTAATTTGAAAATTTCATAAATAAATTATTGCCAGATGTCTTACGTAGTAGCAAACAGTGTCAAAACTATGTTAGTTACTGTAAAGGAAACATCCTGCCCAATGATGCCATATGGAGTTATCCCAGATTTCCCACCAAAACTAAAAACAACCTGACAAATATACATTACTCCAATCATTGTGTGTTGATATATGCAAAGATTTTTTTTTTTTTTTTTTTTTTAAAAAAAGAAAAGCTTTTTTCCTTGGAAAGGTTCAGAAATGAGTTAAGTATTTTCCCGTGTACACAAATATGATAAAACCTACATACAGCTGAGAAATAAACATACTTTACGCATTTGGAACTTATGTTAACATAACAGGTACAAAAACAACCTGGGATTTCAGTTTCTTGGAAACTTTTCTATATTGAGATTGGCGAAGTTGAAGTTCCTTGTCGGTATTTTGACCAAACATCAAAGGCCATGGGGCCAATATAAGTACATCGTCCACACGTCGGAGCCAAAGTTTCATTCAATCTTTGTCGTCTGCTCGTCTCCAAACTGTTTCTATCTTCCTTCGTTCTTCGTCACCGTTTATTTTAAAGATTACAAATCTCTTTTTAAATATTAGAACTGTAGCCTATCATAAAGCGATTTATTTGTGAAAGCAACCACAAAAATCATAATGCCACTACAACACTCCGGTGCACTTAATGAAATTAAAAACATTTCAGACTTTTGACACAATTACTGAATGCATATTTTAAAATTAACATCTAACATTTTCTGTCAAGTTTCACATATTGCTTTGCAAACTTCAAGCACTACCAGTGATATCAATTACATGGTTATTTAAAAAAGGGAGTATAGGCTTCAAGGGCGTACCCAGGATCTGAGCTAGAGGGGGGCAGGTCATATTATCTTGGACGAACAGGGAGCAGGATCAACATGCAGATTAATACATCATATAAAATTAGATGTATGTATACATATATGTTTGTATGTTCCAAATCTCCTCCTAAACTATTGGACAGATTTCAGCTAAATTTGGTATACATATTCCTTATTATCCGACAACGATAGCTGTCGAGGAAATAACAATGTGCGACACATTTCAGGATATATGACGTTATAAACAATGAGAGTTGCAGAAAACTGGCGGCGTGAATGAAGGGACTTACCAGTCCACTATTAGAGAAAAACAGCAATTAGTAAGTTCCAACAAACTTGACATATAATTTCAAACTTTTGCCAAAATGTTTCCCGCTGACAACCCTAGAAAAATTATGAAAGGAATAATGTTTATCGCTTATTAGTTTTCCGCCGTTCATGCTATAAAACTACGGCATTTGGCATAACGTTACAATTTATTATTTCTACACTACTAATTATATTCTCAAGTCATTTTACTGACAGTTTGCACATATTTCAACTGAATATACCTCACCACGACACATAGTTCATGAGATATGACGTCATAAACAATAAGATTCATGAAAAACCACCTCATCATACATGAGGTTTCAATTTGTTATGCCTTTACTACTGACCCTATTCACAACATGTTTGCAGACAATATGCGCATATATCACTCAACGTATCTAGGAAATTATATCATAGTATGACTCATAGTTCAGGAGATACTACTCCAAAAAACAAAGAACTGCATGAAAATCTGCCCCATCACACAGGAGGTTGTAATTCATTACATCTTTAATATCAGCTCCATTCGCAACACATTTTGCAGGCAGTTTACAATATTACAATTAACCTGGAAAATTATATTATTGAAAATTATATTACATAGTTCAGGAGACATGATAGCATAAGGATTGTCCTGCAGGGAACCGAAACTGAAATTGACAGGGAGTAGGGTACAAGGTGATGGACAGAGGGGAAAGAAGGAGATGGAGTAACATAAGAAAGGAATAGATACACGCCCGAGCAACGCCGGGAACTAACGCTAGTTTCTTAATAAAGAAAACAGGCATAAGTGCAAACATCTTTTAATATACATCTTAAATACAAGAATTCACTTAAATAAAAATACAACTTTTTAACTGAGTAACAACCACCTGAGATTCGCTGCAAATTTGTCAATTACTTTCTTTACAAAGATCTCGCAGTTTTCATTTACGTAATTTCTGTTATGCTCATCAGGCACAACCCAGTAAGCCTTTTTTCTCTCATAGTGCTCCATAGTACTCTTCGAAGTGCACTGAAGGAACGTTCCACAGTCGCCGTTGTACATGAAATAGTGCTCAACATTGTTAGTGCCTTCCTCATGTCAGGGGAAAAAAAACTGGTCTCGCTAAATAGGTCAACAAATTCTATGTCCCTTAATTTTGCTTCAGATAAATTCTTTTTCCTCCATACATTGTACCATAGGTCTAGTTCTCCGTCAATTCCATCCAGAATATAGAATTTTTTTAAAAATTCTACATTTGTGTGGAAGTCTGATGTACTAGTTTTTGCCATATTCAATGGATGTAGCTTATTTAAAGCAAAAGCAGGAGTATTTTCTTGTGAAAATCGAACATTTAACGATGACATGAGGGATTCAATGTATGGAATTACTAATGAACGTTGCTTGTATTCGCTGTCATTTTCTGATGGCGGATTGCATCTGAATTTTTGCTTACAAGCAAAACGTGGAACAGTAATTTTGATTTCCAGTTCTTCTGCGGTAGCTTTTGCCTTTCCAAGTAGTTCGCTAGTTACTCTGTCTGTTTCGTTTCTGTCGTTATTGAGAACATCATGTATTGCCTCACTGCGATCATATCTATTGCAGGCCATTAGCTACTGGCTCCAAAAGTGCTGAGTATTTGGCTATTGTTAGTGTATCTAAAATGAACACTGATTTTGTAATGGCTGAATGCAGTTGATATGCTAATTTTCTTGTTGCATAATTTCCCTCTGTGGACAACTTCTCTATAGCTCTCACAATGTCTGTGAAATGCTGAGAAAATAGTCTGATGGATTTATATTTTTCAGACCATCTCATCTCACACATTCTCGATAAATTTGCTGCATATTTTCGACGTGTAGTCGATTACCTAAAAAAGTTTATTGTGTCTTTTACAGTGGCAACAGTATTACTACTTTCTGGTACTGCATTTGCATCATTCACCACAAGGTTGAGTTTGTGGCTTCAGCAATGAACGTATGATGCACGGTAATATTTATTTCTTAAAATGGCTTGTACTCCATTCCCTCTGCCTGCCATTGTAGAACAGCCATCAAAGCCAAATCCCACACAGTTTTCTGTTGGAAGATTATAACTGGTTAACAAATTGTCAATTACTTCGGAGATTGAAGAGGCATCTTGTGACTTCAGTTCAACAAAACCTACAAATTCTTCACAGATTTTCCTTTTGCTTTCGTTGTAGAACCACAAGCCTATTGGTAGCTGTTCCTTCCCAGCTATGTCTGCTGTTTCATCAGCCAAGACTGCGTAAAACATTGCCTTTTTAACGTCAGCGGCTATATTCTCCCTAATGGTATTGCCACACAAATTTATCAATTCATTTTGTATTTTCGGCGATGTGTAAACGGCATTGTGGCGACATTTTTCCAAATGACTCCTTAACTTGTCGTCGCCAGAATCGATTCTTAATTTCAGTAAATGTAATAAAACACCTCCATCTGCTTGTTTCCCTCTAAGAGGCATATCATCTGTGCCGAAAAAAACTATACAAGAAAGAATCGATGACAATATTTCCCTGTTTTCATCGCTCACTTTTTGATGCACATTATGCAGTTGGATGTCCGCTTGTACATTTTCGAGAAAAGTTTTTGCTGCAGCTGACGCTGTTAAGTGCAGCGATGTTTTAGCATGTTCTTGAATTTTGTGAATGGCCTGATGATAAAGGATCCCTCTAACAGTGCCAGTGACAGGAGGGAACAAAACACAGTGCTTGCATAGGACACCCTTTAGTAGTCCTGAGTATACTAGCCATGGTGCGTACTGCTCTAGCCAAGCATGACTAAATTTTCTTTGTAAATGCCTTGCATCACTTTCAAAATCGTAATCCCTTGTCGGGACCCAAGGATTTAGTAAGAGCTCCTTCTTCTTTTCCACTGATAGCTGCGTAGTTAGTCCCAGATCATTTTCGTTGCAGTCACTTTTAATTACATAATCCGAATCGTCTTTGGATCCACAAGCTAGCTGGGTGTTGTGTGGGAATAAGGAGCAGGGACTGCTGCAATTACAGGTGCTGCTGTTAAAGTTGACTGTTGTGATTGTGACACTTCATTTATATATATATATATATATATATATATATATATATATATATATATATATATATATATGTCTACATCTACATATGTACTCCGCAATCCACGGTAAGGTACGTGGCGGAGGGTACACTGTACCACTACTAGATATTTCCTTTACTATTCCACTCCCAAATAGAATGAGGGAAAATGAATGTCTATATGCCTCAGTACGAGCCACAAATTTCTCTTATATTGTCTTTGTGATCCTTACGCGAAATGTAAATAGGCGGCAGCAAGATCGTTCTGCCGTCAGCTTCAAATTCCGGCCCTCTAAATTTCCTCAACAGAATTTCTCGAAAACAACATCATCTTTCATCCAGCGATTCCCATTTGAGTTCCCGGAGCAATTCTGTGACACTCGCGCATTAGTCGAACCTACCAGTAATGAACCTAGCTGCTCGCCTCTGAACTGCTTTCATGTCTTCCTTTAAATCGATCTGCTGCGGGTCCCAAACACTTGAGCAATACTCAAGACGTGGTCGTACAAGTGTTTTATACATCTTCCCAAAATTATCCCAATAAACCGAAGTCGACTGTCCGTCTTACTCACAACTCTCCTTACATGTTCGTTCCATTTCATATCGCTCTGCAATGTTACGCATAGATATTTGAACGACGCGACTTTATCGAGAAGCTCACTACCAATGCTGTATTCAAACATTATGGTATTGGTTTTCTTACTCATGTGCATCGCCTTACATTTTTCTACATTTAGAACTAACTGCCATTCATCACACCAACTAGAAATTTTATCTAAGTCATCCTGTACAGTCAATTAATGACAACACCCTCCCACACACCACAGCATCATCAGCAAACAACCACAAATTACAAGTTACTCTGTTCATCAGATTATTTATATAGATAGAAAATAATAGAGGTCCTATCACACTCCCCTGGGGCACGCCTGACAATACCATAGTCTCTGATGAACACTCGCCGTTGAGAACAACGTACTGCGTTCTATTAGTTAGGAAGTCTTCCAGCCAGTCACAAATATGTGGATCTATTCCATATGCTCGTATCTTCGTTAGCAGTCTGCAGTGCGGCAAATGCCTTTTTGAAACCGAGAAAAACACAATCTGCCTGTTGCCCTTCGTCCATGGCTCGCGAGATTTCATGTGAGAAAAGGGCAAGCTGAGTTTCACACGAGCGATGTTTCCTAAATCCGTGCTGATACATAGAAAGAAGCTTTTCGGTCTCAAGGAAATTTATTATATTCGAGCTGAGAATATGCTCCAAAATTCTACAGGAAACTAATGTCAATGATATTGGCCTGTAATTATGTGGGTCAGTTCTTTTACCTTTCATATAAACGGGATTCACCTGCACTTTTCATCCACTAGGAACTTTGTGCTGAACTAAAGATTCGCGATAAATACAAGCTAAGTAAGGGGCCAATGCCGCAGAGTACTCTTTGTAAAACCGAACTGGTATTCCATCTGGACCAGGAAACTTTTTTTATTTTTTATTCAGCTCTCTCAGCTGCTTCTCTACACCGGAAATACCTATTACTATGTCTTCCATTTGGAAGTTAGTGCGTCGATCAGATGATGGTATGTTTGTACAGTCCTCCTGCGTGAAGGATTTCTTAAAGGTTAAATTTAGGACTTCAGCTTTCACTTTAATTTCTTCTATTACTGTTTCCGAATGATCGAGTGACTGAATAGAGGCCTTTGACCCGCTTTTCGATTTTACACAGGACCAGTATTTTTCGGGTTGTCGGAAAGATCTTTTGCTAAGGTATGTCTGTGGAAATCATTGTATGCTTCGCGCATCGATCTTTTTATAGACGCACGGATTTCTGCTAACTTTTGCCTGTCTTGATTTGCATGATCTTTCTTGAACCGAGAGTGCAACAGCCTTTGCTTTCTCAGTAGCTTTCTAATATTATTATTGTACCACGGTGGATCTTTTCCATCCTTAACCGACTTCATAGGCAAATATTTCTCTAACCCACTATTTACAATGCATTTAAATTTAGTCCACAATTCTTCTACATCCATTGTACCAGAACTAAACGATGTCCATTCATTTTCTAAGTGTGATGCTAACAATTGCTTATCGGCTCTTCCTAACAAAAACACACTCCTAGTCTTCTGGACTGGTTTGTTAACTTTGGTCACCATTGACGCTATGACGATATCATGATCGCTAACTCCTGTCTCTACAATGACATTGTTAATAAGGTTGGGCCTGTTTGTAGCTATAAGGTCTAAAATATTTCCATTACATGTGGGCTGTCGGTTTAATGGCTCAAGACAATCTTCAGAAAACGTGTCTAATAGTATTTTACAAGAGCGCTTGTCTGTACCGCCTGAAATAAAGCTAGATAGGTCCCAATCTATACTCTTAAGGTTGAAATCTCCCCCGAGTAATACTGCATGGCCCGGATACCTACGAACTACCTGGCATAGACTTTCTTTGAATGACTCTAAAACTGCTACAGTAGCACTGGGGGGCCGGTAAAAACACCCAACTACTAACTTCACTTCTCTTTGTCCAGTTATACGTGTCCAGATAACTTCAGTCACTCTCGACTTCGAGCTCAGTAGAGTCAATATCTTTGTCCACTGCAATGAACACTCCCCCTCCATTCGTGTCTGATCTGTCTTACCGATATACATTCCACGCCTCGCTAAATATTTCAGAGTTTTCCACATCATGATTTTGCCAGCTTTCAGTGCCTAAATCTATCTGAGCACAATTTTCCTGCAGCGTGGTAAATTCGGGAACTTTGTTTTAATACTCTGAAAATTTACGGTTAATATTTTGATAGTGGAACTATTCTGAATGCGGCCTGAATTCGCTGCCTGAATGTTGACTGCCGAGTGCTCATCAGAACTAGTGCCTAGCCTAAAAATAAACCATGTGCACTCCACAAGTACTCTGCTACCCGAGTAGCCGCTTCCTTAGTGTAGTGCACCCCTGATCTATCTAAAGGCGTCCTACAATTCCCCACCCGATAGAAATCTGCAGCCATGGCTTGCATAGAGTCGGCGAAGCCTCTGATTCAGACCCTCCACTCGGTTCCAAACCAAAGGACCCCGATCAACTCTGGGAACAATGCCACCCCGCGCACGAGACCAGCAGTCTTCACCAATTCCGCCAGCCGCCCTTAGGAACTGAAGATGTCCTCAGAACCCAAGCGACAATGGTCATTGGTGCCGACGTGAGCCACAACGTGCTGCTGGCTGCACCCCGTACGCTCGGAGAATTTGCAACTTGCTGGCCACAAATCCGAACTCGTGTTTCAGTACCATTCTTGTCCCCACTAATGTCTTGGTAAATAATTTTCGTCGTCAAGCGGCAGTCTTGGAAACAGATGCGTTTACCTCCAAGAGTGGAGCAGATTAATCACTAGTTTTGCAACTAATGAAAAGGCAGTTTGTCTGTGCCAAAAGCGTTTCTCTTCTTTTATTGCTGAAACATCATTAGTGACGATTTATAGTGTTGCTAACTAACTCACATTCAAGAGCGCCCGTACCTATGGGCAAGGGGGGGGGGGGGGGAGTGCCCCCTATCTCTCAGGGAAAAGAAAATATACAGTTTAGAGAGGAGATTTTTCAAAATAATGATGTGAATGTCATTTTTTTTTAGAAACAGGATAAAGTTTTTAACAGGGTTGGAACTGGCTCTATTGTATGGCTACTTCAAATTCGGCATTTGTCTCCCAAAATATTAAATAGTGCAACGCTTTCCCCAAGGTTTTGCCCCCCGCCCCTCCCACGGAAAATGTTATCTGGGCGCCCATGCTCATACTTGTCATCCTGGGGTTGAATTTCAACGTTTTCATCCTACAGGTGGTAGATTTTTATCGGTATTTAAACTGCATTTGCCACCAATTCAGTACAATTTTCCAATTTTGACTTGTTCACTTTTGAATGCGTGTTGTCTGTTTTTGCCATTGTCCAAGAGCCAGTTGACTTGTAATCTAGCTATAGAGGGAAACTTTCCCGGTGGGATAAACAAAAATAAAAATAGAAAAGAGATGACTTACCAAAAGCACCGGCTCGTCGAGAGAAACAAATAAAATCATGCACAAACACACATACAAGCTTTCGCCACCACTGGCAGCTTCTTCAGGAAAAAGAGGAAAAAAGGGGAGGAAAAGGGAAGGATATGGGTTTTAAGGAAGTGGAAAAGGAGTCATTCCAATCCCAGGAGTGGAAGGACTTACCTTAGGGGAAAAAAAGGAAGGTAAACAAATATACACACCCTATGAAACCCCCAAACCACCTTCCCTACCCTCTGGCTCTTACCCATGCAACCGCCCCCGTTGTAAAACCTGCCCTATGCACCCTTCCACCACCACTTACTCCAGTCCAGTAACCCGGAAGGTGTACACAATCAAGGGCAGAGCCACTTGCGATAGCACCCACGTGATTTACCAACTAACATGCCTGCACTGTGAAGCGTTCTATGTGGGAATGACCAGCAACAAACTGTCCATTCGCATGAACGGTCACAGGCAGACAGTGTTTGTTGGTAATGAGGATCACCCTGTGGCTAAACATGCCTTGGTGCACGGCCAGCACATCTTGGCGCAGTGTTACACCGTCCGGGTTATCTGGATACTTCCCACCGACACCAACCTTTCAGAACTCCGGAGATGGGAACTTGCCCTTCAGCTTATTCTCTCCTCCCGTTGCCCACCTGGTCTCAATCTCCGCTAACTCAAATTCCTGCCCACTATCTTTAGCATCTTTGCCTTCTATGGACAGAGCCTCTGCCTCAATTGGTATCTCTGTCCAACTTCTTTGCTTTTCACAAATGTCTGTCTAGGTGTTTTGCGTTTCGATATGTCTGAGTGTGTGTGTATTTGTTTACCTTCCTTTTTTTCCCCTAAGGTAAGTCCTTCCACTCCTGGGATTGGAATGACTCCTTTTCCACTTCCTTAAAACCCATATCCTTCCCTTTTCCTCCCCTTTTTTCCTCTTTTTCCTGAAGAAGCTGCCAGTGGTGGCGAAAGCTTGTATGTGTGTTTGTGTGTGATTTTATTTGTTTCTCTCGACGAGCCGGTGCTTTTGGTAAGTCATCTCTTATATATATATATATATATATATATATATATATATACACACACCACTTACTCCAGTCCAGTAACCCGGAAGGTGTACACGATCAAGGGCAGAACCACTTGCGATAGCACCCAAGTGATTTACCAACTAACATGCCTGCACTGTGAAGCGTTCTATGTGGGAATGACCAGCAACAAACTGTCCATTCGCATGAACGGTCACAGGCAGACAGTGTTTGTTGGTAATGAGGATCACCCTGTGGCTAAACATGCCTTGGTCGATTGACTTTTGGTTGGCGACGTAATAGTGCCCGCCAGCAGTTCCCTGGAGACAGTAACGTGCCAATGAAGAAAAAAAAAAAAAGTCGGGCTACATGAACGCATTCGAATATTTTCTAGGGGGGGGGGCAGCTGCCCCTCCCTGCCCCTCGCTGGGTACGCCCATGATAGGCTTCTAAAACTCTCTCCTGTAGCGAGAAATCTAAGCGTCAATACCATATGAACTTACTTTAGCAGGTATAGCATTCCTCCAAAACGTATCTTATTATTATTTTATGTCCAGTCGTTTAAAGTAGAAGTTCTGAGTTTTAATGATATTTATCCATTATTTGTAACCTATTTTAAAACTTACTGATTTCGTAATTAATGTTCGTAGGAAGTGATAAAGACACACCCCACAATCTTATACATATGTTTCCTTTTTTTGTTTGCAATAATAAAATGTAATTATACACACAAAATCGATAATGCATCAGTCGCGGTTTGTGCGTCAGATATGTTTACGTTGGCGCTCTACGATTTCAACTGAATCTTGGCTCCAATGAGTGGGCGCTGTCGGAAGAATATTGGCCAGTGTTGGCGGCTTGGCGCCAGCATTGGTGCCGATGTGTGGATGTGGAGTAATGCCAATGTCACATGATTGCCAACATTATCACGCGAGGCCGCCTGGACGGTAGGTAAAATTTAACCGGTTGCGGAAATGGCCATTACGTATACAAATTTAAACTATGAACTACGCTAAATTGTTCAGATGTTTGTATAGTCTATGGGACTTAACTACGGGGTTATCAGTCCCTAAACTTACAAACTACTTATGAACTAACTAAGACTAAGGACGGCACAAATATCCATGCTGACCGTAGTGGCCGTGCAGACCAGACTGGAGCGCCTCAGTTCCCTCGGCCACCGCGGCCGGATTAACTACACTTACAAATAATCAAACAAACAATTTGGAAAAAAAAAGCTTACCGAATTACCGGAGGGACTTGCAACAGCAAAGTTTTGTGTTACCTGTACCCGAGTACCGGCCGTTTCTGTGGTATCTGCCACTGGATCTAAGGACATTAATTCAGTGATATATAACATATCTAAATGTAATTTCTGCAAGATTATCATGGTAGGAGGTAAGTCACATACCTGTTCCGTCAAGAAGTATTTTCGGGTAAATAACCACAATTTTTGTGAAACTATTCGCCCCGTTTTTTCTTAAATTCAATATCCTTCCCTCCCTCTTCCAGACTACTACTTATAATCAATAACGTTTTTGTAAGCTCTTAACAAACATCTCCATTAGTTCTCGCACCGTGCTGCGGTAAATGTCTTTCCAAAATTCTCCTTCAAATGAGCAGCCATATCGTCCCACTATTGCTGCTTTTGTTTAAGCCTTTCGCTATGGTTTTAGTAGAACTCTATAACAGTTAATGTTGTTTCTACACCACAGCGGTTCCTGTGTGGGGGACCAAGAGTGTTTCCTGTGTGGGAACTTTTCTGAAAGTCAGGTATTCTGATAATTCAGGCTCGTGACCTACGCATAAAGTAGCAACTGGGTAGTTAATATCGAAATTCTCAACCCGATGACAAATATCTGATACACAATATAGGACTTAATATTTTTAAATTACTTCAAAACTTAAAACCTCTTTCTTTCAGATGTGTCACCACACGGGAGAAAAATTATATTTTTGGTGTTGCTGGCACTGCTCATTGTGCTGAATGAGGTAAACAATCTAGGCGACAGTCAGAATTCAGAAACAAACTACAAGAATTCGCGTTGGTGTTCGAAGAGTCCAAGCACCAATCACGGACACGTGACGTTATCGTTGACGCGCATGCGCAATAGTGCCTGTTTCCTGGCTTCCCAAGTAGCTTTCTGCCCTGGCACTTTGGCAGATCTTCGAAGCCGATGTACACACGCGAGTTACAAGTCATCACAAACCTCTCTGTTTTCATAATTGTTCAGTAAAATATTGTGATTAAAATTTGTAATTACTTACTTTTGGTGCGGACTACATGAAGATAGAGAAAGACGTCTTCTTTTGCTGAGGCAATTGTACTTAATTATAATTCGACTTCTAACTATATTACACAAGGTCAATTTCAACTTCGTGCTTTACAAAGTAATTACTGAAGGACGTGGGGACATGTATTAGCTGAAAGAGTGGCTGATGCTGCTAACACTGACAAGAGAATTCACTGGAAATACTATATTTATTGGAAAGTTCTATACAGACGTTCAGCTGATGCCATTCTTTCAACAATTACCCAGACTTACTTTAATGCACATTGCCACCACCTTGACGTCTTATTTAAACAGACATGCTCTGTTCATTGAATTACCAGCATTCATTGAGTTTACGATTATAGAAAGCACTGCATACAGATTAACTACATTGCCCCCAGTGCAACACTTAAACACACTAATACTTAAGCATGCACTTACTGTGAGAGAGAAAAAGTTTAGTACTACACCATACAACCAATACATGGAGCTATTATTATTATTATTATTATTACTATTTATCATCTCAACGATAGATGTGTTTTCAAAAGTTTACGCCAAATGGACAATTAAACATGGCAGTCTTAACTTTATGAACACAATCAAACAGTGAAATTACATTGTCCTGGACTTCGGGCTTACATCAGATTCATGTTTTGTCTGAAAAACTTTATGAACATTCATCGTTTTCGACAATGACTTCTTCTTAAATTTGACATATTGACTAGGAGAACTGAGTTTATTGACAGAGTGATCCACCAAGGATTCTGTTTTTGCTGACCTAGGTCCAGAACCCTAAAAAACCATGATATACAGAGGTCCCTCTTTAACAACTGTTATGAAGCTAGTGTGATATATAATTTATCTACTCCAAGTAAACTAATGATTGTTGTAATCGATAATTACAATAATCTTAGAAGTAAATAGACAAAGGCCATTCTTGTGCTGAGGAAGGAAATAAAAATTGGGGAAAGATTAAATGTTTCAGAAGAGATAGGACCAACAAAGTTCTAGTACTGCTACTGTAGAGGGATATTTTCTAAACACCCAGAAGTCTTTTAACTCTCACACCTGATTCAGGCTCATTGATGTTCATTAGCTCGACCAAAGACATGGTCACACTGATCAAATAACTGAAAACATGGCACACATTCATTTTGCTTGGTCCTCCTCAGTTCAATAAGCTACGTTAGTATCTCTGTCTACATCAGCCTTATTAATCAACAACAATACCTCCATTTCAAGAGCTGCCACCCATCATGCACCAGAAACCCCTTCCCTTCAGCTTAGCCTCCCATGTCCATCATATTTATAGTGATTAACAGTCCACCTCCAAATATACCAAGGGTTGCAATGACATCTTCACAGACCAGTGGCATATCCAGGATCGTGGTCTGGTGGAGGCTGAGGTCAATCACCGAGCTGACGTGATTTCCAAGCAGCCCCCCCCCCCCTCTGGATATGTCACTGTCACAGACTGATATTACTCCTGCTCTTGTCCAGAAGCAGATGTGTGCTGTCTCTTGATAGTCATCCAAATAAGCACATAAGTGGTCACAATGGAACACTCCTCTAATGATGCAGTTCCACCCAGGACCAGACAAATTGAACTGCATTTACTACCAGGGTTTTGATTCTCCCTCATCCTGCCATGAAATAAAGAATATCCTTCCTAGGCATCTCACTGTTATTCCACTGTCCACCCTACCTTGTGCCAGCATGCCTCATATCAATGGAAGCCTTTTTATATACACTCCCATCCTATCATAGGCAGACACATGATGTACAAACTTAGATGCAACCACCATATCGTATGCAATGTGAGCATGACTACTAACAAGTTGTTCTGTCACTGTCAAATGGTGATCAAGAAACTGCAGTGCAACCCATTGCTGAAAACATTGCACAACATAATGTGCTTCAGTTTAATGACAGGTTCACAGCCTTCACTCCCCAGACTCGTTTGATGCACTTCGCCACCCTACTCTATCCTGAGCATGCCTTTCATCATCTCATACGAACAGCAATGCACATTAATTTGATTCTGCTTACTGTATTCATCTCTTGTTCTCCCTCTGCAATATTTAACCCACACACCTCCCTCCAATGCTAAATTATAATTCCGTGATGTCTAAGAATGTGTCCTACCAGTTGATTCCTTCTGTTAGTCAAAGTATGCCAGAAATTCCTTTCCTCTCAAATTCTTTTCAGTACCTCCTCATTTGTTATATGATCTACCCACCTGATCTTTGGCATTCTTCTGTAGCACCATACTTCAAAATCCTGTATGAACTATTTATTGATCATGTTTCACTCCCGTACAAGGCAACACTCCACTCAAATGCCTTCCATACACTTGAATTTATATTCATTGTTAACAAATTTCTCTTTCTCAGAAACACCTTTCTTCCAATTGTCATTGTGCATTTTGTATCCTCTTTACTACGACCATTGCACATTATTTTACTGCCCAAGTAACAAACTCCTCTACCACCTTTATTGTTTCTTTACCTAATCTAATTCATACAGCATTGCCTGATTTTCTTAGACTGCTTTCAATTACCCTAAGTTTGCTTTTTTTAATGCACATCTTATATACACTCCTTTCAACACACTATCCATTTCATTCAACTTCTCTTTCAGATCCTTTGCTGTCTCTGACAGAATTACAATGTCATCAACAAAACACGAAGTTTTTATTTCTTCACCCTGAACTTAAATTCCTTATCCAAATTTCTCCTTGCTTTTCTTCACAGAATGTACAAATTGGACATTGCACAGATGGGTATAATACATTCATCATCATTTTATCTCCTGCACTAGTTCCTATCTTCCGCCTGCCTATCCCGTTCGCTGCTCCCAGTAGAGGACCCACATGCCTTCTATACTGCCACTGCATCGACAAATCCTTTTCTCTAATTACCCCCCCCCCCCCCCCACACACACACTATGCACTTAGAAACTCTTATCAGTCCTCACATGCTAACATAAGCAGAACAAGCATCTTCTGCCACCCTTACCCTGCTATCCCTCCACCTCCCTTTCCCATGCCGCCTTCTTTCTGTTACGACACACCCCAGTACATTAATAATGTCAGGGTCAATAAGGTGCCAGAGCCAGCAGCAGTGTGTGTGTGTGTGTGTGTGTGTGTGTGAGAGAGAGAGAGAGAGAGAGAGAGAGAGAGAGAGGAGGGGGGAATATTGAACAAAAATCAATTTTCCATGAAGTATTATCAAAAAACTGTTTTGTTGATGAAGCACTGAATAAATAACACACCAAAGAAAGAAAATTGCACATGTTAATCCAAGCATCATTCATTTATTTACTTTATATCATCATTCTACTGAAGTAATTTGCTTTTTTTCTCTTTATTTATTTTTTACCTCCATTCTCAAAAACATTTCTGTATTGTAGAATGACTGGGAAAGAAAACCTTAAATAGCATCTGCTGTGTGTTTTACTAAAAGTCATCAACACACAACAACTGCATAGCGTCATAGATGTCACTTAAAGACCAACTCTGTAGCCAATCTGAAATGGTCAGTTCATGTATCCTTTTGGTAGTACCCTGCTATACCACAGGAATCACTGCTGATTCCCAAGTTACTAGAATCATTGAAACACGAAATTAGAGGTTGATATTTTGCATATGAAACACAGATAGACTTTGTGCATGGATGGTTACATTCCTACTCTTTTCCCTCACTTGGAGTGACAAACCACGTGATTGGTAGCAAAATAATTTATAGGTACGTATTTGATATGTACTCTTACAGATTAAAAGATTGTTAATGCATCAAAGCATTTATTGTTTGTAGAACACATTGAAGATAAATTTGGAAAAGTTTCACCTTAGTAAAGAATGTACAATTGATTGTAACTGATTCAAGTTGCCTTTCTACACTATTTACAGCTATTCAGGTGTATGAATGACGAGGTGACTTACCAGTGACCATTTCCCTAAATGAAACATTGAAAATTTTGAAAGAATTTGTTGTTCACAAAGACCTTAAGCTCCATACAAATTAAGATTTGTGGGCTAATCTCAAATAGCATGGTGTACATTTTGTCCAGTGCATACGAAAAAGGCCCAATGATAATCTAACAGATACAGACACATTCATATTGTGGATAAGACATTGCAATAGTTAGGATGGCCTTAGGGCCCCAACAACAATTAAACAGTATCCTTCACAGGTCAGGCTCCTCATTTTTGGTTGAATGGAGTAATAAGACTCTTCATTTAATTAAAGACAGGAAAAGGAATAGTGGGTGCACTGTCTCCTCCTGGGAAATGTTTGCGACTTCCTCCCAGATGTGGGTCAAGCTCCATAGTCATTTGGGCTACCGAAGATAAAAAGCTGTGTTGGGGTCTAGCTGAATACCTTCCAGAGAACTTTGTGGCATTACCGGCATGCTCTCCTTACCCTTTCTAATTCAGAAACGATGAGTCAAATATGTCCCAGTATGATTCTTTCTCTGTTTAGGTAGATTATCTAGTGAACCTTTCTTGCTCCTATCCCGATTTGGCCCCAGGCCGTTTTTTAATTCACAATGAGATAATACAACAACTGAATATTACTCAAAGGTTATATTTTTATATTTATTCTTCAGGTGTACTTGGTTCACAGGTGTCTTTCCATTGAAATGGTGAAATAGTAGCATAGTCTGTCCTTAACCTAGAGATAAACTGAACTTCTCTTGACAGCTACTGACCAATTAGCATCACCAATGTACTCTGCAAACCGTGTGGAAGGATGGTTGTTCGCAAATTATGCCGATTTATTTAATCTGAGACTTGTCTCCTTATCATTGTGGTTTCTAGGAGTGATGATATATAACTGATTGTCTCGTTAGGTTAGCTTAGAAACAGTAATGCCTTTCTAGGCTCCCTTTTGGTTCTCGCTGGTTTTTAGTCCCATTGGTTGTTTCGAGTTAGAGCTGGTACTTCTCTCAGCTGGCCACAGATCCAAGAAAATGATGTACCACAGTGCTAGTCTTCGTCATTTCCATTAATGGGGTAGTGATGTCTGTCACCCCTGCACACTGACTATTTCTGCACTTAGTACAGCTCTCACTCAGAGGCCTCAGCTGAATGCCAGCTTCTAGGAGCCATCCAAAGGGGCCTGTGCCTGGATACTTTCCTATTGTTTCCAGTTCCCACTAACAAAAACAGTTTCCTACAGCCTTAGCACATACGACTACCTATGTAGCTGCATTCTCTTCAGCCAGGACATGACACCATCGGCAGTCTCCAAGATGGAGGATAGAAACCATTGTCTAATGATTTTTCTTCTTGGGTCTGCAGCAAGATAACACAGTCATCTTGACAGAATGTTTCAACAGACCAGCTGGCTACCATCTTCATGTGAATAAGCCAAATGCACTGACTTTTCAGCAAGTCATTGGATTAGTTTACTCACCCGAAGATGGCAGCCAGTTAGTCTGTTGAAATGTTGTGTCAAGATGACTATGTTACCCGGCTGCAGACCCCAGAAGAATATCATCAGTTATTATGCCGGGAAAGTCTATGCAATCACTTCATTTATAACCTTGCTGTTAAGTGGCCAAAGACACTAATAATAATAATAATAACCATCAACTTTAGGAGAGAACTTTCCTCTTCTGTTCCAATGGTATCCACTCTTGATTCCCTATGCAATCGCTATTTCAGAAAATCCATGATCAATGTATCCCCATTGTTTTGCCTACAGGGGACCTAACACTCACCCTTAGGTGAGCTTACCAGTTGGAATGTTCCTTACGGCTCTCTGTTAGAAACTTGCTTCTTTTCCTTAGAATGTACTCACATATTATAGTTTTTTTTTAAATGTCACTGCAATCATCTTTTACACTGACAGCTGTAAAGCCACAGATAAAGCATTTAATGCTTTTACATGTCCACCCCAGGTACAGGGGGTGGACAAAACAGTACGGCAACCATACGGAATCCTACATCTTGTTGCAAGTTGGCACCGCTGTAGTCAGTACACAACTAACATAAAAAGTCCTGGATATTACTTTGCAGTATGTTTTTTCTGTGACAGTCAACATGAATGATGAGTGACACATGTGATCAATCAGACTTCTAAGGATGCCAACTCGACTGTGCACAATCATTGGGAGCATTTATGATGAAAATGACAGCACTGTTTAAAGATTTCACTAGTGACAGTATCCTCAATAATGAATGTATACCCGAAGCAAGGTAAAACAATGTTGGTGAAGACAAATAGTGGGTGAATTCAGACAAAAAGGAATAAGAATGACTGTGGGTAAACAACATAAAACTATCATGGCAAAAGCAACTGCCAAACTCAACATTCACATGAGTGATATTGTTTGAATAAAAATACAATGGCTGGAGCTACACACTCATGGAAGGGTTGCAGTTGTGTTGTGCCACCCCCATGAACCACAGACATTGCCGAGGTGGGGTGGCTTGCGTGCCTCAACGATGCAGATAGCCGTACCGTAGGGGCAACCACAGCGGAGGGGTATCTGTGGAGAGGCCAGACAAACTTGTGGTTCCTGAAGAGGGGCAGCAGCCTTTTCAGTAGTTACAGGGGCAACAATCTGGATGATTGACTGAGCTGGCCTTATAACATTAGCTAATGTGGCTTTGCCATACAGCTACTGCGAACGGCTGAAAGCAAGGGGAAACTACAGCTCTACTGTATGGAAATATGATTATAGCATCCTCTCGGGTAAAATATTCCGGAGGTAAAATAGTCCCCCATTCGGATCTCCGGGCCGGGACTACTCAGGAGGATGTTGTCATCAGGAAAGATAATACTGGCATTCTACGAATCGGAGCGTGGAATGTTAGATCCCTTAATCGGGTAGGAAAATTAGAAAATTTAAAAAGGAAAATGGATAGGTTGAAGTTAGATATAGTGGGGATTAGTGAAGTTCGGTGGCAGGATGAACAGGATTTCTGGACAGGTGAGTACAGGATTATAAATACAAAATCATTTGGGGGTATCACAGGAGTATGGCTGATAATGAATAAGAAAATAGGAATGCGGGTAAACTACTATGAGCAGCACAGTGATCGCTTTATCATTGTCAAGATAGACACAAAGCCAACACCGACAACAGTAGTACAGGTTTATATGCCAACTAGATCTGCTGATGATGAGGAGATCGATGAAATATATGAGGAGCTAAAGGAAATTATTCAGACAGTTAAGGGAGAGGAAAACTTAATTGTGATGGGAGACTGGAATTCGATAGTAGGAAAAGGAAGAGAAAGAAAAATAGTAAGTGAATATGGACTGGGCAGGAGGAATGAAAGAGAAAGTCGCCTGGTAGAATTTTGCACGGAACATGATTTAATCGTAACAAACACGTGGTTTAAGAACCACAAAAGAAGGTTGTATACGTGGAAGAGACCAGGAGACACCGGAAGGTATCAGATAGATTTTATAATGGTAAAACATAGATTCCGGAACCAGGTTATAAACTGCAAGACATACCCAGGTGCAGATATAGACTCTGACCATAACTTCTTAGTCATGAACTGTAGGCTGAAGCTGAAAAAACTGCAGAAAGGTAGGAAAATAAGGAGATGGGACTTAGATAAATTGAAGAAAAGTGAAGTTCTGGAGAATTTCAGAGGGAGATTTAGCCAACAATTGACAGAAACAGGGGGAAATAAAACAGTAGAAGAGGAATGGGTAGCATTGAGAGATGAAATAGTGAAGGCAGCAGAGGACAAAATAGGTAGAAAGGCAAGATCTACAAAAAATCCTTGGATATCTCAGGATATACTAAATTTAATTGACGAAAGGAGAAAATATAAAAATGCAGTAAATGAAACAGGCAAAATGGAGTACAGACGACTAAAAAATGAGATTGACAGGAAGTGCGAAATGGCTAAACAGGAGTGGCTGGAAGCCAAATTCAAATTTGTAGAAGAATGTAAAAGAAGGGGAACAGTAGATACTGCCAACAGGAAAATAAAAGAGACATTTGGGGACAAGAAAAACAGCTCTACGAATATCAAACACTCAGGTGGAAAACCAGTTCTCAGCAAAGAAGAGAAAGCTGAAAGGTGGAAAGAGTACATAGAGGAGCTCTACAAAGGAATTGACTTGAGAGACAATGTTGTAGAAAGGGAAGAGGAAGTAGATCAAGATGAAATAGGAGATACTATAATGAGAGATGAATTTGACAGAGCCCTGAAAGACCTAGGTCGGAACAAGGCCCTGGGAGTAGATGACATACCCTCAGAGCTACTAAAGTCTCTGGGAGAGCCAGCCATGACAAGACTATTTGAACTGGTGTGTAGGATGTATGAGACAGGCGAAATGCCCTCAGACTTTAAGAAAAATGTAATAATCCCCATTCCAAAGAAATCAGGCGCAGACAGGTGTGAAAATTACAGAACCATCAGTTTGATAAGTCATGTTTGCAAAATTTTAACATGAATTATCTACAGGAGAATGGAAAAGCTGGTAGAAGCTGACCTTAGGGAAGATCAGTTTGGATTCAGGAGGAACATAGGAACCCGGGAGGCAATACTCACTTTACGTCTTATCTTAGAAGATAGATTAAGGAAAGGCAAACCTACATTTTTAGCTTTTGTAGATTTGGAGAAAGCGTTTGACAATGTTGACTGGAATACACTCTTTCAAATTCTGAAGTCAGCAGGGGTAAAATATAGGGAAAGGAGAGTTATTCACAACTTGTACAAAAGCCAGACCGCAGTTATTAGACTTGAAGGGCATGAAAGGCGAGCATCAGTTGGGAAGGGAGTAAGACAGGGTTGTAGCCTTTCTCCGATGTTATTCAATTTGTACATCGAGCAGGCGGTGAAGGAAAGCAAGGAAAAATTTGGAATAGGGATTAAAGTTCAGGGTGAAGACGTAAAAACATTGCGTTTTGCTGATGACATTGTAATTCTCTCAGAGACAGCAAAGGACCTGGAGGAGCAGCTGAATGGAATGGACAGTGTGTTGAAGAGAGCGTATAAAATGAAAATTAACAAGAGCAAAACAAAAATAATGGAATGCGGTCTTAGAAAGTCGGGCGATGCTGAAGGAATTAGATTAGGTAACGAAACAATGAAGGTGGTAGATGAGTTTTGTTACTTGGGTAGTAAAATAAAATGCGATGGTCGCAGTACAGAGGATATAAAATGCAGAATGGCAATGGGAAGAAAAGCATTTTTGAAAAAGATAAATTTGCAAACATCGAATATTAATTTAAGGGTAAGGCAGTCTTTTCTGAAGGAATTTGTGAGGAGTGTTGCCTTGTACGGGAGTGAGACATGGACGATAAACAGTGCGGACAGGAAGAGAATAGAGGCTTTTGAAATGTGGTGCTACAGAAGAATGCTGAAGATTAGGTGGGTAGATCGCATAACTAATGAAGAGGTACTGAACAGAATTGGTGAGAAAAGGAATTTTTGGCATACCCTGACTAAAAGAAGGGATCGCTTGGTAGGACACATTCTTAGACATCGAGGAATCGTAAATTTAGCATTGGAGGGAAGTGTGTGGGGTAAAAATCGCAGAGGGAGACCAAGAGACGCGTATAGTAAGCAGATTCAAGTGGATGTGGGTTGCTGTTCTTATGAGGAGATGAAAAGGCTTGCTCAGGATAGAGTAGGTGGAGAGCTGCATCAAACCAGTCTCTGGACTGAAGACCTTAACAACAACAACAACAACAACAACCCTTAATACCAGAATTCAATGCAAAGTAAGTGATTCCACTATTGTAAATTCTGAACACTTGATTATTGGAAGTATGTTGTACAGTTTTCACTGTTTCCTGTAAACAACAGGGTTTATTTATCAAAAACCCCAAAAACAGCTTATGATACATCATGACTGCTTCCTTAAGTAAGTATGGGGGAGTTTCCATAACGATTTTGGCATCTAAATCATGGTATTAAACTTCTATCATATCTGATCATCCTCTACAACAAACTGCTTACTATGACTAACATATTGCTAATGAACACTGTGCGATGTTATTTCATGAGGGCTCTGTGGAGAATCTTATATTTACACTAACAAATTCACTGCACTAAGTTCTGCTCAGTCTAGGGGATGATAAAAATTCGTCCACAGTGCCCACCTGCATATGATTTAATTAAAACACAACAAAAATTGAGAAGAATGGTGCATCACATACAAATAACTGCCACACCATTTTGTTTAAAATTATTAAGTAGTTTGTCTATTTATTCGATGAAAACACTGTCACTAGTAAAAGCACTGTACATTGGCATATCTAATATAGCTCATGAACCCCTCAGAAAAAAATTTATTTCGTCAAAAATATTTTGAATTAGCCTACCAGGCTACTGTTCATTGCATAAAAAAAAAGTCCCATTAGTCTGTGCCTGACCGCGAATGCTTTGTTTTTATAATCACAGTTTTTTTTTGACAAAAACAATGTTCAACAACAGATACAGAATAAATGAATGTTTATGAGAGCTCAGTTAACACTTCCTGATAAGATGCACTTTTACAATCAGTTTCCAACAGAAATGTGTTGAAGGCACAGTGCCTAAACTTCACACACTGCAATCTTCAAATTTTATGTAGCACTCGGCAACTCAAGAAAAAAATCTTGTAGGTTTAACAGTAACTTGCCACACTCAATAAATCTTCCTAATTTCAACCACACTTATACACTCTGAAAACTTTTAAAGTCTCACTCTTCTGAAGGTCGCGGCACAGACAGGCATAGCTTTGCTGTCACAATGCTAGCCAAATACACATTGTCCTACCTGGGCCTTTATACCTGTCCAGCGGAGAAACCCATACGCCATGAACTTCCCCAATGCCAACGTACAACGCTTTGTCAAGTATACCATACGTTTCATACAAATACATCTTTATACACTTACACTAAACACAAATAAATGTGAAATTATCATCATAATTAACATTTCATTTCACTTCTCCTATGAAGCAATTAAAAAAAAATATATTTAAAGAAATAAAACATAATTGTGTTTTATTTTTAAATTTAACTTTATTGTATACAATGCACTGTCTCCTCGCTACCTGCATGGGCAATTACCTCTGACGTCATGGCCTTTCCATGCAAGTGCTAAGCTTCCCCCCCTCCCCCCCCCCCCCTGGCCGGTCATTTCCACCTTACATACTCTCTGCTGGCCAGCCCACTATAAGCCCTAGCTTCATGGCTATTTAATATGATTTTCCAAATTCCAGATTTATACAGATAATGCAGTCCCATCAATATCACCTTTCTACATAAGTATAATGCTACCAAAATTAATAAAAGAAAAGACTGTAACACTTTTGTACATTGGCAAGGTCAGTGTTTGCGATTCATTTAATTTATCTCGATACATTTCTCCAAACATAATGACTGAGTGGTACTTGTTGGGTGGTACTGTCACAACTGTCATATTTCAAGTTGATGATATGCCCACAGACACAGCTGAAAGGCATGCTTTGTTCAGTATCAGAAAATTATCAAACATTTCCGAACAGCAAAATCTGAGTGTCTCAATATCTGTGAACTTTTATGGGGAGTTTTAGGGAAGAGAGTAAGGACCAGATTTATGGGTCCAACATTGTTGAAGTAATTGGCAGTTGTTTTGGTCCAAGAAAGGATAACATTCTGTTGGAAACTAAAAAACACTTTACAAATCTGTTCCTCACAGAGTTTCACCCATCCTCATAGCAAATGGTGGGCCAATTCCTTCCTAATAAGTAAATATAGTGTCTACATTAGGTGTTCATATTATTTATATAAATATATCTTCCTTACTGAAGATTTAGTCTTGGTTAGAATGAATCATTATGTAAAAACCATATTAACGGGAGGGGTCCAACTTAAGTTGCGCCTCTATCAGTTTCTTCTTTAGTTGAGATTGTCATAAACATGTATTTATATAATATTCTCTTGAAGTATATCACTGAATAAAACTTTAAGGTGAAGAAGTAACTTTAAAATCCACTATTTATTATAGTGATAACTATACAGATTAATATTCAGACAGTTATACATGCTTGACGTTCAACACTAGAATAATCAATCATACAGTCTTCTGTTTCAATGACTATGAACACTGTTTAACCATGGAATTTATATCCTGGGACTTCTTTGATTGTGTATAAATGGCTTCTTTGCCAACTTGCTGCTGCAGCCTCTACCAGAATCTGAAACAGACAGATTCTGGCAGCAGCTTCTGTCTTGAATAGGCCCAATTATATTTACATAAATTAAAAAGCAAAGCTTTGGGTATCTCAAGGTGATAGAACAGGAATTTTTTATGATTCACAGATTGATCAACTGGTTCCCCATGAAAGTGGTTTTTATTCTCGGATACTAGGTTTTAAGCTTCCTTCATGCATTGAGGTTTGAGGAGTCTCCGAGTATACACTACCTCCTTGACCAGCATATTTTTCATCAATCTTTTACTCTGTTTAATTTCATATAGATGCAGTTTTCTAACTTTTCTGTTGCACCATATTTTTTTCATTTTAGGGGTAGCTCTCTATTGAAAAATAACTGACATTTTAATACATTAACTGTGATGGATCAGGGGTGGGACAACAGTCACTTCCAGAATCATCTTACCAATTTGACTCATCTTGTTCTGTTGTTGCTTGTCATGGTGCAGTAATTGAATGTTTCAGCCCAATTGAGTCTACAAATTTCTGCACGCCTTTGATCTGGAAGTCTTTGTCACATCCGTAAGTAATTATTTTGCATTAATATTGGATTGAGTCTTCTTGGATACTCACTATCAATCTTCCTTGAAGTTTCAAATGGTTCATATGTAGTGTGACAATCATGTTAATTTGTTATTAGATGTGTTGCATACTGTCAATGTACCACTTCATGACAGTCAAGTGTATTTACATTTTCTTTAATTTCATCTTTGTGTCACAGAAGATATATTTCTCTAAAACTTGAAACTTCATCCTGAGGAACAGCAAATTATTTATGAGCCAGCAAATCACTTTCTTCCATTGGTCCACAAACATCTGCATAAATGAATTCTCCAGGTTTAGTTGGTTTTGGTTCTCTATCACCAATCACCACATATACCATAGAAACACCTTTCACCAAGGCTACTATCGATTATCTCTATTAGCATGATTCTTCAACAACTGGTGCACATATGTTTACTTTGATGACTCATTATTTCATGTCACATCTCTGGAGTGATATCAGTTTCAGTGACAAACAAGACTTTTCTTCACAGCTCATTTTTGACAATGGATGTAGTAGCAAGCAAGTGCCGTATTGTTTTTGAAAACTATTCAACATGTACTATCAGTTTTTATTATTTGATTTAGTTCTTCTTGTACAGCTTCTTAACATAAAATAAGATGTGAGATCCAAAAGGAAAAAAACCAAACATCTTGATAATATAGTTATGTCCATTTAGATTCACTGAATATCTGTAAGTTATTCAAACTTTAACAAATTCTTCAATTTGTACACCATTCTTGGCACTCACTATCCATCTTCCTTGAAGTTTCAAATGGTTCATATGTAGTGCACCAATCATGTTAATTTGTTATATGATGTGTTGCTTACTGTCAATGTACCACTTCATGACAGTCACGCATATTTACATCTACAGGAAAATACTGCATTGCACCATTAAACATGCCTCATCCAGTCCCTTAAAACTCGCATCCTGTCCTTTTTCCCCTCCTTCCTTCTTTTCCTGACGAAGCAACCAACAGTTGTGAAAGCTTCAATTTTTGTACGTGTTTTCATTTGTGTCTATCGGTGAGCCTGTGCTTTGGGTAAGTTAAACAATCTTTATTTTTATACATATTTTTCTCACCAGGAAAAGTAGATGAAGTTTACTTACCAGGTGAAGGTGGTGATGATAACTTAAAACACACACACACACACACACACACACACACACACACACACACACACACACACACACAAGCTTTCGCAACCCAGTTGCTTCTTCAGGCAGAAGGGAAGGAGAGGGAAAATGAAATGATGAGGGTTTTAAGGGAGTGGGTAAGGAGCCATTCCAATCCCGGGAGAGGAAAGACCTACCTTGTGGGGTGGGGGTGGGGGAAGGAAGGTAAACAAACACACACACACACACACACACCCTAGGCAGACATACTGTAGAAAGCCAAGCCAAGATGTGTTTGCATTTGTGAATATGTGTGGGTGTGGGTGTATTTGTTTACCTTCCTTCCCTCTCCCCCCCCCCCCCCCCCCCAAGGTAAGTCTTTCTTCTCCCAGGATTGGAATGGCTCCTTACCCACTCACTTAAAACCCTCATCATTTCATTTTCCCTCTCCTTCCCTTGTGCCTGAAGAAGCAACTGGGTCGCGAAAGCTTGCGTTTATATGTGTGTGTGTGTGTGTGTGTGTGTGTGTGTGTGCGCACGCGCGCGCGCGCGTTTTAATGTTACTATCACTACCTGTGCTCCTTCGCCTGGTAAGTAAACATCTACTTTTTAGATATATATATCCCCTTTTTCATACTGCATCTCATTTTTTGCCTGACATCACCGCTGCTTGTTGTATCCCCACCCATATCTTCCCTCTCCACTTCCCCCTCCCTCCTTGCTCTTTCCCCCTCCGCCCTCCTATCCCTTCCGCTTGCCGCGAGTCAGACTGTGTTGGGCAGCCAGAGATGGCTGACATGTGTGGATGAGTGTGCCCAAGTGATTGTGTGGATAAGTGTTCTCTGTCTGAGGAAGGCTGCACCCGAAAATTTAGAATTGTGTGTGTGTGTTTGTGTGTTATTTGTGTCTGTCGGCGGCTCAAGGTTGTCTTTACGGTTAGTTGTTCCCTATCTACATATTATTATTAACATTCCTTACTGGACCTTCCATTTAAGGTATTATTTACTGTTTCAATTCTAACCTCGAAGTCACATTTAATTGTAAAATCTTAGACACACCTGAACTTCCTTTCACACTTACACTGAATGGTAGTGTATTGTTTTAAAATGTTATGCATTGATTTATTATGTGATTAATTTGATATGACATCTGTATTACCAACCACTTTTCATGCAGATGGAAAATTTTTGTTAACTAGAATGTAACCTGTTCCTTATAATTAATCATATCTAGTAAAATATGGAAATCTTTTCCTGTCCAATTTTCCCAAACATATTGATTTAATTATGGGTATCATGAAAGTGTAGTGAATACTAATAATGAGCTAAATTGCAAGCAGCAAACAGAATTAAGTGTTTTGAATATTCTAATAATGCTAACTCATACTTGTTTGTCAGTATTCTGTTCTTTGTGCTGTTATTAATGTGCCTCTTGTCTACAGCATAGCCATTGACACTTTGAAAAAGTTTATCAGTACCAATCGTGGCTATGTCTACAACAGAGTAAATTTTGGAGTGCATTCTGATGCAGTTACTACTGGGGTGAATTCATGATGCCCAGGAAGTCATCTTGAGAAACCTCCAGTAGCTCATTTTCGTGGTGGGAGAGATATATATGTAAGAGGTGGCAGCAAACTAACAGTATCCAGAGACACCTGGGGTTACTTAAGGTGGAATGCTCATGGAACGTAACTGTAGTAGCAGCAGTATCATTTCACTTCATGGGAAGGAATGAAGCACAGGAAAGAACTTTTTTTATTTGCATAAAATCATTAGTTCTTCCACTTGATATGTACTGAAGTCTGACATTCTATCATATCCACTGCAAAAATGTAGTAACAAAACACATGAAAAAAAAAAAAAACACTCATATATTTCTTTAAGATACATCGACATTCACACAAACAATATCACTACCACCATGGAATAGGAGTTTGCCAAATGGGATGCCGCTGAGGAAGGAGGCCTTGGTATTCTCTTTTTGCTGAACCTTTTCCGATTTGACATGGTCAAACGTAGTACCTTATTAGACAATTTTTCTATTTTTGGCAAGTGAAAACTACAGAATGAAGTGTGATGCTCAGACACTGAAAGTGTTTTATATTGTTTTCTATATGGGAGTACACAAAAAATGGAATGTAGAAGTACTGTTACCAATATGGTCTTGATGTCAGATGCGTGTGCAGTGACTCAAGATCTGAACAGTTAGTGTAGCAAATAGTGTACCAGATAGGAGGAGGTTAACAGCATTAAATTCCTAATTGCAATTTGATAATAAATTCAGTTTAGAGGAGCAAACCACAGAATTGCGGAAACAACTTAAAAAATCTATATTTGGAATTTGTGTCTTAGTAGATGTAGGCGACAAAGAAAATAAATAAATAAAATAAAAGGAGGTGCATACTTTCATTCCAGAATGCCATATGGTGTAATATTTTGCAATAACTTTAAGTCAGACAAAAGTCCAAAAGTGTGTAACATGTATTATTTGTGGAGCAAATTCATGGACATTACCTACACGGTTACCTGTGCAGTTTAACGCATTGCTTTCCGAGATGAGGAGACATGTCGGCCCTGGTTCGAATCTGCCTGGCATATTAACGAAGGGGGGTCAGAGTGCCGGCCAGCCTGGATGTGGTTTTCCATAGCCCGCCTACATGAATAGCGGGCTGGTACCCAAGACCCGCCTCAGTTACACAAGTCATAAACATTTTGTAACACTTTACACTTACAAACCCCTAACCTATATGCAGACATTTGGAGTACACATTTCCTCCCAGAGGGCAAGGGGTGACGACAGGAAGGGCATCCGGCCATCCCGTAAATATTAACATGCCAAATCCGAATTTACAAAAGCGAGTCCTTCATTTGCGGGTACTTGGCTAGAGGGAAAGAAAGAAAGGTAGAAGATTCATGGGCATCCTGTAGAAGCCTCTTCAAAGAATTGGGTGTAGTAGCTACTGCCTATCAGTGTACTTATTCATAAATGAAATTTGTCATGAATAATATACCCCTTTTTTCCAACAAACAGCTCAGTTAATACATACAACACTAAGAACAAAAACAATCTACACAAGGACTTAATAGCTCTTACTTCAGTTTGAAAAGGGGTCCACTAATTAGGAACACAGATTTTCAATAATTTGTCAGCAACCATAAAAATATTGCTACAAATAAAGATCAGTTTAAAAGTAGCCTAAAAGAATTACTAGTGGTATATACCTCCAGCTCCATTGGTGCATTTTTTAATGTCATTGAATAGAACCAAATGATGTGTTGTATGTAGTCATATTATTTGTATTATTATTTCAGGATGTAAAAATATTTTACTTGTTCCACTTCCACAAGGATCTCCTCAAAATGGAACTATGTGAGAAACAGCTAATCTAAAACAGCTAATCTAATCTAACATTAGTTCTGGAGATAACGAAAGCAATAAGTAGTTATATGTCTATTTGTCTTTTTAACTTTAATTATAGAGGGAAACTTTCCCGGTGGGATAAATAAAAATAAAAGTAGAAAAGAGATGACTTACCAAAAGGACCGGCTCGTCGAGAGAAACAAATAAAATCACACACAAACACACATACAAGCTTTCGCCACCACTGGCAGCTTCTTCTTCCTCTTTTTCCTGAAGAAGCTGCCAGTGGTGGCGAAAGCTTGTATGTGTGTTTGTGTGTGATTTTATTTGTTTCTCTCGACGAGCCGGTCCTTTTGGTAAGTCATCTCTTTTCTATTTTTATTTTTATTTGTCTTTTTAACTTTATTGATTTATTGTTATATTAAGCTGAGATGTCTAACATTAACTTACATTTACCTGTGGAATGATAACAACTAACTATAATGTTAAAAAGATAGACCGCTATACATAATAAAGATAGCATACCAAGCAGCAGCTCACTGTGTCATTTTTATGGTGAGTAGCATTCTAGCCTTTCCACAATTATTTCGATATGCCAACCTGGACTTTACATTGTTCAAAATGTATCTTACTAATATTCAATTTTGGGGTTAAGTGAAAGATGCGCAGCATTTCTGTGACCCTATTGAAAAGGCAGAATAAAATTTGTTATGACAAAATTCTGTGTGTGTGTTTCAAACTTTAGTATTTCATGTCTGGATTCTTTTATAATTCTTAGTGACCAAAAAAATATTGAATTGTAGTGCCGTTTTATTTGACTGTACAATTATGATCTAGTTTATTGTTGTAAGTAGCACAATACAACTGAAAGCACATTAATTCTTTGGATTCATAATTGATAAATAAAGCCACATGCACACACACACACACACACACACACACACACACACACACACACACACACCTCATTAGGATACAAATAGGTACTACTAGCTTTACAGAATCTGCTGTACAATAGTTTAGTAATACAAAACTAATATTATTTCATTATGCTGCCAGGCCCCTCAGGTTGTTTGCCAGCTTTTGTGTCTTATAATCACTGCGTAGTTGTATAAAATTTAGAAGTACCGAACGATCCAGTCCAGCCTGGAAAGAGAAATTAGAATCAATAAACTGAGGATGAAATTGTTTGTGATGCAGTTAATAATTCCAGATGTAATTTACTCACCAACTGATCTCCATTACACACTTGCTTCAGATTCTCAGGTTTGACAAGCAATAGATTACAAAGTGCATGCAATGTGTCAAAGAGCGTATTCACCAAAGGTATCTTAAATTCTTTCACACACTTACGATACTCATTTACATCACAAATTGCACACATAGCACCTATAACAAAGTAAAATTAGTTAAATTAATTACAATTTATGTTCAGCTGGACTTCAATATATTTCTTTTTTTTTATCCACAGAACTACAGCTGAAGAATGAATAAAGGTTGTATGGAACATACAGAAAACAATACACTATCAAAAATTGTACTATCAATCTATAACAAAATGAAGTTGGAATGTTTGTGTATAGGATAATATTATATGTAAGTAAGTGTTTTAATAAGCAACAATTCTTGTATATGTATTTAAATTCTCATAAATGAAACAAAAAGATATATATTTTTGTTACAATTGTATAAATTCACACAAAAGTTACTTTATCAATAATCATTGTTCTGTCTTACAAGGAGACCACATGGGTGTTGGATGTTAGAAAAACATATGCTACTTTTTTACAGTATCGGCATCTTTGATTGTTAAGTTTGTCAAGAGCTACGACATATTTTGAAAAGTCTTCTCCATAGGTACTAATGGCTTTCGAAGCAGCTACCCTACACAACCATCATTTTGGGTGCTCAGTTCGTTTACACACACATAAAAACTGACAAAGACATGGAACTACCTAAAATGTTTTAGGTAACTGAATACAAAAATGATGAAAAAATAGTTCTCACAAACTTAGCAATCAAACATTACCATTGTCAACTAATGGTGAAGCCGATACTGTAAAAAATATAATGTATGTTTTTGATTGAAATCATCATTATTATTTTATAAAATATAGAAAATTACGAATAAATAAAAATACATGCATTTTTCATAAAAATTACTGTTAGAAATGAAAATTATGTGGTATTTGAACACACAGAAAAAATATAAATATTACTGCGAGACCCCATGTTAACCGTCTGCCGGCGTGGCGCAAGGGATAGCGTCAATGGTTGTGGTGCTGAAGGTCGCTGGTTCAATCCTGCCCACCAGTAAAATTTTATTTCTTTGTAATTAACATTTCCAGAATGTTCTACATGTTTCTTATGTTAACCATTCTTCTAATTTCTGGTAGATTCTGTTTGTGTTTAAATAGCAGAGCACTGTGCCAGTGCCTGTGCCAGACCGCAGTTATTAGACTCGAAGAGCATGAAATGGAAGCATCGGTTGGGAAGGGAGTAAGACAGGGTTGTAGCCTTTCTCCGATGTTATTCAATTTGTACATTGAGCAAGCTATAAAGGAAAGCAAGGAGAAATTTAGTGAAGGAATTAAAATTCAGGGTGAAGAATTAAAAACATTACGTTTTGCCGACGACATAGTAATTCTGTCAGATACAGCAAAGGACATGGAAGAGCAATTGAACGGAATGGACAGTGTGCTGAACGGTGCATATAAGATGAACATCAACAAGAGCAAAACTAGAGTAATGGAGTGCAGTCTAAGAAAATCAGGTGATGCTGAAGGAATTAGATTAGGTAACAACGCAATAAAGGAGGTAGATGAGTTTTGTTATTTGGGTAGTAAAATAACATGCGATGGTCGCAGTACAGAGGATATAAAATGCAGAATGGCAATGGGAAGAAAAGCATTTTTGAAAAAGAGAAATTTGCTAACATCGAATATTAATTTAAGGGTAAGGAAGTCTTTTCTGAAGGCATTTGTATGGAGTGTTGCCTTGTATGGGAGTGAAACATGGAAGATAAGCGGTGCAGACAGGAAGAGAATAGAGGCTTTTGAAATGTGGTGGTACAGAAGAATGCTGAAGATTAGGTGGGTAGATCGCATAACTAATGAAGAGGTACTGAACAGAATTGGTGAGAAAAGGAATTTTTGGCATACCCTGACTACAAGAAGGGATCGCTTGGTAGGACACATTCTTAGACATCCGGGAATCATAAATTTAGCATTGGAGGGAAGTGTGTGGGGTAAAAATCGCAGAGGGAGACCAAGAGACGCGTATAGTAAGCAGATTCAGGTGGACGTGGGTTGCGGTTCTTATGAGGAGATGAAAAGGCTTGCTCAGGATAGAGTGGGTGGAGAGCTGCATCAAACCAGTCTCCGGACTGAAGACCATAACAACAACAACAACAACAACAACAACAACAACAACAACAACTATTCACAGATAAGGCTGTAACTATAGGGACCAATACTCTCAACAACATCCATCAGTGTTCTACAGGGAATCACCACACTATAGTGGCAGTGAACCATCAGCACCGTTTCAATTCAATGTATGGGTAGGGTTTACTGGCAACTCTAACTTCCTCATGGGAGCAGCCATCTTTCCATAATGTCTCACATGTGAGGCACAGCTCCACTTTCTGCATGTGATCCTGCTTTAACTGCACGAAAAAAAAAAAAAAAAAAAAAAAATAAAAAAAAATTATATACTTTTGGTAGTGTAATGGGTACCACAGGCTTCAGTGTTTACAAATAAAACATAGATCAGGCCTAGAAGCAAGTCTATCTAATTATTAATGTTACGGTGGTCACTGTTTAGAATCAGGTACACTTTTTAATTTGTAACATGTTCCTAATGAGAGGCAAAAAGATGTTCCTGTTGATATGAGTATGCCTGTGTGAGAGATAACTAGTCTTTACTGCAGTCCAACCAGTGCCCAGCAAACTCCTAAGAAGTTAGTACAATGTATTCCATCTTTTTACTGAACCTTTAAATGAAATAAAATGTAAAATGTTATTACTTGTATGTGAGGGACTAAACAGACCATTGAAAGTTTATTTTCTGAATTTTTTCTTCTTATGAATAGTAGAGATTGATGATGATTCTGAGCAACGATGTGTAATATTACTTCTTTGGCAATTTATCAGGGCAAAAAGCCACAAGGTTATCAATTTTTTGGAAATTACTCAATAGTTAATTTTCTGATAACTGTCAGATAGTTCAAAGTTTGAAATGAATATTCTCTAATAAAGGAAAATCTGATTGGAATGGCAATAATGGAGGATAGATAACAACTCACTGTACAGAGGTTTGCAGAGAATAGACAATCACATTCACATTTCTTAATTTTTGGCCATGGCCTTCATCAGAAAATGAAACACACATTCACACAATCACTCAGAGAACTATACACACACAACTACCATGTCCGGCCACTCCAGCACCAGATTGGCAAACCAGCTCCAAGCGATATGCACCTTCCGGGGTAGTGACAACCTGAGGTCTATTTCCACGAGACCAATTTTTCCAGAGGTCATGACCTGTTTGGCCAACCAATCAACAATTTCATTCCCTGGTATGCCATTGTGCCCTGGGGTCCAGACAAAGACCACTGAACGAGCAGATATGCTGAGAGAGGAGATGGAGTCTTGAATACACTGCACCAAAGGTTTTTAGGTGAAATACTGGTTGAGTGTTTGCAAACCACTCAGGGAGTTACTGCATATGACAAAGGACTTCCCAGGGTTTGAACAAAGGTGCTTTAGAGCATGGTAAATAGTGATCAGCTCTACAGTGAAAATGCTGTGCCCACAAGACATGGAATGCTATCCAGTGTGGTCACTGTGAATGTAAGCAATCCCAGTTTGACAATCCACCACAGAACTCTCGATGTAGACCATTCCTGCATCACAGAATGAGTCTAAGTGCTGCAAATTGGTGACGAAGTCTTGCTGGTGGAACTGAGGCCTTGGAAAACATGCCAAATCCATATAGGGCCACAAGTGAGGAAGGAACCAATGAGGCAATTGGGAAGGATAGTGGAAGGAGGAAGGGAGGGAGGGGGTGGAAGGGACTCAAGTGAAGAGAGAAGGAAGCAATCCCAGATCACAATCGGGAGACCTGACCTCGATCACTGTCATGGGGAGGGGAGTGCAGAAGACAGAAAAAGGAGCCTGCAGTTTGGATAATTTGGTGAGGCAGAGGAATTGTAGGGGGGGGGGGGGGCGGTACCTGCTGCACCGAACTAATGCAAAAAGTGCCTATTGTCAGCCTGATGCCACAATGGAGGTTCAAGTCGAGCATGCTTAATTCTGAAGGCGCTGCTGAAACTATATATTAAGCTCCCATAGTCAAGACGGGATTGGACTAAGGCCTTGTAGAACTGCAAGAGAGTTGTTTGTGCAACCTCCTCAACAGTGTGGCTGAGGCAATGGAGGATGTTGAGGTGTCACTAGCACTGATGTTTAAGTAGGGCATCAAAGAGCATACCCAAAAAAGTGATGCGTCTCCTCTAGGTGAAGTAGTTCATCAGCAAGATAGAGCTCCAGATGCAGGTGAACAGTCCAATGGTGGCAAAAATGCATTACGCTGGTCTTAGATGCAGTGACTTGATAACAATGGGCAAAGGCCCATGATTGTGCCTTTCAGATTGCATCTTGCAGCCACCATTCAGTGACGTTGATGCTTGTGGAGCTATAATACAGGCAAAAGTCATTGGTAAATAGAGAGCAAGAGACTGATGAGCCAACTGCATCTGCAAGCCCATTAATTGCCACTAAAAAGAGGAAGACATGTAGAAAGGTGTCCTATGGGACACCATTCACCTGAATGTGAGGGGAACTCAAACAGGTACCAACCCTAACATGAAAGGTGCAAAGGGAGAGAAAGTTCTGGATGAAGATCGGAAGAGCACCCTGTAAGCCCCATTTGTGCAATGTTGCCAGGATATGATGGTGCCAGGTGATGTTGTACGTCTTCCAAAGGTCGAAGAATATGGCAAAGAGGTGCTCATTCTGAGTGAAAGCTATGCCAATGGCCGACTAGTGACACAAGGTTGTCAACAGCGAAGCAACCCTGATGGAAGTCCACTGTTGTGAGGCCAGGAGTCCACTATCTTCAAGGATCCACATGAACCAACAGCTCACCATACATTTGAGGAACTTGCATAGAATGTTGGTGAGGCTAATTGGGTTGTAACTATTAGCCACCTGCAGATCGGTACCAGGTTTCAACACTGGGATGATGGTACTGTCCCACCACTGGGAAAGGAAAACACCTACAGCCCAGATGCGATTACACAGGGTGAGCATCTGATGTTGAGAACCTGCTGAAAGGTGATGAAAGAACTGATTGTGAATGCAGTCTAGTTCCAGAGAGGTATTGGGGCATGCATCAAGGGCACATTGGAACTCCCACGCACTAAATGGTTGGTTGTGTCTCCCAACGGCATGTGCAGAACGAAAACGGCTTGCGCTTTACTCACTCTTTAAGGGTGTGGAATTGCATGCTGTAGGCTGCTGTCACAGAACAAGGTGCATAATGTTCTGCCATGTGCTCCGCAATAGTGCTGGAGTTGGTGCAAAACAGTACCCTGAATGTGGAGACCTGGGATTCCTACTTTTGGACAATATCCGAAAAGTCACCGGACTTGCAACCCCACCTGAGAAGCAGAGGCACAAAAAAACCGATGGTAGCAACGTATCTCTCCCAAAAATCTTGCTTACTGTGCTGGATTAGTCTCTGAGTCAGGCCCTGAGACGTTTGAAAGCAATCGGATGCTCTACTCATGGGAGGCATCAGTGGCATTGCAGTACTCACTGACAATCCCGGATGGCCTAACACATCTCTGGCGTCCATTGAGGCACCGACTTGTGCTGTAATGTACCAGGGGAGCATGGGATAGTCTTCTTGGCTGTGCAAACAATGGCCACAGTGACCTGGTGAACTGCTACATCAACTTAAGCAGGAAGTGGAGGAGCAACCATATCAGCTGAAGTATGAGCTGGCTAGTCTGCCTTGCATAGAGACCATCAAGGCAGGTGGTCTGCTGGTTGAGACTCAGGCAGAGACAGGAGGACAGGAATAATGATTGCTGCCACCAAGATTGTCATGTAGTCTGCAACTGAGATGAGGGAGAAGGCACGGGCTACAAAGTGAGAGGTCTATTGCCGACTATGTGCCCTGTACTACGCTAAAGTGTATGGAAGCACCAATGTTCAGAAAGCAAACATCCAACTGTGTTAAGACAGCCTTGACATCCCTACCACAGTCCAAAGTCGTCCCCCCCCCCCCAAATGGTGGGGGATGTTGGCCATCAAGACAGTGAGGTCAGGGGAGGGATAACCTCTTCTGGGGAGAGGTAGACAAAGCAGATGGTGATGTCTTGCACTGCCCATATCCGACAGCCACTGCCTCATGGGCTGTGTGCAGAGGTACAGGGGCACTGTGTACAGAGGTTAGGATGTACAATGACACCACCTGATACCCTGTCATAGGCTGAGAGTTTTTTAATAGCCGCAATAGCTATGGAGGGCACGGGTCCACTTGATAGGGAACTAGGTTTCCTGGAGGGCTATGCAGAAAGCAGGAAAGTGGTACTATAGCTGTTGCAACCCACCACAGTTCCATTGTAGCTTCAAAATGCTTCCTGAGGTGTAGGGCATACTGGACTAACAGAAGGAGAATATTGCACAGAACCATCTGTCGTCACTGGCTGCAGAGGTTGAGCCTCAACGTCCATGGCCTCTGATGTCTTGGTATTTGCCATCCTCAGGGAACATGAGGATCTCCACCTCGTCCTCAGATGCAGAGGTGGCAGGGTAGCCACCTGGGATCCTTTTTTCTTGTTCTTCCTTTTCTTTCTCTCTCATTGGTCCTTTAGTTTCGCTTGCTGGGAGGGCTTTGTTGACTCAGTATCAGGGAACGAGAATGCCCTCGAGGCCCTATGACCAGTAGTTGGTGGCCCTTTTAGTGACTCACTGGTGTCAACTACTCCAGTGCAAGAAACTGTTGAGGGAAGGGTTCTGAGGAATCCCTTCTTTGCAAGAGGTGCCAGAGGTGGCTGGTACATCTCTGGCTTGGGGGTGGGGACCAGTGTCCTCATTGGTTGGGGAGTTATTGCTTACGAGGTAGAGGTTTTGGGAGCAACAGAAGAGGAGCTGCCCCTAACTGTTAAGTGGGCAGGTGTAGATGATTGGGTCTGTTGGCCCATGAAGATTAGCTGCCTTATGGGGATCTTGTCGCCAGAGATGGTGTTGGCAAAACTGCTGTTGCCATGTTCACAGGATGAAGTTTTTGATATTTTCTCTTTGCCTCTGAATAGGTCAGCCTGTCCAGGATTTTCAATCTGAGGAGCAGGGGAGGGGGGGGGGGGGAGGGAGACTACCAGGACATGTGCCCAAACCTCCAGCACTTAAAACAGCACATAGGGGAGGAATGTAGGGTTTGACATCACACTGGTAGATCATGACTTTGACTTTCTCAGGCAATGAATTACTTTCAAAAGATAGGATGAAGACACCAGTGACACCCCAAATAGATGCAACGGATGAAATGAATACTTCGCTGCTCCAAGTTCTTGCACAACTCATCATCAGATTGTAATAGCAGATACTTGTGAAAAATGATACCTTGGACCATATTGAGACACTTATGAGGTGTGATCCACACAGAAACAATACCCAGCTTACAACACGTGAGCAATGCCCATGACTGGGTTGAGAATGATGCTGTTATCAAGACGGAACCAGATCTCATGTTTGACATACCCTCCAACTCTCTATACTTGTCTTCCAGAGTTTCTACAAAAAACAGAGGCTAGTAGACATAAAGGATTTCCTATCAGTTCTAGAGCAGACTAAGTACCAAGGGGCACAAGCCTCACCTTGAATACAGGCTCTATGGCCTTCCCATGATGTGGGTATGAAAGGAAATGATTGGATGTGGTATGTTGCTGCATTGAACTTCGTTCTTGCTTAAGGATGGTGCTTTTGGCATCTGCCAACACTATTCTTATCTTGTTTCATCTCGGTCCCATGAGCAGTTAGGGGAGTATGGGTCCACTGAGGCAGAGGCTCACTTGTCTGGGTAAGCCTAATACAACTGAGGTGTGTCAGGTTCCCAGGGGTTGCTCGCAAGCAACTGTTCCACCTCAACATTTAGCACTCCTTGAGACTGAGCTTTTTTTACCATCCTCATGACCTGGGCAAATAAGATCACTGGGCTCTGTAACATACTATGTTCCTCCATAATGCCATATAGTGGTCGCTGAGGCACGCACAGAGCTTTCGGTATGGAGGACTGTTGGTGTGACACAGTCCCCTGCTCAGGGACTCCAGTTTTCCAAGCCCCTACTCAGCAAATTAATGTTAACACTAAAGTAATACAGATTGCTGCCATTTTCAAAACGTTATAGGTATTAATCATGCATATGGGCATGGAAGAAAAGTAATGAATAATTTTCTGGCAATTATATAAATTAATTTGTGACTCCAGAATATCTTTGGATATTGTAGAACAACATAATTGCTGATTTTACACTAAAAGAACAGAATTTGATAATACTCAAGAACTTGCAAATCAGACACTGTATTTGGGAAAATGAACATGACAAGCTACCACACAGTAATACTTCAGCCCACCTTGGCCAATAGATCAGATGGCTGGCTGGCCGACCACAGGGATAAAAAAGGACGAGCCAGACACTTTGCAACAAATTAAAACTTCCAGCCTAAAAGCTTGAGCCAGAGTCGAGACAAATCACAAAATTTTAAAGTTTGCTGACACTCGCTTTGTTATCACCTAACAAAGGGCAGATCACTACAAAGATTCAACTCTACCCTCTCTGTGTGATATAACTGGCACTCTATTAAAATGTGGCAAACAGTAATCTGTGTACCACAGGCATCACAGATTGGGGCCCCTCTCGTTGGAGTAGGAAGCCGTGGGCAAATGAACAATGCCCAATTCCGATGTGTGTAATGGTGACTTCATCCTGGCAGAGAGCTGGCAGGAGGACCACCACCGATAGACAGTGGGCTTCAGAGACTGCAGCTTATTGTTAGTCACTGAGAGCCATTCCTCCTCCCACAATTGCAGGGACTGCAGTCGCAACAAAGAAGGGGTATCCTGCAAGGGAAAGGGCACCATGTTACATCAGGGGCACTGCAAGCCTCTTTGGTAGCTTTATCAGCTTCTTCATTGCCCCGAATTCCCACAATCTGGCAACCAGCAAAATGATAACTCCTTCCCATGATGTTGGAGGAAGGACAGTTTATCGTGTATATATTGCAGCAAAGTCTGAGATGGATATAAGTATTCCAACGACTGCAGTGCACTCAGAGAATCAGAGAAAATAAACATTGTTTTCCCTGTGCACGAAGTATCTGCTCTAGTGCCTTCAAGATCACATGTAGCGCTGCAGAGTTGTTGTTGTTGTTGTTATTTAAAGGGGACCAAACTACTGGGTCATCAGTCCCCTGTTCCCAACAAAGAATGTCCATTTAATTGGAAACAACCATATGAATACTCAAGAGGAGTACATGTCACCGATGAAGTTTGACAAACAACACACATAGAAAAACCAACAGCACAGATACAAAAATAAAACAATAAAACAAGTTAGTTAATCATGCTAAAATTTGAAATGAGTATCCGTGGCTGGCTGGTCACTGAGATAAAAATGGACGGGCCAGTCACGAATGTCACAGCAACACGAATGTCTGTTAGTCAGAAGAGATAAAACATTAAAATACGGTTTAAAAGTAAGGAGAAATCACCCTACATTAAATAGATTTGTAAAAACCGGCTGCACGGATAAAACGAAGCACAGAGTCAGCCGTGGAGGCATCGTCCCCTAGCACTAAGGATAGGGTAGTTGGAAGATTAAAAGACCGCCGCAATGGGGCCAACACAGTACAGTCCACCAGGAGATAAACCACCGTCAAGGCGCCACCACAGCGACACACGGGCGGTGGCTCACGGCGAAGTAAATAGCCATGTGTCAACCAAGTGTGCCCGATACGGAGGCGGCACAGCACGATGGAGTCTCGACGACGGGGCCTCAGTGAAGTTTTCCATGTGGCTGTGGATGGTTTGATTGCGCGAAGCTTGTTTGGCACACTCAGTGCAGACCATTCCAAGCCCCAAGCGTTTCGCACCTTCCGGTGCAGCATCAACCTAAGGTCCATTTCCACGAGCCCAATGTCAAGACGGCGTGAGGAGGTGGCCTGCTTGGCCAACTGGTCCACACGCTCATTACCAGGTATGCCGACGTGCCCTGGGGTCCATACAAAGACCAATGAGCGACCTGACCTATGGAGAGCTGCAACAGTGTCTTGGATACGCTGCACCAGAGAGAGTTTGCTGAAGCACTGGTCGAGCGCTCGCAAAGCACTCAGGGAGTCGCTACAGATGACAAACGACTCCCCAGGGCAGGCTCGGAGATGTTCCAGAGCTCTAGAGATAGCGACCAGCTCTGCAGTAAAAACACTACTCCCACTTGGCAAAGACCGCTGTTCAAAAAGGTCACCATGGAGATAGGCGTACCCAGCTTGGCCATCTATGAGGGAACCGTCAGTATAGATGACTTCTGCGCCATGGAAAGAATCAAGGAGTTCCAGGAACTGGTGACGAAGGATCGATGGTGAAGTGGAAGCTTTCGAGTCTCGGGGCAAGTCCAACCATAGCTGCGGACGAGGAATACACCAAGGAGGTACACGGGAGGAGTAGAGGAAAGTAGGAGGGAAGGGAAGGGAGTCAAGGGAGGAGAGAAGGGAATGGACACGGACTGCAATTGGGAAACCCGACCGAGGCCGTCTGTGAGGGGATGGGAGTGCAGCGGTGGGGAAGAGAAGCCTGCGATTTGGATGATGGTTGGAAGTGCGCACACGAGCAACATACAAGGCCAACAACTGTTGCCGACGGAACCGCAGTGGGGGAACCCCGGCCTCAACAAGGAGGCTCATCACCGGGCTCGTTCGAAAAGCTCCTGTTGCCAAGCGAACACCAGCATTGTGGATGGGGTCTAGTACCCGGAGTGCAGAAGGTGCTGCCGAGTCGTACACCTGGCTCCCATAATCCAAGCGGGACTGGATGAGAGCCGTATAAAGTTGTAAGAGGGTTCGACGGGCGGCTCCCCAGGCAGTGTGGCTGAGGCAGCATAGTATGTTTAAATGCCGCCAGCACTTTTGTCTAAGCTGTTGTAAGTGGGGGACCCACGTGAGCCGAGCATCGAACACCATGCCCAAGAAGCGATGCGTATCTTCAACCTGGAGGAGCTCATCACCCCAGTACAGTTCCGGGTCTGGGTGCACTGCTCGCCGGCGGCAAAAGTGCATAACCCGGGTTTTGCGGGCAGAGAATCGGAATCCATGTGCTAAAGCCCAGGAATGAGCCCTTTGAATGGCTCCCTGTAGTCGCCTTTCAGCGACACCAATACTAACTGAGCTGTAATACAGACAAAAGTCATCGGCATACAGGGAGGATGACACCGATGACCCCACTGCTGTAGCAAGTCCGTTAATTGCAATCAGAAACAGTGGAACACTGAGAACGGAGCCCTGTGGGACTCCATTCTCCTGGGTGCGTGAAGTACTGAGGTGGGTACCTACCCTTACCCGAAAAGTGCGAAGTGAGAGAAAGTTCTGGATGAACAGCGGAAGTGGTCCTCTCAAGCCCCAGTCATGCAGCGTAGCAAGAATATGGTAGCGCCAGGTAGTGTCATAAGCCTTTCGGAGATCGAAAAAGACTGCAATCAGGTGCTCACGCCTGGCGAAAGCAGTGCGGATGGCCGCCTCTAGCGGAACCAGATTGTCTAATGCAGAACGACCTCGGCGGAATCCCCCTTGTTGTGGGGCGAGGAGTTTACGGTCTTCAAGAACCCACATAAGCCGCCGACTCACCATACGTTCCAGGAGCTTGCAAGGAACGTTGGTGAGGCTAATCGGGCGGTAACTGTCTGCCACCTGTGGATCAGCGCCAGGTTTTATCACTGGGATGACGATGCTGTCCCGCCATTGAGATGGGAAAACACCGTCAACCCAAAGGCGATTGAACAGGGCGAGAAGTTGGTCTTTAAACTCCTGTGACAGGTGGCGCAGGAACTGTTTGTGGACTCGATCTGGGCCTGGTGTGGTATCAGGGCAGGCAGTGAGGGCACTCTGAAACTCCCAGTCAGTGAATGGGGCATTGTATGGTTCTCGCCGACGTGTGTAGAAAGACAACTGCCTCCGCTCGAACTGTTCTTTGCGAGCGCGGAAGCCCGCAATATACGCAGACGTCACAGAGGTGCTGGCATAATGGTCCGCCATGTGTTCGGAGATAGCAGCTGGATCCATGCATATAGTACCCCGAATGATCAAGCTGGGGATTCCTCCCTGTGGTCGGTACCCAAAAAGGCGCCGAACCTGTGACCATACCCGAGATGGGGCGGCACGCGAGCCAATGGTAGCGGCATATCTCTCCCAACAGTCCTGCTTACTCTGGCGTATCAGCCTCCGAGCTTGAGCCCGAAGACGTTTGAAAGCGATCAGGTGCTCTACGCAAGGGTGGCGCCGGTGGCGCTGGAGTGCCCTACGACGTTCCCTGATGGCCTCAGCAATCTCTGCAGACCACCATGGAACCGACTTGCGCCGAACTGAGCCAGTGGTGGTCGGAACACTGGCTTCAGCAGCGGAAATGATGGCGCTAGTAATGTGATGAACAGCCTGATCAACGTCATCTGGGAGTGGAGGGATCGCCCTAGTAGCTGAGGTGTAAGCAGGCCAGTCAGCCCTACACAGGGACCAACGGGGCAAACGAGTTGGAGGTTGGTATTGGAGAAGAGAGATATGGATGGGGAAGTGGTCGCTACCACATAGGTCATCGTGGACCCCCCAATGAAGCTGTGGTAGAAGACTTGGGCTGCAGAGAGAAAGGTCTATAGCCGAGTATGTGCCATGCGCCACACTGAAATGCGTGGGGGCACCGGTATTAAGAAGGCAGCAGTCCAGCTGTGCTAGTAGAACTTCAATGTCCCTACCGCGACCTGAGACCTGAGAGCCACCCCACAAGGGGTTGTGGGCATTGAAATCCCCCAATAGAAGGAATGGTGGGGGAAGTTGTGCGACCAAGTTCGCAAGGTCTGCAGGAGACACTGCCTCATCCGGAGGAAGGTAGAGTGAGCAGATGGTAATGTCCTGTCGTGCCTGAATTCTCACGGCCACTGCCTCAAGCACTGTGGTAAGTGGCACCGGTGAACTGGGGACAGTGGCAAGAACGTAAAGACAGACTCCTCCGGATACCCTGTTGTGTGTTGCACGATTTTTATAATAACCCCTATACCCACGAAGGGCAGGAGTCCGTTCAGCAGGAAACCAAGTTTCCTGTAGAGCAACACAGAGGGAAGGGTAGTGACAGAGCAACTGCTGTAACTCGGCCAAGTGGCGGAAGAAACCGCCACAGTTCCACTGCAGCACCACACTATCTCCCGACGTACTGGGCATATTTATGTAGGTGGTAGAGTAGGGCCCACAGGTTTCTCTGCAGCCACTGATGCAGCAGGCAGAGCCTCGGTGTCCATAGCTTCCAGAGTCTTGGCAATTTCCAAGTCTTCAGGGGACGCGAGGATTTCCACCACGTCCTCGGAAGCAGACGATTTTTGTGGTGGCATGGTAGCCACCTGAGGTTCTTTTGTTTTAGATTTTTTCTGTTTCTCTCGCTGGTCCTTCGGCCTCTCACGCTGGGAGGGCTTGGCAAACTCAGTCTCAGGGACGGAGGTTGTCCTTGAGGCCCTACGACCAGCTTTGGGTGGCACTTGGTGCCACTCACTGGCTTCCACTGAGCCAGTGGGAGAGACCGAGGGAGAAAGGGATTCAAGTGATCCCTTCCTCGCGAGAGGAGCCAGAGCAGGCTGTTGTTGCTCTGGCTCATGTGTGGGGACCGACGTCCCCGTTGGTTGGGGGATTTTTGCTTCCAAGGCAGGGGGTTTGGAAGCAACAGTGTGAGATGTGCCCCCTACCACCAAGGGGGCAGATGGTGACGATTGGGCTCGAGGGCCCACTGTGATAGACGGAACTGGCGGTAAACTTGTCTGTGGAAATGGTTTCGTGGCTGCTGCATATGATGTTTTGATGCTGACCGGGTGGAGTTTCTCATATTTCCTCTTGGCCTCGGAATAAGACAGCCTATCCATGGTTTTGTATTGCATGATCTTCCTTTCTTTGTGCAGTACAGAGCAGGTAGGCGAGCAAGGTGGGTGCTGCTGTCCACAGTTAACACAGACGGGAGGTGGTGTACAAGGTACGTCTGGGTGTGATGGACGACCACAGTCCCGACAGGTGGAGCTGGCGGTACACCTGGAGGACATGTGCCCGAACCTCCAGCATTTAAAACAACGCATAGGGGGAGGAACGTAGGGCTTTACGCCACACTGGTAAATCATCACCTTGACCTTCTCAGGCAATGAGTCGCCCTCAAAGGCCAAGATGAATGCACCAGTGGCGACCCTGTTGTCCTTCGGACCCCTATGGACTCGCCTTATAAAGTGGAGACCTCGCCGTTCCAAGTTCTTGCGGAGTTCGTCATCTGACTGCAAAAGGAGATCCCTATGAAAAATCAAACCCTGTACCATGTTCAGGCTTTTGTGTGGGGTGATAGTAACGGGAACATCACCCAGCTTGTCACAGGCGAGCAAAGCCCGTGACTGTGCTGGGGATGACGTCGTTATTAAAACCGATCCCGATCGCATCTTTGACATGCCGTCTACTTCTCCAAACTTATCTTCCAAGTTCTTGACGAAAAAGAGGGGTTTCGTTTTCATGAAAGATTCACCATCAGTCCTAGTACATACTAAATACCTTGGAGCATATTGTTGTCCTCGGCTACGAGATCTGCGTTCCTCCCATGGCGTGGCCAAGGAAGGGAACGACTGGGGGTCATAAGTCTCAGCATTGAAGTCTACTTTTCCTCTCTTAGAGACGGTGGTTAAACGCCCACCAGCGTTGCTTTGGGTCCTTTTCATCGTGTTCCCACGAGCAGCTAGGGAAATAAAGGTCCACCCAGGCAGAGCCCCGCTTGCCTGGGTAAGCCTTGTACAACTGAGGTGCGGCAGGTTCCTCAGAGGTTGCTCGCTAGCGGCTGTTCAACCTCAACAGCCATGCATCTCCTCGGCACGTAGCACACCTTGAGATTGAGGTTTTTTTTATAGAGGTTTATTCCGTCCTCGTGACCCGGGCGATTAAGCCAAGATCCCCGGGCTCTGAAACGTACAACGTTCCACCGCCGCGCCGAACGATGGTCGTTGAAGCACGCACAGAGCTTACGGTGTAGCGGACTGTTGGCGCGACACAGCCCACAGCTCAGGACCCCGGGTTCGCCAAGCCCGTACTCAGCAAATTAATGCTGAGCCCCTGAGGGGGCGCTGCAGAGAAAACAAAATAATTGTCGAGGAGGTGAACCCTAACAACGTGGATGGGAAACAATGGAACAGCTGACAGAGCCCTCATGCTTGGATACATCCAATGTACACAACAGCGAAATTGTGATGTCTATCTAAAACAGTTAGAAACCAAGATTGAAGAGTAGAAACCGAAATTTGATCCTCGCCAGGTATAAAAAACATTTGGGCCTCTAAGAAGCCAAGGTGGGACCCTGCCCCAACCTGTATATAAAACATTAATACCAGCCACTTCTATTTCTAAAAGGAAATTCTTTGTGTGAACTCAAACAGCCTTGTTGCTCTTTGACGATTATGAAAGAGCCTTTCCATCGGAGCCCGAGCAATGGTAAGGTATGGTGTGAAAGGTATGACCAGTGTTTTGTATGTCTGGCACACCATAAGTAACCATCACCTGACAGATGGCGGTGGTTCTGCAGCTTCAGGAAGAGACTATGGGGCTTGTCTTAAATCCCCCAGCTGTCAGCCGAATTCCTGCCTGGTGTTCCATGTCCAACATCTTTAAATAAGAAGGGCGTGCAGACCCATACACTGTGCACCCGCAATTGAGACGAGATCGCACAAAGGCTTTGTAAAATCGGAGCAAACAGGTTTTGTCTGATCCACAAGAATTGCGGCTAAGAAATTTTAAAATCCCCAGAGTTTTGAGGCACTTTGTCTTCAAGACCTTAAGGTGAGGCAAACATGTGAGTTTAAAATCAAACGTGAGGCCCAGAAATCTCACCGTGTCTTTCAAAGTCAGAAAATAGCCCTTCATCTGCAGTTCAGGTAAATTAGCAACAGTATGTTAACGGTTAAAAAGAATACAGACTACTTCATCGAAAACTTAAAACCAGTCTTTCCTGCACATTCATCCAAGCATCTAAGAGTTAGCTGCAACTGATGAGGATTGTTGCAAGGCTAGAATAAGAATAAAAAGCAGTGAAGTCACCCACAAATAGAGAACCCACAGCAGTTGGAGACAGCAGCCATGCATGTGTGAGTGGGTGGGTGAGTGTATGCATGTGATTCAACTTCTGACGAAGGCTCTACAGGACAAAAGCTGAGGATAATTTGCCTTTCTGTGACTCATTGTTATGTTTGTGTAGTGAATAGCAATCTATCCTTTTCCATATAGTATTTTAAAGATGTCACTTCAGGCATTCTATACATATGCTATTGCTAACATAAACATATAAGCAATAATCCATTTCATGCCATAAATTCCTAGGTATATGTGGAGTTGAGTGTATTATGGATGCAAGTCCAGATTTCTGGAACTGTTTCCTGCAAAAGTCTTTACATTATATAATAAAAGTAAGCCATTGGATGTCAGTTTCAGCAATCTAGGTGGCCAAGAGTAGAACACAGCATCATCTGGTTTATTATGACCAATCCAACAGTTTGAGAGACATTGACGTCCAGTAAAATGAATGATATTATTTCCTCAATAAGGAAGTACTCCATTTTGTTGAGAGATGTTATTTTGACTTTTATGTTATACATAATTTGTATCATTATACTAGAATTTATTATGTAATTATAGCTAATTGCTATAATCCTTGTCAGTGACCTATATTTACTCACAATTCTTGCTTGCCCTTTAACAAATGTTCCAATGTTTGTTAAGCTTATGGGACTTAACTACGGGGTCATCAGTCCCTAAACTTACAAACTACTTACGAACTAGGACGGCACAAATATCCATGCCCGAGGGGGGATTCGAACCCCCAACCGTAGTGGCCGTGCTGACCGTGACCGGAGCGCCTCAGTCACCTCGGCCACCGCGGCCGGCGCCCTTTAACAGTTGCCTAGTTCAGTTTAAGATTTTCTTTTCTTTTGGAGTTCATGCCTGCAACATCTTTTACCATTTGACTGAGTACCCAGAGTAAATAAATGATCCTTTCATCTACATTGCTTCGTTTGTCACTTTCTGAATAACAATTGTGAACTGAAAGAAAATTTAGATGATGGCAAGCATCTTGATATATTTACCTGCAGTGTTGAACTGAAACTGTTGTAGATGTTCATATATAACTCGATGGAAACGTGTACCCAGTTCAAACATCAGTGATTCAACATTTTTTCCATCCAAGCTGTCACGAATACGCTCTACCATGGTTCCCATGTATTGCACAACTGCTAAGCATGCCTGTCAATGAAACCATACAATATTATAGAAGGAGACTTTCCTGGTGGGAAAAATATGTATAAAATAAAATAAAGATTGTTTGACATACCCAAAGTACAGGCTCATCGATAGAAACATAAAACACACACACAAACATTCAAGCTTTCGCCACCACTGGCAGCTTCTTCAGGAAAAAGAGGAAGGAAGGAGAGGAGAAAGGGAAGGACATGGGTTTTAAGGAAGTGGAAAAGGAGTCATTCCAATCCCAGGAGTGGAGAGACTTACCTTAGGGCACAAAAAGGAAGGTAAACAAACCACACATATCTACACGCAAACACACCTTGCCTAGGTATGCATGGCTGTACCGTTCATTCGGTTGCGATGAAGCTTTGCCAACATATTTCTTGCACTTTTGTAATGGTTATCGACATAATTAAATGACTGTAAGACACATAGTTCAGGATATATGCCCCCACATCAATAAGGAACTGTGCCGTCTCGATAAACCCAGATTCAAACGCAACTTTGAATGGTAAAATGTTTGCTGACAAGATTGATAAGTTTGTAAGTCGCGGTTCTCTTCAAATTTGGTGGAACTTCAGGAACTTTTGCATCTGTCTTGGTATTTAAGTAAGTAATTATGCTACTTTGTCATGTCTCACATGAATGTTTCACCAATTTTGGAGTTCCACTTTTGTGAGCAGTGTAAGAATATACTTTTTTACTTGCAAAATAGGCTACTATATCATTGATCTTTTCCTTGCCATTAAATATGTATCCAATTTTTTCCGAATTGATGATTTCCCTTTGTTTTCCTTCACTAATGTCAAATCATTCTTTTCACTTTACACAATATAGTATCCATTGATGTCGTGTTTAGTTTAATAAAGAACTGTAACTGTATTCACTATGATATACGTTGTCACTCGGTCACTACAGAGTGCTAACTGAAGTTTTCGGGTAACATTTCGGCAGACAAATTGGGCAGATACTTTGCTCTTTATTCACATATAACACATGGATATCCACGTTGCTCACAATTTTATCCGCAAAGTAAGAAATAAAGTGGGTATCTGCGGATATATCCATGGATATCCTCATCTGCGCAGATCTCTACTTATTATATTGTTGAATACCAATCTAGAATTTCCATTGTTAGACATTAACACATAAAAGAACAAACATTTTCAAAATATAAGTCATAAACATAGCATTTAAAACAGACAATTATATCAAAAAATACAATCCAAAGAATAACATAAAATACATACATGTACAAGCAAGCAGACAGCTACAATTTAATCTGTGTTGAACAGTATGAAATAACAACATTTGGACCTGCTGCGACTCAACTTTTGTGGAAATTTTGAGAGAAAATATAATCACAAAAATACTACAACAGAAAATAAGATAAATCATGAAAACCACCACCTAATCTTACAAGAAAATTATCGCATATGCAAAACAAAATGCTAAAAAAAAAAAAAAAAGTACTACTAAGTGACCAAATAAATATGAGTAACCAATCACTGTTTACACCAATGGAGCATGTAATATATATATAAATCTCAATATATGATCACAAAACCAATTTCTTTCCTAAAAATAACAACAATAAACTGTTTAATTGTGCACACATACAGTGAAACAAAGCACTGTTGAAAGCTAAAAGAACATAGTTTGTAGCACTTACAAAACTAATAACAATCACTTAATGCGCAGCATGTACAGTGAACATAACTTATCTCTTTGCTCGAGCGTTTCTGCTCCAGTCTGGACTCTTTGTGTTTTTTGGTACACATGTGTTTTTGTATCTTGCTATTAATGAAGAAAATTCTCCTCAGAGATGATAAATATTGTTAAAAATGAGATAGAATGGCTGGTCAGTACTTACCATTGTGCTGTACCGCCGATAGTAACACAAAAGTAGAATCAGAAAAAAGGGGACAAAAAGGACAAGCTTTCAGAACACAGTTCCTTCGTCAGGTGGGAGAGAAGGGAAGAAGAAAGGATGGGAACAGAAGGGAAAGGTAGTTCACATCCTAGGTCATGAAGGTGGTGTTTCAGGAGTGTGGACGTCAGAGATACTGCCCAGAGATACTACCATCTCTGACGTCCACACTCCTGAAACACCACCTTCATGACCTAGGTCGTGAACTACCTTTCCCTTCTGTTCCCATCCTTTCTTCTTCATTCTCTCCCACCTGACGAAGGAACTGTGTTCTGAAAGCTTGTCCTTTTTGTCCCCTTTTTTCTGATTCTACTTTTGTGTTACTATCGGCGGTACAGCACAATGGTAAGTACTGGCCAGCCATTCTATCTCGTTTTTAACAATATTTGCATCTTGCTACATTGACTGTAATGAATGTCATTCTATACTAAGTATGTAGTGATTTCTGTAGCCTCTACCACAGAGGTGCCCCCAAAATGTTTCTCTTTCCAACTTTGTCATTTTTTTTATTATTTGTGTAATAACTACTACCTGTGGCCCATGCTACACTGTCATGAGATACTCACTGATTGCAATCGGTGGCACTACTTCTGTGCCTACCACACCTGCCATGTTCACACGTACTACTGACTTCTCACTTTTGGCAGCAGCCTTTCTGTTCGTTCCTCCACTCCCCATACTTCCTGCCATTTCACCGTAACACCAGGCAGAGGTGTCCTTTCTGTGACACAATGTAGCACCCAAGCTACCATTGGATTACGTGGATCTGCATTGTGTGAGCCAATATCCTGAACTACCAGCACACATATGCAATAATCCATAAGCATGGCTTGTGCCGGTAGAAAATATTTTCAATACACACAGCATCACCAGTGATGACACACATTTTGTGTGCTTGTGTTGAGCCTCCAAGAAATACCTGATTTGTTCAATGATCTCACCTAAGTAAAATAAAATGAATTCACCTTCGGTCACAAAATTGTGTTTTATCTTGTTGTTGTTGTTGTTGTTGTTGTGGTCTTCAGTCTGGAGACTGTTTTGATGCAGCTCTCCACAATACCCTATCCTGAGCAAGCCTCTTCATCTCCACATAAGAACGGCAACCTACATCTGTCTGAATCTGCTTACTGTATCCATCTCTTGGTCTTCCCCTGCGATTTTTTCCCCACACACTTCCCTCCAATGCTAAATTCACAATTCCTTGATGTCTAAGAATGTGTCCTACCAATCTATCCCTTATTTTAGTCAAGGTATGCCAGAAATTTCTTTTCTCCCCAATTCTGTTCAGTACCTCCTCATTAGTTATGCGATCCACCCACCTAATCTTCAGCATTCTTCTGTAGCACCATATTTCAAAAGCCTCTATCCTCTTCCTGTCCGCACTGTTTATCATCCATGTCTCACTCCCATACAAGGCAACACTCCACACAAATGCCTTCAGAAAGGACTTCCTTAGGCTTAAATCAATATTCGATGTTAACAAATTTCTCTTTTTCAAGAACGCTTTTCTACCCGTTGCCATTCTGCATTTTATATCCTCTGTACTGTGACCATCATTTGTTATTTTACTGCCCAAGTAACAAAACTCATCTACCTCCTTTATTGCTTCGTTACCCAATCTAATTCCTTCAGCATCACCTGATTTTCTTACACTGCACTCCATTACCTTAGTTTTGCTCATGTTAATCTTCATCTTATATGCACCTTTCAGCACACTGTCCATTTCGTTTAACTGCTCTTCCAGGTCCTTTGCTGTCTCTGACAGAATTACTATGTTGTCGGCAAAACACAAAGTTTTTAATTCTTCACCCTGAACTTTAATTCCTTCTTCAAATTTCTCCTTGCTTTCCTTTATAGCTTGCTCAATGTACAAATTGAATAACATTGGAGAAAGGCTACAACCCTGTCTTACTCCCTTCCCAACCACTGCATCCATTTCATGCCCTTCAACTCTGACAACCACTGTCTGGTTTTTGTACAAGTTGTAAATAACCTTACGCTCCCTATAATTTACTCCTGCTTTTTTCAGAACATTAAAGAGTTTATTCCAATCAACATTGTCAAAAGCCTTCTCCAAATCTACAAAAGCTAGAAATGTAGATTTGCCTTTTCTTAATCTATCTTCTAGGATAAGCCGTAAAGTGAGTATTGCCTCCCGTGTTCCTACATTTCTCCTGAACCCAAACTGATCTTCCCCGAGGTCGGCTTCTACCAGCTTTTCCATCCTTCTGTATATAATTCGTGTTAATATTTTGCAACCTTGACTTATTAAACTGATGGTTCCATAGTTTTCACACCTGTCTGCACCTGCTTTCTTAGGGATGGGGATTATAACATTTTTCTTAAAGTCTGAGGGTACTTACCTGTCTCATACATCTTACACACCAGGTGAAAAAATTTTGTCATGGCTGGTTCTCCCAGAGACTTCAGTAGCTCTGAGGGAATATCATCTACTCCAGGGGCCTTGTTTCGACTTAGGTCTTTCAGGGCTCTGTCAAAGTCTTCTCTCAATACAGTATCTCCTATTTCATCTTCATCTACATCCTTCTCCCTTCCTACAATATTGTCTCGGAGTTTATTTCCTTTGTAGAGCCCCTTTATATACTCTTTCCACCATTCAGCTTTCCCTTCTTTGCTGAGAACTGGTTTTCCATCAGTGTCCTTGATATTCATAGAGCTGTTTTTCTTATCTCCAAATGTTTCTTTTATTTTCATGTAGGCTGTATCTATTTTTCCCCTATTTATACATTCTTCTACATACTTGCATTTGCCTTCTAGCCACTCCTTCCTAGCCATTTTCCACTTCCTGTCAATCTCATTTCTTAGTTGTCTGTACTCCAATTTGCACGTTTCATTTACTGCATTTTTATATTTTCTCCTTTCATCGATTAAATTTAGTATCTCCTGTGATATCCAAGGATTTTTTGTAGGTCTTTCCTTCCTACCTATTTTGTCCTCTGCTGCCTTCACTATTTCATCTCTCAATTTTACCATTCCTCCTCAACTGTTTTATTTTCCCCTGTTTCTGTCAATTGTTGCCTAAAGCTCCCTCTGAAATTCTTAAGAACTTCAGGTTCCTTCAATTTATCCAAGTCCCATCTCCTTATTTTCCTACCTTTTTGTAGTTTCTTCAGTTTCAGCCTACAGTTCATAACCAACAAGTTATGGTCGTAGTCTATATATAGTCTATAGTGTTTTATCTTACACAATGCATTTTGAGCCATGAGGACTCATCGTCAGGTACCTCTATGATTTTTTATACAAGTTTAAAGGCCTCGGCTTATTAAAAAGTGGTGCACAAATAAGTCTGGTGCAGTATGATAATTGTCCGTCCTTTGTATGTATAAATGTTTGTAAATCTATCAGACCAAACTGCGTGGTCATCAGTCCGTAGCTTACAAACTACTTAAACCTAGGTAAACTAACCTAAGGACAAACACACACACCCATGCCCCAGGGAGGACTCGAACCTATATGGCGAGCAACCGCGCGCTCCGCAGCGAGACACTTTAGACCACTCGGCTCCTCCACCACGGCTATGTATAAATAATCACCAACACAAACACTTCTCATCTTGAGACACATTGTGGAAAATTAAGATCTCACCTAAGGTAGACAAGTATGTGTATACCAAGTGCACCACAATCAAGAGACTTTCTCACCTCATCAGTGTGACTATTAATGATTTTATTCACACCAAAATCCTCACTGACAAGCCCCCATAGGAGTTGTGGAGATGTTTGGGTGCACAAATCAACCCAGCCGTCATGCCCGATAGCCTGCTCTGACCTCTATGGCTTTTCAATATGCCTGTGAGCTCCAGTTGTAGCTGCTTCCATGAACGACCAAAACAATTGATGAGAAGATGTGGCTTGTGAAGTCTACCAACCATGTGCTCACACACCATTTACTGATAGCTATGGTCATACTCACAACGCAGTTCTTGGTTCCAGTTGCACGCCAGAGTTCGTGCCATTTGTAGTGCAACTGTCTTATCGCCTGTCCATGATCCTGGCGGCAGGTCTTCGCCTCGCTCACCGAGCATTCCACCCGCTGTGCCTACCTCCTCGCCTTTGGCCACCAAGTCACAAGGCCAACAGCAGCCACACCCCATCTATCCGCAACACTGGTACCATGTCACACACAGTGATGCAGCACACTGCTGTTGCCCACTGCGCACATACCCAACTGCGCACGGCAGCCCACAGTAGGTGTAGCAGGACACCCTGATGTACTGCAGCACCCAAATGACATTCAACCTGGCAGACTGTTCGTCACTGATCTCTGTATGAAGGTGCAGGTTTTGGTCAATACGGGAGCAGAATCTACCGTTTTGCCATGACTGTGGTGATTGGTCCACTCTTTCCGGTTTTTCCCCTCTGGCTTCGGTGGACAGATCGGTGATCAAAGTACATGGTTTAATGGACAACACAGTGCACCTCACTGACAGTATTGCTCCGACATGGACATTTCACGTGGCTTCGGTAGATTCAGCAGTGCTGGTTATGGACTTCCTTTGTCACTTCTGTTTATTGGTGGGCATTATGTTACCAGCACTCCTGCCACGTGCCAATCTGAAGATTTATGCCACTTACACACACATTCCGACAGACAAATTGATGCTGCAGAAACTTCATGCTCTGGTCAAGTGAATAATGATTTTCAATCTGAACAATTGGATATGCTCCTGGCCCTCATACAACTTCATGTGGTCGTGATTGGATTATGTGCCAAAAACACTGACTTGCACAGTAAGCTTCAAGATGTCACATGCGAGTTCATCAATGCCCACACTGAGATTCTTCGTCCCTACACCTCATCTCTTGCACCACATGTCGTGCCACCTACCGCCGACCCATAGAAACCTGCTATCAGCACTTTCCGGCAACAGTAAAGAGGCACAACAGTTACAGACCAGGTTAACAGCACAGTAGCAGCAATTGCTAATTCCTTGGCTCCTCCTCTCCCTCTTCCCTTTCAAATTGCAGTGGTTACTAACGGCATCTGCCACATCATTAATGCTACTTTCGTGCCCTCTGTGTGACTCAAAGCATGTTGCCTTGCTCTCAAAAAACTGATTGCATCCAAGAATGCCTTTCTAGAAATGCTTCAGTCTGGCAGCTGCATCCAGCGACTGGTGAATGCCAATCCATATTGTATGTAAAAAAGATTGTTCTTTCCTCCACTGTGGCAAGTATTATGCCCTCAACACTCATGCTATCTTAGGACAGCTATCCAATCCCCAACATTAAGAATTTTTCACTCCTCTTCAATGGTGCTTGAATCTTCAGCATCCTTGACTGTAAGAAGGGTGGCCCATTCTGACATCTCTAAGACAGCTATTTTTACACCATTTGGTCTCTATGAATCATGCCCTATGGGTTAAAAAAAAAAAGGCAGCGCAAACCTGGCAGAGGTTCATTGATTTATTGTTTCATGACCTGCCCTTTTGCTTCGTCTAAATATAAATAACTTATATGCAAAGGAGATTAGTGACTCAATAGAAGAAGCTGAAAATACAATGCTGAGAGACAAGGTTATGTAGGAATTCACAGATGGGATCAGTGTGGTAGAGATTGCACACGGAGAACTAACACAGTTGGCTGAGTGACTCATCTTTACTCTAGACCATTACAGGTTTAGCCTATTATCCTCAGAAGCAGGGCCACCAGTGAACAACTGAGCCATATGGAAGCTCTGATGCTATATCTGCACACTATTTCTTGTGGGTATGATCACCAATCAGCTGACTACCAGCATAAAAGGTCACCACCAAACTGTGGCCAAGAGCAAAGTTGACCAGCCATTGGCAAAGTGCACTACTGGGCACAACATGCTCAAGTTCAATGGCTAATTCACAACCTATTACAATGGATAATGACCTCTAACTACATATGCAAGTAATCCTTGCTACATTGTATTCACTCCTGTAATCCTCCTGGCCTTAATCACAAATAACCCACTGCAGCCACATCCTCTACACAACATTATCCACTTCCTCTGTTCTGTCATCACATCCCAATCCAAACCTCCACATCACCATGCTCCTTTCAAAATCACTAGCTCTAATGCCAGTGTGTCACATTCCTAGCACAGCAACATGCAGCCTCCCTCCAAGCCAGCCCAACTATCTACCCCAACACTTTTCCTAATACATTTTAGTTTGTTGAAGTGTATATAATAGAGCAGTTTTTTTCCAACCTTTTCAAAAATGCAACCCATTTCCAAATAAAAATACACTACTGGCCATTAAAATTGCTACACCAAGAAGAAATGCACATGATAAATGGGTATTCATTGAACAAATATATTATGCTAGAACTGACATGTGATTACATTTTCACGCAATTTAGATGCATAGATCCTGAGAAATCAGTATCCAGAACAACCACCTCTGGCCGTAATAACAGCCTTGATATGCCTGGGCATTGATTCAAACAGAGCTTGGATGGCGTGTACAGGTACATATGCCCATAAAGCTTCAACACGATACCACAGTTCATCAAGAGTAGTGACTGGCATATTGTGATGAGCCAGATGCTCGGCCACCATTGACCAGAGGTTTTCAATTGGTGAGAGATCTGAAGAATGTGCTGGCCAGAGCAGCAGTCGAACATTTTCCGTATCCAGAAAGGCCCGTACAGGGCCTGCAACATGCAGTCGTGCATTATCCTGCTGAAATGTAGGGTTTTGCAGGGATCGAATGAAGGGTAGAGCCACAGGTCGTAACACATCTGAAATATAATGGCTACTGTTCAAATTACTGTTGACACGAACAAGGGGTGACCGAGACGTGTAACCAATGGCATCCCATATCACCACACCATGTGATAGGCCAGTATGGCAATGATGAATACACACTTCCAATGTGCATTCACTACAATGTCACCAAACAGAAATGCAACCATCATGATGCTGTAAACAGAACCTGGATTCATCCAAAAAATATGACATTTTGGCATTCGTGCACCCAGGTTCGTCGTTGCGTACACCATCGCAGGTGCTCCTGTCCATGATGCAGCATCAAGGGTAACCACAGCCATTGTCTCCAAGCTGATAGTCCATTCTACTGCAAGTGTCAAACTGTTTGTGCAGATGGTTGTTGTCTTAGAAACATCCCCATCTGTTGACTTAGAGAATGAGATGTGCCTGCATGATCCATTACAGCCATGCAAATAAGATGACAGGCATATCGACTGCTAGTGATAAGAGGCCGTTGGGATCCAGCACGGCGCTCCGTATTGCCGTCCTGAACCTACCGATTCCATATTCTGCTAACAGTGATGGGATTGCGATCAACGCGAGCATCAATATCGCGATACGATAAAATGCAATCGCAATAGGCTACAATCCGACCTTTATCAAAGTCGGAAATGTGATGGTACGCATTTCCCCTCCTTACACAAGGCATCACAACAACTTTTCAACAGGCAATGCTGGTCAACTGCTGTTTGTGTATGAGAAATCGGTTGGAAACTTTTATTATGTCAGCACGTTGTAGGTGTTGCCACCGGTGCCAACCTTCTGTGAATGCTTTGAAGAGCTAATCATTTGCATATCATAGCATCTTCTTCCTGTCAGTTAAATTTCGGGCCTGTAGCACGTCATCTTTGTGCTGTAGCAGTTTTAATGGCCAGGAGTGTATTCTGGCTACCACCTTTGAAATAAAAATATTCTGGCAACACCCTCCTCACCGTAACAAACCTATTTTATCTTAAAGTATACCAATTTAATATTCTTTCTTTTGCTATGGCTTTCTTTTAAACTGTTGTATGAAATGTCTTTGTGTATTTTTTGGAAGGAACACATAAACCTATTTTTACATGATTTCTGACAGAAAAATATATTTTGATTAACAAATGTTTTGCATTTCAGGCAAGACTCAGAAGCAAATTACACTCATTAAGAAAGGTCCCACTGTATAGATAATTTGTAAAGAAGTACATCCTTTTTCTTGAAATTTTCAGATTTTTTTTATTGTACCATGTTCTTTTACCTACTGATTGGTTCTTGAACACAGTTTTCAGTTCTTTGCACTTATTCATTCTTTTTTTCAATTAATAATGAATATTACACAAGGAACTTCATAATTTCAACATTAAATAAATTTCACTTAGGCCTAAGTTTCTGTAGTACTGAAACCATGATTATTTTATGGTGCAAGTACTTCCTCCTGTGACGCTGACCCCCTGAGCAAGCTTTTGCAGCCCCTGGGGGTCCTGAAAAACATTGTAATGGAGGATAGGTAGCAACTCATGCAAAGACAACTGCTGAGCTGCAGACAGGCACACATAAAAGACGCTCACATTCACAAAACTTGAATTTTTGGCCACAGCTTTCATCAGGAAAAGAGCATACATATATTAACACAACTGGAGTCAATTAACAGTGAATGAGAACAGGATGGGAGGGGGAAATATGCAGGACAAGGGTTGGGATAGAATGCTCCTTCAACAAATTCTATGCTCCCACAACCATCCTGGCCTCAACCTAATGTAACCTATCATCCCTACACCCCATGCAACAATTGTGCCCCTGCTCCATCCTATATCTCCTCCCAATTCATGTCATATTGTGTACCACCTATTTCACTGTCTTTTCTACATGCCTGTCTGCAGCTCGGAAATCATCTTTATGGCAAGTTGCTACCTACCAACTATTATTTACATTCTAACCTGGACTGCACATCGTTAGCTTCTTAAAGGATTCATCTGAAAGATTACATTGTCTTTTGTGTGCCTGTTGTTGAAAGAATATGCACTCTCAATTATAACCTCTTTCTGCTAAAATTGTTTGTTAGAAAAAAGAGAGTAGGATTCTAATTCAATCTACCAACTCTGATTTAAGTTCTCTCATTTCCCAAAACAGTATTTCTACTGGAACTAACAGGCTGTTACATTAACATTCATTACAGTTTGTTGTGTGTTTTTTTGGTTTGTGATTTCAAGGGACCAAACTACTTTGATCATTGGTCCTCGTTTCAAAAATACACTTATGGTCAAAAGCCAAACAAGAAAATAAACTCATCACAGGGAGCCCAGAGGGAAGAAAAATGGCAGGGTTTATACAAAGGAAAACACAAGAGAAGAGATACAAAGATGTACAAAAGAAAGTGGAATGAGTCGTTAAAACTTACGGCCTAGTGGGCCATTCAGATCACATGCGCCTGTATTATGCTCTGTTGGCTTGTGCTGGCCCAGCCGCGATACTTCACAGCCTAGCCACAGGAGGTCACGGCCGTATAAGATAGCTGACATGAGCTGCGCACCATCTGCCGGCGGCCCATTGTCAAACGGCCAGAGTGACAGCCGGCTCGGTCTTCAAATGTACTCGGAATGTTCAATAAATTGTTTGTGCCAAACGGTGTTCACTTTAGTGGCGACGAGATTTATGGTAGCGTGGTCTTCCTGCCACAGTCATGGCAGAGCACTTTAGCGCTTTGCTAATGAATCTGCAGTTGTTGCCGGAAGTTTTGGCTAAACAGAATGCTTCCCTCACAGCATCTATTGACACCTTGACTAGGGCTGTGACACAAAGGTCGGGTTGCGGTCTTCTCTAACTGTTCCTTCATTTCCTCACTTTGACAACAATGCTGAGGATTGGTCCGACAACAAACAGCATTTACGCCAACACTTCATAGCTTTCCAGATGTGTGATGAAGGTAAGCAAAAAGCTTATTTCCTTTCGTGGCTCTCACCTCATCTTTTTCGATTACTGGGCGATTTGGCGCCACTTCAGACACAGACATCCCTTTCCTTTTCAGATATCTGTTCTCTCTTTGAGGCATATTTTTGCCGTCACTCTCATGTGGTGTTGGCCTGCATCTCATTCTACTGTTCACATAAACAGCCGGGTCATCGTACCATGCCTGGGCCACAGAACTGCATGGGCTGGCCCTTTGTTGTTTGTTTTGGTCTGAGCTGCATGATGATTTGTATGTGAATTCTATGGTCTGCGATGTTTTGATCCCTCATTAGCAGAGGTTTTGTGTATTGCGTGTGCATTTGGTTTCTGAGGCCATGGGGGTCAACTTTCCGCTTGGGGGAAAATATCCTCCATTGCCGATTTGGCCCAGTTATCCACGGCACCAGTTTCTTCAGTGGCTGTTGTTGTGTCACCCTCCCCTCCCTCCCTCCTGACACCACGACACCCACCTGTGTTGTACGGGCGGGTGGAAAGGTGACAATAAAATGATAATTTCATTGTTAACATTAGCACACTAGGCTGGCACTGCCATAAATAAAATTTTATGCAAACAGCAGTCACAGAAATCGCACTTCAGTGTGGAGGGATACATGTTGTGGGTTTGTAAAGTGTGATTGTAAACACTGTCAAATCACAACGAAGACTCACAGATACTTAAAAGTAACAGTCACAGAAATAATTGATATAGGAAATTTACAGTTTAGCCCATCCCTACAACAAACGTGTGCAATATATAGTTCATTAGCTGGTGTTAACATTGAATCCAAAATGGATAGATCCCAGCCTCCATAAGTAGGCTCCAAACCCTCCAAGCAGTGGGAAGAACCACAAACCCACCCCCCCTGTTCGAGCGTAAAATAAAATCTTATAACTGAAAATAAAATCCACTCTCGCAGAGATCATCATACGGTGACCGGTGAAATGACGGGCAGAGAGGAGGAGAAGTGAGTGAAAGATCTACAGTGGAGAAAGTACCGTGAGTGGTATTAAAATGGGTTGGGGAACCATAATTGATAAGGCACAGGAACGGGCCTACAAGGCAGTCCTGGCTAGATATATGAGCAATGTCCCACGAAGGATGATCAGCATAAAAGTCCCGCAAGAATGAGGAAGGGAGGGTGGAGTTGCTGAAGGAGAACAGTTAGAGCAGCAGATGTAGGTGGCCTGCCAAGGGGATGTATAGATTACGAATTGTTAACAGAGTGTCCCTGTACTAACAATATTCCGATGTACTAATCAGCAAACTCCTCCAGATGGCTATAAGGGACCAACCCGGTTCCAACAGAAAGTATGGAACCTACAGATGGTCGGTGAAGGTGAAAAAAAAAATGTGATTCCTGCAGAATTGCATAAGCTGTGGAGTAAAAGAAAAATTATTTTTAACTCCAGGAGGTGACAGTAATAGCCATTACAGTTCCATTGGATGGGAACAGCACAAGAATCCTGATGAGAAGTGAATGGATTTAAGCAGTGTTAATGTCTGTCACCAATGAGGAAGAGATGACATCTATAAACAGTGAGTCAGACAAGTTTAGTGGGATTAATTGGTTGTGAGAACAAAGTTGGCACCTCAGGCAGTACCAAAGGAGCCTTGCACTGTGAATTTTGTTTCTTCTTCTTCTTTTCTTTCTCTCTCAGAGGGCAGGGCAGGTCCGAGAGAGAGAACTGGCGTCAGTGAAGTCTGGGCCTTATGAAGATCGGGTGACCTTGGTACTCACAGGTTGCGAGTCCGTGGTTGACTTGAGACAGAAGACATCTGATCTGGGGAAAGCCAAAAAGAGGCACCCAGAGAGAGAGAGAGAGAGAGAGAGAGAGAGAGAGAGAGAGAGCACCTTCACTGATAAGTGCCAGAGAAGGGTTGTACCAGACTGACCTGGAGTTGCTTATCAGTTTGAAGGAGGAGATTCCAATGAAAAATAACTTCCTGGACCATATTTAAAGACTGGTGAGGGGTTATAGACAGCAGAAAGTTGCCAAGATAGCCACAGGCACAGAGAGCAGCAGATTGGGTGGCAGACACACTTTTGATCAGTATGGAGCCAGAGCGTATCATACTCATTGAGTCGATGTCACTATCTTTTCCTATCTTCCACAAAAAACAGTGCCTTGCTGGGGGTGAAATTACTTCTGTCTATCCTGGTGCAGACCAAGTAGCACGGAAAGGTTTTCAGCCCAAGTGTGCTTGTCACAAGTCACAAGTAGCAGCATTAAAAGTGCCATTCCTGTCTCCAGATATAGCCATAGAATAACCATTTTGCAGTTTCACATGTTTCATGTGCAAAACATCCACCCTGGTGCAACCCACTCCAATCAGGGCCTGTCCCCATGAGTGCCACCGAGCTGCAGCAAAGGCCACCTGGCACAATGCCCATTGCCGGGAGTCCTGATACCCCAGGAGGACAGGCATCGACTTCTTGGCCTGCATAAGGAGGCAACATCTCGGGCATCAGCAGTATGATTCCTACGTTGTTGGAGGGCTCAGCCAGAAGGGTACATAACAGCTTCCACTCCTCCACCCCACATGGACTGACTGCAAGTGCTGGAGACCTAGCAGGGGTAGGGGGCTACTATGGGGAGGGAAGAGGGAAAGGAAGGGATGTGGATCCATTCCGTAGGGACTAGGTAGGGAGTCCTTCCCCAAAATGACTCACACTGTTAACTGCAATTTTGTAGTGAAGGTCAAACCCCAAGGGGGACCAAACTAGCCCAAAAACTGGGGGGAAACAGCAAAGATACCAAAATGAATAAAACCATCATCAGAACCATAAGAATAGCCAGGCTATCTTAAAGGGAAACACCTAGAAACATGAAATCGGCAGGGAGATAGAAAGAATTGGGACGGGAAGATGGAAACTGGGAGTGGTAATGCAGCCTGAGAAAATAAGAAAGGCTGCAATGGCTTGGGGACCTGCACATACCTACAAAAAAGCTGTCAGCCCCCTGGGAGAAGGGGGGGGGGGGGGGAGGAAACTAGATTATCAGTGATGGAGCAGCCTCAGCAGTAACCACCCAGAGACTTAAAAAAGCCAACCCAACCACTGGCTCGCTATGTAACTGAGCAACTTGGTGAGGCTAATGGAGCAGTAGCTATCCACATCTAGCAAGTTCTTACTAGGTTAAAGTACTCGGATGATAATACTTTCTTCCTACTGCAACAAGAACTTGCACTCGCTACAGATGCAATTAAAGATGGCACGGATATGACACTGGGCATCCACTGAGAGGTGTTTATATTTGATATTGAATGTAGTCTCATCCTAGATGCTTTATCAGAATCATGGTCAAGGTGAATGAGGTGTTTGCAATCACTGAATGAAGCACAGTATTATTAGAGGTGGTGTGTATTAAATGATAGATACTTTAGTTCCAGTTGCTCTTTTAGGGTACAAAAGGCTGGTTGGTAATTCTCAGACACAGAATTCGAGGCATAATGCTCAGAAAAGTGTTCAGCAACTCTGTCTGAGTCTCTACAATCTGCTCAATTAATAGAAATCATAGGTACACACACAAGGGTATAGTATCCGTAAAGATGTCTGATCTTTGTCCACATTGGGATGGAGAGATACATGATCCAATGGTAGAAACATACCTTTCCCAGCACTCCTGCTTGCATCTTTTGATTAGTTGGCAGACTTGATCATGGAGCCATTTAAAGGCAATGAGGTACTCCATAAATGGGTGCTGCTTACAACATTGGAGGGCCTGCCTACAATCCCCAGTAGCCTCGGCGACTGATGACAACCACCAGGACATTGAACTCTGCCAGGAGAATCATGAAGAGCAGGGGATTGCAGACTTAGCAGCAGAAATAATGGCTGTAATTAGATTTTGGACCACCACATTGATGTTATCAAATGCTGGAGATTGAACAGTGGCAGCAGATGTGAAAGCATTCCAGCCAGCCTTGTTATGAGCCCATCTAGACAAACATTCAGAGGAGTTACACTGGACCAGTGACAGGAACATTGGAATATGGTTACAAATACACAAATATTCAAATACTTAGTAGGTGCCATGTGCCACACTGAAATGTATGGGAGTACCAGTAAGACAAAGATTGAGCTATGTCAGCAGGTATTCAATTTCTCTATCTCAGCCAGTAGTCATGGTTCCACCCCACAGAGGATTATGGGTATTAGAGCAACTCAAAATTAAGAAATGTGATGGAAGTTGAGAAATCAGTGCAGTCAATACAGTTCGATGTAGTTCACCATTTGGAGAAAAATGGTAATATTCTACAGTTGTCCTTATTCTGACAGCCACAGCCTCTAAAGATGTTTGAAGAGACACAGCTTCACTATATGTAGAGTTAAGGACATATATACATACCCCACCAGACAACCCACCATAGTTGTATGATTTCTGTAGTATCCCCAATAGCCATGAAGGGCAGGATTCCACAATGCTGGAAACCAGGTTTCATGAAGGGAAATCCAAAAAGGAAGCGAAATGCTTGAAAATTGTTGTAACTATGCTAGGTGATGGAAAAAAATTTGCAATTTCATTGGAGAATTATACTGTTGGTGTATTGTGAAGCCATGAACAAACCAAAAAAGCAATATAAGCCCCAGGGTCACCTGCTGGCTCCAATGATATCCACATCCATTGCTTCTGAGCCTACAGTGAGTTTTATGTCCTCAGGGGACAATAGGATCTTCACCCCATCCTCATAATTGGAAGTTGCAAGATGGAAGCCAACTGATTTCTTTTTCTGCACATTCTTTTTCTTCTTTCACTTTTGCTTTGGTTTTGAAGACTGGGAGAGCTTTTCTGAAGTAACTTTGGGAACTGAAGAGAAGAGGAAACCCTTCAACTTGCAGCTTGGGGTTTCTTCAGCCACTGGTGGAATCCACTTTCCCATTGAAAGAAACCAAGGGACCTCTTCCTTGCAAGAAGAGCCAGACAAGACACTGCTGTTTCTCCACCATAGCTATGGGGATCAGTATCCCCAAGGGATAGGATGGGGGGGGGGGTTGCTTCCAAAGTAAGTGTTTGGAAAGCAATGGGAAAAGGAGAGCCACAAACCAGCAAGAGTACAGGTGGAAACTGGAGGCCCTGAGGGCCCACATTGGAAAGCAATGATGTGGTTGCACAAAGGATGTCACCATAAGCACAGGGTTAAGCCACTCATTTTTCTCAGACTCTGGGTAGGTCAGTTTGTCCAGGTTCTTATACTCTATGATTTCCAAATCTTTCTGGAAAATGGTGCAGTCCAGTGAACAAGAGGAATGGTTCTGTCCACAGTTGAAAGAGATGGGAGGAGGGTGCACACAAGTGTTATTTGGATGTGATGGTACCCGTAATATCTACATAAGGGGCTGGAATTGCAGGGGAGAAACATGTGCCCTGATTTTCATCACTTAAAGCATTGTATAAGGGGAGAAAAATAAGGTTTTATGTCACACCAGTATATCATCACCTTAACCTTTTCAGGGAAAGCACTGGTGGCAACCATGTTGTCCTTAGGTTCTCTATACATGTTGGGCAAAATGTACACCTTATCACTGAAGATTGCCATGCAAATCATCAACCACCTGTATAAGGAGATGTCTAAGGAATATAATTCCCTTGGCCATGATTTAACTCTTATGACGAGTGAAACTGTTATGAGCTTGTTCAGAGACGAGGAGTGCCTACAACTGGACAGAAGATGCTGCTTCTATCAGAACTGAACATTTTCACATTTTGGACATTCCTGCCACTTCCCCAGACGTGTCCCCTGGTTACTTGAGAAAAGGCAGAGGCTTTATTGCCACAAACAATTCCCTATCAGTTCTTGTGTATATGAGGTATTTGTGAGTATCTCTCTTCCTGTCCTTTAGCCTACATTCCTACCATAGTGTAGCCAGGGGAGGGAATGATTTGCAGTAATATTTTTCAGCACTGACCAGAAATTTTCATAAATGGGCCATTTGACCATGACCATTATATGCTTTTGACTGATTCATCAAAGGTTAGCTGCCCCAATGCCACCCATGGATATTACCCAGCAATAACAGAGACCAACTGGTGAGAGGGCCACTGCTGGCAGTCCTGATGCCCCAGGTGGAATGGCATCAACTCCTTGGGATGTGCAAGGGTTAGTATCTTGGATATCAATAGTACGATCTCTGTGTTGTCAGGGGGCATTAACTAAGAGTACAATAAAGAATCCCCGTCCCCCTTCCAGCAGACTGGTTACCATGCTGGATATTGGGTGCAAGTGAGATCTATTATTAGTGGATACAAGAGATGACAGTACCCATTGGACATAATTGGTGCACCATATAAGGTGTCCTTGCCTATTGGCTGGCTTTTGAGTGCAATAACAGTTTCATTACTATAATGGATGCAACAGGTCTAAATGCACTATGGATATATGACACACCACAAAAGATGCCCTTCCCCAAATGGCCTTAATTAAAAAAATTTTTTTTTGAAACAAAGATCAAATCTGAATAGAGGTATGTATCTCTATGACCAGAAGGTTGTAGACTCCTTTTAGTCAACTTTTATGCACCCAAGTTCTAAATTTGTGCTCTTTTTCTAATTAGCACCACTGCATAGCTATCACAAAGCTATCTGATCTGGATAATTTTTGATACATAACTGAAAATTAAGACATCAGTATGAAAATGTTAATCTAAATTAATGTTAAATTTAATGGCATTTCTTTTCTTTATGTGGATTACAGCTTCTCGTGTGTGTGTGTGTGTGTGTGTGTGTGTGTGTGTGTGTGTGTGTGTGTAGATACAAGAACCATTAACATATATTTATTTAAAAGTGCTAACTGATACTTACAGGTGAGGCCAGTGTATCTAGGTCATCAGTTTCTGGTTTGAAATCTGTTTTCTTCTGCTCATTCTGAAGGTATATTTTTACTCCACCAACAATTGCATTAATTGACCTTTCAAAGAGGGAAAATGTCAATCATCAATTTACAATTATTTAAGACATTGTAGAAAATTAAGAACCTCAAGAATAAGGTATTTACACACCTGTCTAAACCTGTATCCAGTTTCAGTTCTGTCTGTTCCAGAATGTATTTCTTTTTTTGCAAACATTCGCCATGTTTAGGCGTGGACCTAGATTAAATATAACACTTAATTCAGGAGAAACAATACATTTTGCAAGAGTTTATGTAATAAAACACACACACAGCTCACAGATTCCCAAACTATATTTAAAATATAAGATTGCAGTGACTGAGGAAATCTAGAATTTGGAAATGAAACAAATGAGAAATTTTCAATCAAATCAAGAGCTAAATGCTTCAGATTTTATCAAGAAGCTACATTAGGAATATACCCACTACATTATGAGTCTCAAAACTGTAGTGGATACAGACTGACAAAGAAGTGTCCGTGTACAACCATGTTGTGAGATTGTTCTTTAGAATATAACCTAATTATCGTAATTTATTTACACAGATAAGAGTGTGTGAGTTTGTTTAATGTAGTTATTTGTAATTCATACCAATCCATGGTTTATTCTGATCTTGCTGAAATTTTTCACACTTGACCTACAAAATGAGGAACAATGTTGTCTACATAAGATTTCTGTGGTAACACGCGGCACATATGTTTGAACGGCACATTCATGTCTTTACAAAGAAGACCTAGTGATAACTTACACAACAAGAGGTACCACACTGTCAACAAACTGCTTCTCCAGTAAGTGAACGATGGCATTGCACTGCCGCACCACATCAAAGAAGTAAATCTGTGGTTGTGTTTTTGTTTCAGCCACAGGTATTCCTTGAAGTCCAAGTTCCAGAGCATAATCCAGGTATTCTTCCATCAAGTAATGCAGCAAAATTTCCAATATGTGGACTGTGTTGGTAGGTAGATCAGATTGTCTTGAAAGCTTTAACAAGAGAACTCTGATTAATTATTAGCAACATTTATCACAATGATTATCAAAGAAAAGTCTAGTCTAGTCTTGTGGTCTAATGCATAAGTGTGTGCCTAGAAACCAAAAGGTAATAGGATCTGATCCCAATCGGATCACAGAATATTTCTATCTGCCTTCAACCTACCTTCATCACTCAATGAAGTGAAGAATGTATGTTTACAATATGCCCCCCCCCCCCCAAATCTCTCAGTATGAATGTGGTACTTTTTATCTGATGATACTGGGAGATTTATACAATTGTCACACCTTAAATCACTTGTTGTTGTTGTTGTTGTTGTTGTCTTTAGTCCGAAGACTAGTTTGATGCAGCTTTCCACAATACCCTACCCTGAGCAAGCCTCTTCATATCCTCATAAGAATGGCAATGTACATTCGGTTGAATCTGCTTACTGTATTCACCTCTTGGTCTCCCTCTGTGGTTTTCACCCCACACACTTCCCTCCAATGCTAAATTCATGATTCCTTGATGTCTAAGAATGTGTCCTACCAATCGATCCCTTCTTTTAGTCAAGGTATGCCAAAAATTCCTTTTCTCTCCAATTCTCTTCAGTACCTCCTCATTAGTTACACAATCCAACCATCTAATCTTCAGGATTCTTCTGTAGCACCACATTTCAAAAGCCTCTATCTTTTTCCTGTCCTCACTGTTTATCGTCCATGTTTCACTCCCATACAAGGCAACACTGCATACAAATACCTACAGAAAGGACTTCCTTAGGCTTAAATCAATATTAGAGATGTTAACAAATTTCTCTTTTTCAAGAACGCTTCTTTACCCATTGCCATTCTGCATTTTATATCCTCTGAACTGTGACCGTCATTTGTTATTTTACTGCCCAAGTAACAAAACTCATCTACCTCCTTTATTGTTTCATTAGCTAATCTAATTCCTTCAGCATCACCTGATTTTCTTAGACTGCACTCCATTACCCTAGTTTTGCTCTTGTTAATCTTCATCTTATATGCACCTTTCAGCACACTGTCCATTCCGTTCAATTGCTCTTCCAGGTCCTTTGCTGTATCTGACAGAATTACTATGTCGTCGACAAAACGCAATGTTTTTAATTCTTCACCCTGAACTTTAATTCCTTCTTCAAATTTCTCCTTGCTTTCCTTTATAGCTTGCTCAATGTACAAATTGAATAACATTGGAGAAAGGCTACAACCCTGTCTGACTCCCTTCCAAACCACTGCATCCCTTTCATGCCCTTCAACTCTGACAACCGCTGCCTGGTTTTTGTACAAGTTGTAAATAACCTTATGCTCCCTATATTTTACTCCTGCTTGCTTCAAAAGTTGAAAGAGTTAATTCCAATCAACATTGTCAAAAGCCTTCTCCACATCTACAAAAGCTAGATATGTAGGTTTGCCTTTTCTTATTCTATCTTCTAGGATAAGCCGTAAAGTGAGTATTGCCTCCCATGTTCCTACATTTCTACTTAATCCAAAATGATCTTCCCCGAGGTCGGCTTCTATCAGCTTTTCCATCCTTCTGTAAATAATTGATGTTAATATTGCTGCGAGAGACCCCGAACACTGACTGCCGGTGTGGCGCAGGGGATAGCGTCACGGACTGCGGTGCTGAAGGTCGCTGGTTCAATCCCGCCCACCGGCAAAAATTTATTTCTTTGTAATTAACAATTCCAGAAGGTTCTACATCTTTCTTATGTTCACTTGTAAATTCTACTTGTTTCTTATGTTAATCGTTCTTCTAATTTGTGGTTAATTCTGTCTGTGTATAAATAGCAGAGAACTCTGCCTGAAAGGCAGTCAGTGCTGCGTGTATGTTGAGTTCATAATAAACGTGTTTTAAGTATAAGTGCTGTGTTCAGTTGCCTTCGAAGTCAAGCCTGCTCCCATTTCAACACGACATTGTTTGGTGGAGGCGCCAGGTACCCTGGGCAACAGCTGCATCACCGTGGCTCCGATTAGGCAACGTAGAAACCGTCGCTTACACGGACTAGAACCGGAATACAAGGGATATACCGAGTACATCCTTCCGAAAGTCCGTATCATCAGAAGAACCATGGACACGAAATCAACAGTAGGCCAGCTGCAAATCAAACACCCATCAGCGTTCTCTGGAGACGCTGGACAGGATCCCAATAAAGGGCTAAAAGGATTCAACCGAGTTGCCAAGTACAACAGGTGGGATCATACAATGTGCTTGGCCAACGTATATTTCTACCTGGACGGAACAGCCCAGCAATGGTTCAAGAACAACGAAGACAAACTAAATGACTGGGAAACATTCCAGGCGGAACTTAAGAAGACGTTTGGAGACCGCCAGCGACAAATCCGCTTGGCGGAAGAACAACTGAAGAAGCGGGCCCAACGACATGGTGAGCCGACACAGTCTTACATACAGAATGACTTGGCCCTGTGTAACACTGTCAAGCCGAACATGACCGAGGCCAACAAAATCACACACATGATGAAGGGAATAGCCCTTCTGATAAAAGATGTCGCTACGACAGATGAGTTCATCATGTGGTGCCAACATATTGAAGAGATGCAACAAAGGAGAGTTGGACACAAGAAGTATGACCGACTCCCCAATGTAGTCCTATGGCCGTTGTGGAAGACCAGCATGACTTCGCTTCTGTCATACGACAAATTGTGAGAGAAGAATTACAACAGTGCATGGCAGCCGGAAGTATTAGACTGAGCGAACATCAGATAATGGCCATGGATGAAAGCCATGTAAGTCACGATGGAGCCGATGCCACTGAGGAGGAGGTATTTCAGGCATTAGCTACTGTCTGCCCCGCCAATCGCACCCGATGTGAAGAATGTCATCGCCCTGCTATGACATACGCTGCAGCCGCCAAATGGCAGCCTATGAACCAGCCGACGTGGCCACAACCAATTCCCCCAGTAGCAACCACGCCCCGCAGAAGAACAGACATCTGGAGGACAGAAGACAACGCACCACTGTGTTTCCACTATTGGCGCCCAGAGAGAGAAGGCGAGTATTCGATGATTATTTTGCCGCAAGACGTCAGCCACCAGAGCAGTTCTATCCCATGCAATCACCTGCTGATGAGTTCAGTCAACCTATGGGAAGAAGCCCATCGCCGTACCCTAGACGAGGCAGCTCCCCCGACGCGCCGCAGCCATTCACCATCGCCGTACAGAGGCACCAGCCGCTCCCCTAGCCGCAGGGCCCAGGAAAACTAAGCGAGGTGACCATCTATGGAGGTGAGGCCGCCGCAGATGAAAATCCTCCATGGACGACAGTCGCTAAGATGTCAGGAAATCTCATTGACATCATAATCGACAGCCAACCTGCCCGGGCACTTGTTGATTCAGGAGCGTCTTTTTCTGTACTGTCAGATAACTACCACCACACACTAAAGAAGACAATGTTCTGTGATACGGAGTCAACTGTGCTGAAGGTTGCAAATGGAAAGTACATCCATCCAGCAGGAACTTGTGTCGCAAGAATAACCATCAACAACAGGACCCAGCCGTTTGTGACTACATTCTGTTAACACGACAAATTCAATGTCATACTTGGATGGGACTTCCTTCAGGCGTCCCAAGCTATCATTGACTGTGGAAGATCTGATCTGGAAATTGAAGAAGTTGTTCTGCCAGATACAGGTAATGCAGAATTGTCTGGGAAGTTATTCGTCATTGACAATGTGACGATACCGCCGTTGACAATGAGAAGAGTTGCAGTCACAAACACAGATGACTGGTTAAATTGTGAATTTCTTGTTGATAGTAAAAAGTTTATCAGGCTCACAAAAGAAATTTACATACCAGCAGCTATCATAAGCATTACCGGTGGTCAAGAAGAGACTTGGATCACAAATTGTCACGAGCAGTCACAACTTATCCCTAAGGGAATGTGTATCGGGACAGCTGAACCAAGGACGGACGGTGAGCTCAATGTCATCAATGAAGACCCATGCTCTTCTGTTAGTACAGACAACACGCTGGAGGAAACAAACCTGGAACTGCCAATAGGGCCTGGACTGACCAAGGAACAACGCCAGCGAGTGTTAGGTATACTACGCCAATTTTCGGGTGCATTCACACCTCAGCAGGGGAAAAGTCAGACGAAACGGCCCACGATAAAGCACCGTATCAATACTGGGGACCATCCGCCAATTAGCCAGCGTTCGTATAGAGTGTCGCCACCTGAAAGACGGATAATTTGGGAGGAAGTGGAGAAGATGTTGTGAGATGACATTATTCAACCTTCGAGTTCTTGGTCGTCTCCGGTGGTCCTTGTAAAGAAGAAGGATGGCACGTGGCGATTCTGTGTCGACTATCAGCAGAATCACAAATAAAGATGTCTACCCATTGCCGCACATTGACGACACCTTAGACTCCTTGAAAGGAGCTACATACTTCAACTATGGACATGCAGACAGGTTACTGGCAAATCGAGGTTGACGACGCTGACAGGGAGAAGACGGCTTTTATTACACCTGACGGCCTCTATGAAGTTAAAGTAATGCTATTTGGATTATGTAATGCTCCAGCCACATTCGAACGTATGATGGACAACTTGCTTCGACACCTTAAGTGGACGACATGTCTCTGCTATTTAGATGACATCGTCGTTTTCTCGAAAACATTTGAAGAACATCTGAGTCGCCATTCAACTGTGTTGCAGTATGTTCAGACTGCAGGTCTCCGCCTCAATCCAAAGAACTGCCTCTTTGTCGCCAAAGAGATAAAAATCTGGAGCACCTAGTCAACAGAGATGGTGTACGTCCTGATCCAGATAAAGTAAGGGCAGTCACAAAATTTACAACTCCTCAGCACATTCGTGATGTGAGAAGTTTTCTCGAGCTGTGCTCATACTACCGACGTTTCATAAAAGGATTTTGTAACAAGGCACGTCCATTACAAGAACTTCTGCAGGGAGACGCCAAATTTTACTGGGATGAGACAAAAGAAAGAGCTTTCTGGGCACTTAAGGAGGCTCTAACTTTCGCACCAGTGCTAGCCTTGTACGACGAGAATGCAGAAATGGAACTTCACATAGACACCAGTGGTTATGGGATTGGTGCAGTGCTTGTACAAGTTCAGGAAGGTGCTGAAAAAGTGATAGCCTATGCGTCAAGAGTACTCTCAAAGTCCGAGATAAACTACTCTACAATTGAAAAAGAATGTCTCGCAGTCATCTGGGCTATCAACAAGTTCCGGCCTTATTTATTCGGCAAACCATTCACCGTCTTGACAGACCACCATTCTTTGTGTTGGCTGACTAGCTTGAAGGATCCATCAGGTCGACTAGCAAGATGGGCACTAAGATTCCAAGAGTACGATGTCACAGTGGTATTCAAGAACGGGCGCAAACACAAGGATGCCGACTGTCTTTTGAGGAATCCATTAGTGGAACACAACAGCATGGATGGAATTGCAGCCCTCACTGAATTAGATGATGTTACAGCTGAACAGAGTGAAGACCAGCACCATTAAAAAGATAGAGGCCATGGAGAAAGGAGAACCAACCAATGGAGAGTTCAACTTATAAACGGAACATTGTATAAGAGCAACTACGATCCACTGGGCCCCAAATGGCTACTGGTCGTTCCAGCTCATCTCCAGCCAGCTATTCTCAAATATTTCCACGATGCTCCAATATCCAGTCATCTGGGATTCGTGAAGACAGACGCAGAATCAGATGCAGGTATTACTGGAAAGGTCTCTACTGATCTGTCAAGCACTATGTGAGTCACTGTAAAGAGTGCCAGCGAAGGAAGCATGTGCCGCAATTACCTCCAGGACATCTCGTACCGATTCCGCCGGCAGCAGCTCTATTCCACCGAGTTGGGATCGATCTTTTAGGGAGGTTCCCGAAGTCGACAACCGGTAACCGTTGGATAATAGTCTGCACTGACTACCTCACACGCTACGCTGTCACCAAACCTGTGCCGACAGCAGAAGCTCCAAAGATCGCAAAATTCCTTTTAGAAGACATTATTGTGAAGCATGGAGCACCATGTGTCATGATATCTGATTGTGGAAAAGTATTCCAGTCAAAACTAGTATCAGAGGTAATGTCATGGTGCGACATTGTCCACAGAATGACAACTGCATACCATCCTCAGACAAATGGTCTTACGGAACGTTTTAACAAGACGTTAGCCGACATGCTGTCGATGTGCGTCGATGTTGAGCAGAAGGATTGGGATACAAATCTGCCAGTCATGACATTTGCTTACAATACTGCAAGACAAGACGCCACAGGCTTCACTCCGTTTTTCCTGCTCCATGGCCATGAAGCTGAGATGACAATGGATACGCTGTTCCCGTTCCAACCGGACGACACTCAGGATGACTATGTTAAACAGCTCATCACCAGGGTCGAAGAAGCAAGACAGCTGGCTCTCATACGGACACTGGATACCCAGGAGAAGGACCGTCAGCGGTATAACGACAAGCACTGACCTGTTGTGTACAGCCCAGGAGATCTGGTATGGATTTTTACCCCTGTACGGAAGGTTGGACTGTCAGAAAAGTTATTGAAGTGATACTTTGGTCCGTATCCTGTCAGACATCACATACGAAATTGAGGATTATGAGCCATCATCGAAACGTGGAAAACAAAGAGGCATTGTTCACATCTTGCGCATGAAGCCTTACTACGATCCTGAAGAGCAGGTAGACGGCAATGGCTTCTTGTTCAAGGACTCTAAGGATGGTAATGTTCCTGATGAAGCCACGACAGGAACGTCTGTCGTCGATAATCGTGGAGAAGGGAAGGATTCTCTTGAACTGTCATACAGAGGACCCATGACACGGTCAAGATACAGGACAGTGCAGCTGGCTCCACAGGGATCATAACAGCAGGTCGCTGTTTCTCCAGGAGAGGGAGCAATGCCGCAAGAGACCACGAACACCGACTGCCGGCGTGGCGCAGGTGATAGTGTCACCGACTGCAGTGCCGATTGTCGCCGGCTCAATACCGCCCACCGGCAAAAATTTATTTCTTTGTAATTAACAATTCCAGAATGTTCTACATCCTTCTTATGTTCACTTGTAAATTCTACTTGTTTCTTATGTTAACTGTTGTTCTAATTTCTGGTTAATTCTGTCTGTGTATAAATAGCAGAGCACTCTGTCTAAGGGGCAGTCAGTGCTGTGTGTATGTTGAGATCGTAATAAACATGCTTTGAGTATAAGTGCTGTGTTCAGTTGCCTCCGAAGTGAAGCCTCCTTCCATTTCAATGCGACAATATTTTGCAACCATGACTTATTAAACTGATGGTACTGTAGTTTTCACACCTGTCTGTGCGCACTTTCTTTGAAATGGGGATTACAACGTTTTTCTTAAAGGCTGAGGGTATTTCCCCTGTCTCATACACATCAGGTGAAACAGTTTTGTCACGGCTGGTTGTCCCACATACTTCAGTAGCTCTGAGGGAATGTCATCTACTCTAGAGGCCTTGTTTCGGCTTAGGTCTTATAGTGCTCTGTCAAATTCATCTCTCAGTATAGTATCTCCTATTTCATCCTCATCTACTTCTTCTACCCTTCCTACAATATTGCGTCCAAGTTCACTTCCTTCGTAGAGCCTCTCTATATATTCTTTCCAGCCTTCAGCTTTCCCTTCTTTGCTAAGAACTTGTTTTCCATGTGTGTTCTTGATATTCATAGAGCTCTTTTTCTTATCTCCAAATATCTCTTATTTTCCTGTAGGCTGTATCTATTTTACCCCTATTTATACATTCTTCTACATCCTTGCATTTGCCTTCTAGCCACTCCTGCTTAGCCATTTTGCACTTCCTGTCAGTCTCATTTCTTAGTTGTCTCTACTCCATTTTGCCTGTTTTATCTACTGAATTTGCATATTTTCTCCTTTCATAGATTAAATTTAGTATGACCTATGATATCCAAGGATTTTTTGTAGGTCTTGCTTCCTACCTATTTCATCCTCTGCTGCCTTCACTATTTCATCTCTCAATGCTACCCATTCCTCCTCTACTATTTTATTTTCCCCCCATTTCTGTCAATTATTGCCTAAAGCTCCCTCTGATATTCTCAAGAACTTCAGGTTCCTTCAGTTTATCCAGGTTCCATCTCCTTATTTTCCTCTGTTTCTGCAGTTTTTTTCAGTTTCAGCCTACAATTCATGGCCAGTAAGTTATGGTCAGAATTTATATCTGCCCCTGGGTATGTCTTACAGTTTAAAACCTGGTTCTGAAATCTATGTCTTACCTTTATAAAATCTGTCTGGTATCTCCCGGTGTTTCCTGGTCTCTTTCCTGTATACAGCTTTCTTTCTTGATTCTTAAACCAGGTGTTTGTTATAACTAAATTATGTTCCATGCAAAATTCTACCAGGCAGCTTCCTCTTTCATTCCTTTTGCCCAGACCATATTCACCTACTATCTTCCCTTCCCTTCCTTGTACTACTACTAAATTCCAGTCTCCCATAACAATTAAGTTTTCCTCTCCCTTAATTGTCTGAATAATTTCCTTTAGCTCCTCATATATTTCTTTGATTTCCTCATCATCGGCAGAGCTAGTTGGCATATAAACTTTTACTACTGTGGTTGGTGTTAGCTTCGTATCTATCTTGACAATGATAATGCAATCACTGTGTTGCTCATAGTAGTTTACCCGCATTCCTATTTTCTTATTCATTATCAGACCTACTCCTGTAATACCCCCAACTGATTTTGTATTTATAATCCTGTCCTCACCTGACCAGAAATCCTGTTCCTCTTTCCACCAAACTTCACTAATCCCCACTATATCTAACTTGAACCTATCCATTTCTCTTTTTAAATTTTCTAGCTTCCCTACCAAATTGAGGGATCTAACATTCCAAGCCCCAATCCGTAGAATGCCAGTGTTGTCTTTCCAGATGATATGTTGTTATTGTTTCATGTTTGATAGTTCTGACTCATAGCAGTGACTGAGTGGCAGTTATGTATTCAAATGATATCAGGTTTAATCATCTATTTATGTACATTATGCTACATTTATTTATAGTTATGGACAACTACAAGATTTTGGGAAAGCACATTGTCACATGAAGTAACAGTTACAACAGAACAATGAGTTACTATCCTTTCTTTTTGCCCCATTCCTTTTTTGGTAGTAAGAGTTTCAGATAAACAGGAATTGTGAAACACACCTGAGTAAGTTTCTTGGAATTTTCCAAGTGGATGAAATATTTCAAGATCTTTTTGTGGGCATCTGGGATAGAATATGGTTGTCCACTCTCTATTTTCCTCTTATCATCCAATAGCTGCCAATATCTAATAATCTCTACCCCCTTTGTTTCACTATTCTCTTACACTTTTTTTCAATCTTCCAATTGTATATTTACAATGTGTGTTTTCACCCCATGTCTCTAAATGAAAGTGACACTTTTTATCTGTTAGAGGAACTGCTAAAATGTAAACAAAGAAATAAGTGAAGAAAACCACAGATAATAGAGAAGCTCTTTTATTCACAATAATCTTAGTTGCCATATACACACATAAGAAAAAGTGTTCTGTCACCTTTGGACAAAAACACTGACAATGAATGTGTATATTTCTTCAAGAACACAGATTATTATTAGATGTCACCCAGTGAGAACAAAGATGTAAACATTCAGGCATGAGCAGAGCCATTGTGATGGAGTGGGTAAGATAGACAATCAGTTCCAGACGTAACACCAGAAAGGAAGTACACTGCTGGTACTGATTAGTTCTGCTATTCCTAGAAGGTCAATTCCAAATTTTGATCATATCCATACTTATGCTTTGTGTCAGGAGCAATTCTCATCAAGGGAAGTTTTCTGATGTCTTGGTGTGAAATAAAGTAGTGATGTTCAGAAGAGGAGGCGGTACAGGGATACAGGAACTGTTGATACATTGCTCTGGCTACCCGAAGGCTACCACAGCAGCAGCTACTTATGAATTACAGCTTGGACGTATCCTTAGAGGAATGCCACAATGCTGAATAATGATTTTCATGCAACCACAGAATGTCATGTTTCAACTCAAATTGCATATAACTGGCTGCATGACATCCACTTCACTCCCGATGTCCATGACAAAGTTCAGCTTTGATATCTAGACACCAAGCAGCACAATACATATAGGCACAACAGCATGCTGAATGGACTTGTCAGAACTGGCATCAAGTGCTTTTCACAGATGAGACTCACATATGACTTAAACCAGATAATCAATGGATACTTTTTAGAGGTAGTTTGTTCAGCCAGAATGTCTTAAGACATACAGTCCAGTGAGTGCATCTAGTTGATGATTCCCTGATGTTTTGGGGGTGGGTTTATATGGGGCACAGTATACCACTGGTGGCAAAGAAGGCAATCAAATGGCTATACAGTACAGGAATTACATTCTCCAATGTATAGTGCAATGATATCACCAGCATTGTGGTGAGCGATTCATCTTAATGGATGGTAATTCTTGGGCTCATCTTATGAATGTGTTCCTTCTTGATAATGACACCACAAGATTAGAATGGCCAGTACGTTCTCCAGGTATGAAAACTTTCGAACATGTCTAGGATACAATGAAAAGGGCTATTTTTGGATGAGATGACCCACCAACCAAATTGAGAGATCTGTGTCAAATTACTGGTGAGGAATGGGACAATCTGGACCAACAGTCCCTTGAGGATGCAGTGAACAGTATGCCACAGTGCTACAGGACATGTTATTGGGTAATAGGGGTACTGGTGTATACTGTAATCTGAAACACAAATTCAAAATAACTATGTTATTGTTGTAAAACTTGTCTCTCTCTTTTTTCATGAGTAAAAAAGGGAACTGAAACATTGTTTTTGTATATCTCTATTCCATTTTTGTGTAAAGGGTCATAGACCCCTAGAATTGTGGTGACAGAACACATTTTTGTTGTGTGTATTTTAAAGATTGAAAAAATTACATTTTTTCATTATCCTTCAAACAAACAATTACTGGTTTCTTTTCAAGAAAATTTCAGTGCAATAATTTTTTTTTTTTTTTTTCAGAAACTTACCATTTCACATCGTTGAAAAGCTCTTTTGCTTTCTTGTAATAAAGCAATAGCAACTTCCTCTGAAAGAAATGTTTCGCCACCATAATTCTCTACTTGTGCAATATTTAAATTGGCACGGGTACCAATCACAGCCTGCAAATCACGTCGTAGATCTTGAAAGCTGAAAAAGACACAAACTTTTATTGTACTGACAGGATTCCTTGCAAATCAATATACTTAGATGCAGAGAATAATGTATGACTGGATTATTAATCTAAGAGAAAGCATTTACATTGCCAGCTTGGAATCAGTATTATAAAAACGTTACAATAGGAATAATTTTTTACTGTTAAAATTATTGTTTTATAAATTATAATTTGCAATTTTGGGCTTTTTATAATTGACTGATGACATGCTGATAAACAATATTTTAGTTGCCTAAAAGGCCAAAACTGCAATAGTGGATTTATAAAAAAAATAATTTGAACTGTACAAAGTGGTGGCAATGTCTTTCAATATATATAAGATTACTTTCAGATGTGAAAAGTGCAGAAAAGATTGTGGTGCATTTATTAAATAAATGATTTTAGAATGTAAATCTCAGCATGGATACAACAATATTTCTGAAAGGATAGAGACATCAGAGACATCTTGATGATTTGCAGAAAGAATACAAGTAAACTCAGCTTTCAGCTGTTGGGGCCTTCTTCAGAAATAGAAACACATTTCTCATACACACACATAATCACCATCTCCAGCCGCTGTGGCCACACTCCTTTCTATTTCTCAATAAGTCTATAACAGTTGAAAGCTGAATTTCCTCATATTCTTTTGTGTGTGCCTTTATGTGAATCATTGAGACATCTCTGTGGTGAGTAGCAACCTATCCTTTTGAAAATATTGTTGATTTTAGAATGTAATTGATTCAAACATTTAACTGTAGGATGCAAAAATTTTAAACAACAGAATATGACGTCCCTTCTATTCACTAGTACTGAAACGTCAAAATATTAACAAGTTTTAGTACATTTTATTCTATTCCATGATGCCAGGTACAGCACCAGGGGAGAAGTGATTCCAATAGTAAGCAGTCTCTGTTGCAAATTATGTGAAATTCATAATTGGAATAAAAACAATTACAAATTTGCAACAGATACTGCTTTCTATTCAAAACAGGTTTTAAGGGCACAAAGAGAAACTGTGCCTGAATTTTACCGATGCTGTCAGTAAATGTGAAATGTTTTACATGTCTAATTTTGGTAGTACGAAATTATTGAAGTAATGTCATATCACAGACTCAAAAAATAAATGTGTAGCTTTAAGGAAAAGTTTTTGATTGAGGTGCTGGATATCGTGTGAGATATGCAAAATATTTGGGCTAGAACATCAATTGTTGCAAAAGTGTGCATTTCAATTATAACAATTTGCATTTTCATCCTAAAACTTTTCTTTTATAATATACACTGACAAAAACTGAAGAATTGCATTTGCCTTACTAAACTTAAAATTATCACATACAGGTATTTCAATAATAAAGGAAAATTGCAAACATGAAAATTTCATATGTATATTAACCCATAATGTTGGCATGTTACTAGTTATGTCAAGCATGTATAGTCCAATACTGAAGATATTCATACAGTAGTTATTACACTATGCCCATATTAGTGTCAGTATAGGTAGTCTGTGATGAAGATGAAAATAGAACATGTACATTTTAAAAACATCCATGTTCAAAGGGATTGTGGAATGATTTTTGTAAAAAATATGCAAACTGTTAATATGTAATTATACTGATGAAAATTTTGAAAGTTTGTAAATATTACATTACATTCTAACACTGGAATATCTAGGTTGGAATATCATAACAGAGAATAGATAACAACTCGTCATAAAGACAATTGCTGAGCTGCAGACAGGCACATAAAAGAGATCACTTTCAAACAACAGAAATTTTTGGTCATGGTCTTCATCAGAAAAAGAAACACATACATTCACACACTCACTCAGAAGTAACTCAAGCTCACATGACCACCATCTATGGCCACTCCACTGCAACAAGCATCTTGACAGTGAGTGAGGAGGGGAGTTGAGGGGGAAGGATGTTGGGTAAGGGTGGGGATAAAATGTTCCATGTTGGATGACAGATTGCAAAGGCTCTGATATGTAAAACAGTGAGATGCAGCATAGAATGCAGTAATGGGAAAGGGAGACAGTGAAAAGGGGAAGTGTACATATGTGTGTGGAGGGGAATAGGTGGGGGGGGGGGGGGCTGTAAAACAATTAAAATAAATCCAGCAGTCAAAACAATTAGGGGATTAGTTGAGATCTCTACTGAAGTATTGTCATCAGCAGAATGAACTACTGATAAGAAATACAATATTACAGCAACCTAGATAGTGGTAATAGCAAAAAGTTATACGGAGGGGACTAGTGTTGACTTGTGTTTACGCTATCCAAAGCTATGGCACGGAGAGCCATAGGAAGTTTTCAAGCAGGACAGACACGGAGGGAGGTGACTGCAGCTATTGGAGTGTCTGAAACTGTAATTTCCAGGATCTGAGTGCAATTTCAGACAACAGTCACCATTAAAAGAATGGAAGGTCAATGTTGTCCATGGGTAACATCAGCAAGAGATGATGGTTATCTCCAGTTGACAGCCTGACAGGTGGCCCAATACCACTCAGCTGCAATGCACACTGTGGGCAGTAACAGGATGCGCAATATCAACACAAACAGTCCGAAATTACCTTCGGGAATGTGGCCTCTATGGTGTGTGTCCCATTAAAACCACAATACCATTTAGACTGCAGTATTGGAGTCACTCATAACAAATGGCCCCAGGTCGTGTTCACAGATCAGTCAAGATTTTGCGTTCAGCCAGACAGTCGTCATTTCCTCATCTGGAGACAACATACAACTCGGAACAACCATGCTTATGTGCGGGAAACATCACCATATCATGCTGGTGAGTGAATGGTGCGGACAGGTGTCATTATAGGTGGATGCCATTCAGAATAGCGCTTTGACTGCTTAAAAGTGTAAAGACAATATCCTTCCACCTTTTGTTGTACCCTACACTGGTGCCATAGGAGATGAGTTCCTTCTATTGGATGGTAACACTCATCCCCACTGGGGTGGACAACATGTTGAAGCTGAGGGAATTGAACTAATGGAGTGGCCAGCTTGTTCACTGGACTTTAAACCCAAATGAGCATTTCTGAGATATACTTGGCAGACACATTGCAGCCAGATCAGCACTTTCTACAAGAGTTGTAGAGCTGGATATTGCACTCATTGAAGAATGGTGAAATATTCCCCAAGAGCTGATAATAACCTCCTACTGTCCATGCCACACAGTCGTGCAACTATACTGGCAGACTGAGGTGATCACACCCCATATTAAAGGACAATGAGAATGTAAATACCATGTAAACCAGAAGCATAGAGTTGAGACAGCAAAGTATCATACTGTACCACACACATATTACAACTGTAACCGCCATCTGAACAAAGTACTTTACTATATGTAAACTGTGTATGATATCCTATCTGATTCCCTAATTGTTTTGAACAGTGTGAATAAATAAAATAGAAAACAGATAAATAAAATAAAGGGGTACTGAAATATAGAATAAATAGTAGAATGTTTGGAAGGAATGACTCACATCTGTGTAGTTCAGAAGAGGTGGTGCTGGAGGGAAGAATTCAGAGGGCTCAACTTGTAAAGCAGCCATTGAAGTCAAGTGTGTTGTGTTCCAGCTATATGCTATACCACAGAGTGCCCCATCTTACTTTTTGCCACAGTTTGATGGTGGCCATTCATCCTGATGAACAGCTGGTTAGTTGTCATGCCATTGCAAAACACTGTGCAAGCATTACAACAGAGTTGGTAAATCACATGGCTGCTTTCATAGGTAGACTGGACTTTGATGGCATATGATAAGGCTGTCATGGGACTGGAATAAAAAGTGCTGGAAGAGTGGATTGGGCAGGTCTTGCATTGGGGTCTTCCACAGGTATATGATACCCATGGTAAGGGGTTGGGATTTTGAGTGGTTTAGGGATGGACTAGGATGTTGTGGAGGTAGGGTGGGTGACAGAACACCACTTTAGGAAGGGTCAGAACTCTGAAGTATCTTGGGTATAATGTCTCTCATTTCAGAGTATGATGACAGATAATTAAAGCCCTGATGAAGAATGTGATTTAGTTGTTCCAATCCAGGGTTGCATTGGGAAACAACAGAGACACTCCTTTGTGGATATTGGATGTGGAGAGAGGATTTGTGGTGTGTGAGAAAACGGCATGGGCATTGTTTACGGGTTCGGTCAGGCCTTTGTGAGGCCTTCAGCATACTGGGTAAGGGACTTCTCATAACTGCAAATTTGCTGTCCACAGGTGGCAAGGCTGTATGGAGGGATTTTTTGATGTGGAATTGATAGCAGCTATCAGAATGTTCAATGTGGACAGAGGTGTGAATGGAGCCGTCAGTGAGGTGAACATTAACATCCAGGAAGGCGGCAGGCTGGGTTGAGAGACATTATATTCGTAATTTGTCAGAGTTATCAGAAATATTTGTATGGATTTTGATATGGTAACTGTATTAGAGTAATTCACATGAAAGGTTTGTGTATATTATTTACAAATATTTCAAGCTAACTGGCTGAGCTATTATGAAAATAACTCCTCTGCTGCTGTGAAATAAGCCAGACTTCTGTGATAGCAATCCATGCATCAGACATATACAGTATCTGTATGTTTCAAAGCAAAAATAATACAGATAATTTATTGCTCAAGCATTGTTTGGAATGATGTACCAGTACTCCACAGAGTATCCATTTTACAGAACAATATGACATTTGTGTAACAATAGGCTATTTTAACTCCAAAATTAGGAAAAAATGAAAATCTACACTAGTAAATGCCAAAACACACAAATAATTTAAATTTAAAACTGAAAACTAAAGCATTCTCAAAAGTATTGGAATTTTCAAGGCTGGTATCTTGCCAGTATCAGTACAGGTAACAGGCAAAAATAGTCCTGATTCTTGATTTCCAAAATAGATGAAGGAACTATATAAACATTAAAAATCTAATAGAAAAAGCAGTGAGCGAGTCCACCTTGCACTTTTACAGATTTTTTTATACTTAAGTGACTATGTTAGAAGAAACTCGGCAACATTCTGTAGAATACTTCAAGCGTTAAGAGGTTACAGAAGCAATTATCTGAAAAGTTGCCTTTATTGCTCTTACTACTTTGTCTTCAATGTGTTCCTGGAAGATTTACAGAAACAAGTGAGAATCATAGATCACGGACTCCTCAATACTCTAGCATTGAGAAATAACAAATGGAAGGAAATCAACTTGTAGTTGTGCCAGCTGCACAACTGAATATGCTCAAGCAGGGTATATCGTAGTCCCATCAACACCACACCACACCAAGTGTAAAGAAAAAGTATTGACACTAATCTTAAATTAAAATAGAAGCAACAGAAATTAAATGTGCATTATTTCTTCCCTTAAACTGTTATAGTTGTGAGAGAACATGATACATTTTCTACTTATTGCTCAACCACCTTACACAAAGGATGAAATAGTTATTCCAAGTAATATAGTTAGTTTCTTAGTTATTAAAGTGATCTTTTACATCATTCAACACTTAAGTGTTCTTACATTACTACTTAAGCTTTTTTCCTTTTTCTCTATCACGGAAGAAAAACAATGCTGCATCATTCGGAAAGTATTAAAAGGTATTTCATTTCCTCCTTCACACTTACCATATGCTGAATTTTTTCTTATCTGTGAAATATTTTCAATTCTGTGTAATTTTGTAATTATAAATGAATTTTTTCGCAACTGTATTACTTACCCTCCAGTCTGGATCTGTTTCTTCTGATGATTCTTACTTTCATAGTATTTTTGTAGTATCAGAGCACATTTATCCTTCAGAAACTTCACTTCAACACTGTAGAAAAATAAAAGAAAGTAACTCACTGAGAAGCATTCAAATCAATGTTTCTTTTCTAATAAATTAAATGAAATATTAAAGATCACATTTCCACTTATTTCAGTTTCTTTATGCAAATAACACATACAAAATTACTTTGGAAACAAAAGAATAAAACATGTTTATGTTGGTGTTATCACCATCAGCCCAATGTACTGTTTTCATGTAGTTTCCATGCTACTCTGTCTGTACTATAGAAGTCTCTTAATCTCCAAAGGACTTCTTTTGAATCTAATTATTTAATTTTTGTCCCCACGCCCACCAAACATAAATTCATGATTGCTTGAGGTCTAAGAAAGTGTCCTACCAACTGATCCATTCTTATAGTCAAGTTATGCCACACAAAATTCTTCTTTCACCTGCTTCATTCAGTACTATTTCATTAGTTATGTGATCTAACCATACAATCTTCTACATATTCGTGTTGCACTACACTTCAAGAGCTTTTATTGTCTTTTTGTGTGAACTGTTTATCATGCAAGTTTCACTTCTGTATAAAAGTACACTCCACACAAACAGCTTTGTAAAAGAGTTGACACAAATTTAAATATGATGTCAACATATATTTCTTCTGAGAAATGTTTTTCTTGCCTTTGTCAATCTGCATTTTATATATTCTCTATCTTGGCCATAATCAAACTTTTCTACTAATTCTAGTGACTCAATACCAACCCAATTCTCTCAGCATTCTAGTTTTTCTTTTGATGATGTTCATTTGATAGCCTCCTTCTAACACACAACCAACTAATTCAATTGCTCTTTCAAGTTCTTTGACATCTGACAAAGTCATAAGCAAACCTCTAAGTTCTTATTTCTTCTCCACAAACCTTAAATCTCTTCTAAAAATTTTCCTTGGTTTCTATCACAGCTTGCTCAAGGCATAGATTGAACAACATCAGGGATAGGTTACAATCCTGTTTCACTCCCTACACAAGCACTGCTTCCCTTTCTCATCCTTCGACTCACAACTGTGTGGGATTTCTGTAAAAGTTGTATAAAACCTTTTGCTTTCTGTATTTTACCTCTTCTGTCTTCAGAATTTTAAAGAGTATATTACACTCGACATTTTCAAAAGCTTTCCACAAGCCTACAAATGCCATAAACATGGGTTTGTATTTCTTTAAATTATCTTCTGTGATAAGTCTTTTGTAATATTTCTGAATTTCTCTGGAACCCAAACTGTTATACCCTGAGGTCAGCTTCCGACAGATTTTCTATTTCTCTGTAAATCATTTAAATTGGTACTTTGCAAACAAGATTTAGAAAGCTTATGAAGCTGATTGTTACATATTATTCCAGCGAAGTGTATGCATAAAGTTCAACAGCATGGCCAGAGACAGTGGTCATGTGCTCATGAGTTATGCCTGTGGTTGTGAGAATGTGTGAGAGACCTCTTTCTTTGTTGAAAATTCTGTGCAAGTGTGACTCTTTTTGTCTGTGGCTCAGCAATTGTCTTTATGGTGAGTTGCAATCAATCATCATTATACTGGAATTTCCATTGTCATATTTTTTTCTATACACAGAACAATTTGCAGGTTTTATCAGTTTGTATGGAAAAACTGTTTATATATATTATTAAGTTCACTCTGGAACCCAAACTGTTGTACCCTGATGTCTGCCTAGGTGTGTTTGCATCTGTGTGAATGTGTGTGTGTGTGTGTGTGTGTGTGTGTGTGTGTGTATTTGTTTACCTTCCTTTTCTTCCCCCAAGGAATGTCTTTCCTCTCCCGGGATTGGAATGGCTCCTTACCCCCTCCCTTAAAACCCTCATCATTTCCTTTTCCCACTCCTTCCCTTCTGCCTGAAGAAGCAACTGGGTTGCGAAAGCTCGCGTTTGTGTGTGTGTGTGTGTGTGTGTGTGTGTGTGTGTGTGTGTGTGTGTGTGTGTGTTTTATTTATTTGTGCTACTATAACTACCTGTGCTCCGCCTGGTGAGTAATCTTCATCTATTTTTTTAAGATATATTAAGTTCACTCTTTCATAAATAGAATCTTAACTACACAATTTTGAGATAAAAAAAGAAGGAAGATTAGTGTGAACATTTATCAGCAATGAGGTCATTAGGCACTCTGATTAGATGAGCAAGGGGAAAGAAATTGGACTGCCCTTTCAAAGGAACAAACCTGGAATTTTTTTAGAAAGATTTAGAGAAATCACAGCTGACTGGACAGGAGTTTGCACTGTCATCGTCTTGAGTTTGAGTCACTGTGCTTAGCAAAGAACCACCTTGTTTAGTTTCCAGATAAAGATTGCTCATACAAATGTTTAATTTTTAATAAGACAGACTCATTCAAAATATGATCTACCATTTAAGGCTAAATATTTGTATCCTGTTCCTAAATCATTTTATGTTAGCAGTGGGATGCTGCAATCACTAAACTCACAACTGGAATTCTTGAACTGTGTATCATCAAGAATCAAATGAAAAATGTGTGTAACTCTGAAACCACACATATTGGGATTATTATTTTCAGATTAATCAACTATGTAATAACACAATAATTATAATTAATTTATGTAATGTTATAACAATGAATTTTCATATAAGTTTAAAGTAAAATAGTGACAGTTCCTTTAACATTCAGAATTCAAGGTTAAAGAATGGAAGCTTATTGCAATTTTATAACATTACAATAATTAAATATAAAAAGTATTACCTGATGTAAGACTCCAAATATTCCTGAAAAATATTCCGGGTTAATTTACTCAGGTAAGTGCTGTCACTGCCCATGTCAAAACGAGACAAGCTGTTTGAAAGCTTCACAGTCCTATTTGAAACCAGAAACAAAAAGATTATTAACATAAAATGAGTACAATGATTACTCTACAGAGTGCATTCAAGTTATAACACTTTTGACTTTCCCCTCAGACAAACCACACAACATTTGTGAATGGTTCTTCATTAGTTTGGTTTGACTACAGGAAAATCACCAACGTTATAGTAGCATGGCTAGTGAATGTCTGAGCATCAAGATCAGCTTTTATTATTACAGCCAAAGATTGCTAGAAGAGAAGTTAGCACATAAGGAAGAACCAGATGTCACATCAAAGTTGTTGCAAAGAAACTGCAGTGTCAGGTTCACCCTGATTTGCTAGTAGGTTGGAGGGGAGAAGGGCGGGGGGAGGGGTGGTCAATAGGCAGAAGGGACTGCGGTGGCAGTGAAATGGGTGGCAGGAGGGGCGACAACAGAGGGAGACAGAGGACAGTGGAGTGTGAAGGATGGTGGAGAGGGGGTGGCAACAGAGGAGAGAGGGGGTGAGATTGATAGGGGTGGTATCAGAGGTGAAAGAGGTCGGGGGTGGGAGAGGCAGCAGCAAAGGCGAAAGGCGAGAAGGGGGTGAAGTGAGATGGCAGCGGAGGTGAAAGAGGTCGGGTGTCAGACAGGAATGACATAATTGGTTTGACTAATCAACATCAAATGTGGTGAATTTTGGTACTTTTTCATCAAGAAGGTTTTATGCTTTGCAACCCACCGTATGATGCATGGTGGAGGAAACCTTGTGATAGACTTCGATGCCATTTGAGTGAGCAATAGATTTTGTCAACATTTTACCGATCACCATGAAACTTGGCGCACCTATATATGTTTTCATGAGGAAGTTCTTTAGTGGCTGTAAGCTGCTGTGTGTTGGATGGCAGAGGGTAACTTGAAATAGCCTTCAACACTGTTTAATCACGCACCGTGTCAGTTGGCAGGTATATGTAATTTTACATAGACAGCAGGGAGGAGGAGATGTACAGAGACAAGAACAGGAGGACATGGGCATAAAAAGGATGGAAGAGGTAGGGGTAGGTAAACATAGAAAGATAAAGATGGAGGAGATGGACTGATGGAACATTTGAGTAAATACATAATGATGGAAATGTCACTGTGGATTATATGTATCATTGTTTACATCAGGAAGAGGGGAGAATGAGGTGTACAGAAACAAGGGGGATTGATGGAGAAGGAGAGGGGGAGGACACAAGGGTGGAGGCACATAAATGGAGGAGGAGATAAATAGAGATGGGGGCACGAAATGGAAATGAAGAAAGGGAGGGAAAATATAAACACAGAGAGGATGAGATGAATAGTGTACTGGGAGTGGGGTGAAGGTGATGGACAGAGATAGCAGGAAGGAAGGAAACTTAGGGTTTAATGTTCTGTCAACAGTGTGAGAGATAGGAGGAGCAGATAGACAACTGGAGGGGGGAGGATGAGGAGGAGGAGGAGGAGGAGGAGGAGGAGGAGAGGGATAGAGGCCAGGAGATGTAGAGTACAGTGCATTTCCAATTCCCACACATATTACTAATAGCAAAGCATTATCGGGTTATCTAGTATTTTCATGAAAGAAAATACCTCTAACATAGCATATCTAAATCTGTATGATGTAATAAGATATTATTAAAAGAAAAAATGCTTCTATTTCATTTTGTACACCTGTTACAACAACAAGTTGTAAATTTATGGAAATTAGGTAGAGATGGTTGCAATTGTAAAACATAGCCCTCTCATTATATGGCAAATGAAATAGTTAATTAATCTCCTGCAAATTTTTCAATGAGTTGCAAACAAAGTATTCGAATGAGATAGAATGGCTGGCCAGTACTCACCTCAGCCCAGTACCACTGACAGTCACACTGATAAAACAGAAATAAATGTTGGAAGCAAATACTGGTAATTGGTAAGTACTGTCCAGCCACTCTCTTTTAAAAAATAAAATAGTTAATGACTTTCGGAGGCTCCACCTTTTGTGGAAGTATGTGTTGATTCAGCACATCACTTCTTACATAACCCAAAGGTGCTGCACCAAGTGAAATTAGTTGTCTTTAGTAAAAACACAATTTGCAATTGAGACAGCCTTTTTCAATAGATATGATGAACTTTGGATTTAAAAACAGTCTGTTTTTATGTAATTTCCTGTGACATACTAAAGTAATATGAAAATGAAGCAAATGGAGTGGATATATAAAGCAGTCACATTAACTCTCAGTTGCTCATGTGTCTGACTCTCCTCATCCACAATACTTTCCTGCTCAATTTGTCTCTGGGTGGGAAGAATTGCATTCACACCATTCTCAGTACCTTTTCATTAACTCGCTGCAAGTTTCAGCTTTTGTTTGTTTGCAGCTAGGTAAATTTTACTATTTATGAAACAATTTTGTAGCCTAGAGGAAACTGGTCATCGGCATGAGCTCTGCTGTTACAATAATACAATCAGTGTATGTTAGTTTGTTGCCTTCCTAGATACAATACATCTTCATTTTCAAAATTTTAGGCATACTGAAACACAACAATTTTTTTTACTTCCTAGTATTCTCCTTACCTTTAGTTTGTGGAAGAAATACTGAAGGTAATAAAACTTTAGTTTAGTAGAGACCACAATATTTTTGTGCTGAGTGATGAACATCCTGACAGTCATACATTTAACTCAAATAATGAGGACTGTGTACATGAAAGTGATCAAGTATCAGGGACCAAACAAGAAATCTCACAAAATGATGGATTTAACAGTACAATGTGCATTATAACAATTTTAGTAGTTTTATACCATTGAAGTTTGTGGTAACTTGTAAGAAAAGGGCTGCTGAAGAAACAAATGCTACATATATCAGAGCTATAATTGGTTGAATTATATCTATGTGGAACTTTGAAATATTTTAGAAAAAAAAAAAAGTATGGAAGTTATCAGATACCTCAAACAACAATGATCTCCACCGCCATTATTACTGCACAAGTGAAAACTGATTCAGGTTTTACTTGAGATGTCTGATAACATCCAGGATAGCTGTTTGCAGAGATGCTGATAAAATGGCTGCTATGAGAGATTCATCAGAACTATTTACAAACAAATGCCGAAAATATTTTTCATCAAGAGGATATCCTATTAACAAACAAATCTTGGCATTTAGAGGAAACAGCAAACACATATTAAATGTATTATATTTATATTTAACAAATAAGCACCATTTAAACTATCAAATTAAACCACTTACTTTACGGATGACAGCTGTCATCCGGCTGAGCGACCATGACAGGAATTATTGTGAGTAATGGAGACTTCATAAACTATTCAGTGTCACTAAAATTTTATATTCACAGAAACCAAATATTACATCAGCAAAAGCAGCAAACGGCATTATCACCATACTAATTTCACTTGTTGCTACTGAATAATTTCAATACCCTACTGAAGTATGAGTCATTTCTTTCATTCCTCTTCTCTCTTCCTTCCTATCATTAAAAAAATACGAGTGTCAGTAGAGTGCCATATTACTCTCTGTGTGAGCTGTAATTGTGTACAACTCCATTAGGCATATTTTTGTGTAAGTAAATGCCTGCTTACATCATAAGTACCATGTCAGCTCAATTTTCAAACTTTAAATTACTAGCTGCCTCCACTCTATTACCATCTGCATGAAATTTAGAGAAAATGACATTACAGTAACAGTACTTATATTCTTTGTGACAAACTGTGATGCAACAGAATTGTCAGGATCATTTGCCCCTTACTAAAATGCCTCAATGATATTGTCACATCCTTCGAGTGCCTCCTATTATTGATGACATTCCCACAAAAACACAGACCTTCCTTTTAAAATAACATTGAGGGAAAATTCAAGTTTGCTTCTTGTTAAAATTAATATGAATGAATATAAGCACTTGCCTTGCATACAAGTCATATAAATTTCTGAGGTACTTTTCTGGATCACTCCTATCTGATAAGCTTGTCTCAATGTAGTCCTGTAACAAAAGTACATAGTTAACTGAACAGCTCATGAAGATAATAAGAATCTCACTTTAAAATGAATAATCAGCACTAATAAATTAACAGTAGATAAACGGTTCTACAATTGATATTCAGAAAACACTAACTCTGATATTCATTCCTTTATTCATTCAGTCATGTTTTGTAAATCCCGTGATCAAGGAGAATTAGATCAACTATTTTTTTCTATTGTTTGCACCTTGTGTAGCAGTTTGTTCTTTCATCTGTACTCAAATATATAACTGAATAAATAATGTTGATAGTCTATGTATCTGGCAATAAGGAGTAGGTGAATTTCATTTGTCAAAGTGTAACAATGGATGTACTCATTGAAATGTCAATAAGATAAGAGAAATTAGGGCTTGTACAGAGGCATATAGACATTCTTTTTTTCCTCCAGAATATTTAGGAATGGAATAAGAAAGGAAATGCCTAGTAGTAGTACAGTGTACCCTCTGCCATGCACCTTACAGTGGATTGCGGAGTATATATGTAGATGTAAATAGAAGTAGGATAGTAGGATAGGTGGCAACTCACTGTAAAGACAATTGCTGGCCCGCAGACAGGCACATCAAAAAGACAATCACATTAACGAAAATTTTAAATTTTTACATTGATACGATTACTTATACACAGCTCATGCACACACGACCACCATCTCTGCCTGCTAATGCCTGATTAGTACTATTAAAAAATAGTTTTTTGACTCCTGATATATTACATGAAACACGTTATTTAACATTTTAGATTTTTATTTGACAACCCGAATAACACAAAAGATGTTTATTACAGACTCAAAGGGCTCATAACATAAACACTATAGATATAACAACTCCACAAAAACTCACACTCAATCAAAAACAAAACAAATAAAAACATTTACAACACACTCCCACCTTGAAATTGTGGAAGCAATTTCAAAATGTACTTTTTGCGGGGTTCACCAATCTACCCTAGTTCAGTCACAGTAATTGCTGTTAGGTATCACTACACAACCACTTTAGGTCACATATGAACTCTGTTTTGATTTTGTCCTACATCTAGTTTTTTTCTTCAAAAACTTACTGTCTATTTCTACAGGGTAAACTCTTTCAATTGGTCGAATCAGAGCTCCATCTTTCGTTTTCACTTTACCCACATGTGCTGCACCATCACAACCTGGGAAGAGCGTTAAAATCCTCACCAAATGCCATTCCACTCTTTTCAGTTTCTCAGAACTGAGTAATACCAAGTCAGCTCCCTTCAGAGCTGTTGCCTTCTTTCGTTTGGGATGTTGGACCAACTGTGAGAGGTATTCTTTCCTGAAACATTGCTTGAGCTCTTGAAGTAAGTGCTGTCTGAAACGTAGGCAAGAGCGAAACTTTTCTTCCTCTAATTTATCAAGATCTGACACATGGGCAGCATTGATCTCATGTAGAAACATACTTGGAGTTAACGGAGCTAGGTCTTCTGGATCCTCAGAAAAGTATGTAAGCAGTCACTCATTAATCACTGATTCCCCATCACACAGTGAAGTCGACAGTTCTGCATAATTCAGGACCGACTTTCCGAGCATCCTCTTCAGTAGTTCCTTCACAGAACGAACCAGGCACTCCCACCAACCTCCCCACCAACAAGCTGTGGGAGCGTTGAACTTCCACTCAATTTCTTGTAGTTCAGATTCATTTAGGATTTTCTGTATTGATGTTCCCTTTAGCATATTTGCTGCTCCAACAAAATTAGTTCCGTTATCACAATAGAAAGACGTCCTCTTCTCGCAATGAATCTCCTTAATGATAGAAGAAATGATTCAGTGCTGAGCGAAGTTACAAGTTCAAAGTGAACTGCTCTGTAAATTGCACATGTATACAAGGTAATCCACACCTTTGAATCATTCTTTAAAATCAGTGGTCCCACTAGATCAATACCAGTGACTTCAAATATAGCTTCATCTTTGATACGATCTTGTGGTAGTGGAGTACTCTCTGATTCAGCGTGTTTATTTTTGTATCGCTTCCATTGTATTCACTCTGAAATCACATTTCTAATGGCTCTTCTACTCTAAATGATCCAAAACTTTTTTCTCAACTGTACAAGGAGAAATTGTATGCCAGCATGACAGTGGACTTTATGTTGTTCTTTGATCAAAGCGTAAACTAAATCATGATCTGGGCAATAACAAAAGGAATAAAAAATTGAAGGGATCATTCCTCATTGTAATCTTTGTCTTCACACGGACCAATCTTTTTCTGTCTCGAATTACTTTCAGTCCACTGACTGTGTCACTTTTCTGAGGAAATAACTCCTGTTGGACACACTTTATAGCAACCAATTCTGCTTTTCTTAATTCTGAAAATTTTAATGGGCCACTATGCTTCTCTCTGTTACTTCGAGCATTGTTGTAGAAACTTAAGACCCATCCCATTATTCTCACTCTTTGAGAATAGGTGAAATATCTTCTCACAACAATCCCCACCATTGTTACCAGCTCGTCGGTGATTTTCTTCTTCTTCTTCTTCTTTTTCTTCTTCTTCTTCTTGTTTTTTTGGCAACAATGACCTCTTCATTATATTTGTCTTCATCGTTGTGATAAACAGGCCACTCCTCTTCAGGACTCCTCAGCCAGAGTGGTCCATCACACCAGTTGGAACTCTTCAACTCTGAAGGGTAACACCCTTTTGATAACAAGCCCGCAGGATTATAAATTCCATATACATGTCTCCAGTGTTGTGGGTCTGTCAGTTGTCTTATTTCCTTGACTCTGTTTCTGACAAATGTACACCATGGTTCATTTCTTCTAATCCAGGCAAGTGCAGTCGTTGAATCACTCCAAAAATAGCATTTTACTTTTTCTAATGAGAGAGAAGATCTAACTAATGAAGCCAGACGACTTCCTATAAGGCATCCTAATAGTTCTAGACAAGGACTCGTGACTTTTTGATAGGTGCTATTCGAGCTTTAGCTGGTACTAACTGAACTGATACACCCTTTACATCCTCGGTTCGAAGATACACTACTGCTCCGTAGGCATGTTCACTGGCACCAACAAAAGTATGCAGTGACCATGCCCGTCTATTTATTTTCCCACCAGTTATCAGCCTTTGAATCTCTATTTCTTCTAAGTAGCTAATTTCACTGTAACACTGGTTGAACTCCTTCGCAATTACATCAGGCAGATTGGAGACTTGAATCTTTTGTTACCTAATTTTTCTGATGCTTCTATTTTCCACGAATCCTGTAGCAATAATTGGAAAGGAAGCAGCGCAGGGACAAGAAATCCAATGACATCATAAATTTTCTGTATCACAGAGAATAGAATTCTCTTGGTTAGTACGTCTTGGAAGAATGGAAAGTGGGCAACATAAACCCCCGTTGTATCCAACCTCTTGTTCCACTTCATGCCCAAAACCTTTGTGACACTTCCATTGTTTTCCATATCTTCATTGTTGTCTTTGATCTTATAAAATTAACAATTTCTTATTGTCGATTCATAGATTTCAGCTCCATCTTGGCTTCTGCTAGAATCCGTGTACTTTCAGAATGAAACATATTATATTCTGCTACTGAAGCAACTGACTTTACACAGGCTTGATTCCATATCGGAATGTGCGCTCCACGACTGTATTTGACTTGTGGTAATTTATTCAGCAATCAGTCGTCATAAATATAAAATCTTTATTTGTTCGCAAATCCGGATTTCGACCACTGTGTGGTCATTATCAATGCTAAAATAAATACAAGAGGGCCAGTTAGAATAACATGCATGTCAGATTATAAGCTAATTGTACAAGTTTCAATTATAGTCAATGATAAAAATACATACCTTAAAATAAATTAAAATACTTAAAATATCTCGACCTCCATGTAGGAGGTTGCGTTTGTACTGACGCAGCTGTTACAATCCTTACACAGTTGACGTCAGAATGGGTCATTTGTGACTAAGGCGCGCTCTTTAAAGTTTCATATAAATAACAAATTTATATGATGTATATTTATGGTAGAGAAAGTTACATTTTACTGTAATTTTAGTAGGCATTTTAACTTTAAACAGTTCTTTATTAATGAGTCTCATTTACTCTTTATATATAATTGGTAGTAAAAATGTGCACTGGTCGGCCGATATTTACATTTAAACTTCCCACCTGTCACATGCGAGTACCTTTCATACAGTGACAAATATTGTACCCATCAAGTATTTTTATGTATACAATAGGAATATACAGTACTTTTAGCACTAGACTACAACATCTGTTACATGTTTTAATGAAAACCCTAACATACAAGCATGTTTTATAATATAAACGCTCTAAGACAGTTTGGGATAGACATTGGTTAGCACCATCTGACGACTGTACTTACTACTACAGCTACTTTTTAAAATTGACATCATTTGATTTTTTTTAAAATTGAAATCATTTGATTTTATGATTTTGACTGTGAATAAATTATCAACAGATCATCAGTTTATATAAAATATTTTAAGAGTTGCTGTATGTATGTATATATTGTAAAACACCAATTAGTACACATTTTTACTACCAATTATATATAAAGAGTAAACGAGACTCATTAATAAAGAACTGTTTAAAGTTAAAATGCCTACTAAAATTACAGTAAAATGTAACTTTCTCTACCATAAATATACATTATATAAATTTGTTATTTATATGAAACTTTAAAGAGCGCGCCTTAGTCACAAATGACCCATTCTGACGTCAACTGTGTAAGGATTGTAACAGCTGCGTCAGTACAAACGCAACCTCCTACATGGAGGTTGAGATATTTTAAGTATTTTAATTTATTTTAAGGTATGTATTTTTATCATTGACTATAACTGAAACTTGTACAATTAGCTTATAATCTGACATGCATGTTATTCTAACTGGCCCTCTTGTATTTATTTTAGCATTGATAATGACCACACAGTGGTCGAAATCCGGATTTGCCAACAAATAAAGATTTTATATTTATGACGACTGATTGCTGAATAAATTACCACATGACTTTACACAGTTATCTACATACTTAGATTTCATCAGTCTATTGTTATCATTCATAGTCAAAAGATGATAATCCAATACAGCACCCAATATAAATGGACTACAAGTGGCTCCAAAAATAACTCTTGAATGTCTATAAATCTTTAGTTTCATAGTTCTGAAATCCTCCCACCATAAAAATCAAAGATAATCAAGATCTTCAGCTCGTACCTCGATCATCTGAAATGCTTTTCTTATGTCTGCAATAACACCCAGGTCTTTCTCTCGAAACCTTAAAATAATTTCAGGGATAATTTGAATGTAATTAGGACCTTTCATTAAAGAGTCATTCAATGAAAGCCCTTCGTCTGTTTTACATGATGCATCAAAAATTGGCTGAACTGGAGTAGTCAGACTTTCAGGTTTGATTACAGGTCGGTGTGGAAGATAATGGCAAGTTTTCTCTTCTTCTTGTGATACTTCTTCAATAAAACCTTCAGCTTCCCAGTCTTAAAATATTTTGCCATAATGTGAGGAGAGACCTATCTTTTCCAACTTCCGCGTAGTCGATTGAAGTCTTTTTTTTGCTATTTCCCTATTGGTTAGGATTTCCGGATGTCCCTCCTTCCAAGGAAGACCAACTACATACTGTTTATCTTCTTTCTGGGTTAAAGTGTCAACCAGATGTTGCTTCGCTTCTCGATCTTGTTCTTCAGCTGACTTGATTTCTATTGGATTGCGAATACCTATTGTTTCAAGATCCCACAAGTCTGTGATTGAGCCACCGTTGTAAGCCATTGTGATTGTTGTGTTTGCCATCTTCACTTCAGGAGAGTAGTCATTTATTTCTCCACCTAAAATCCATCCTAGCTTTGTTTCAATAGCTGTAAGACCATTCTTTAGTCGAACCACATTACCAGTTAGAATGTTAGCATAAACATCCATTCCAATAATGAGCTGAATTTCAGGACAGTTATCACCCACATCGAGGATCCATATTTTCTTCATTCTAAATTCATTAAACAAAGCAGAGCATGCTGAAACTCGTGGGATTAACTGGCAAATACGTGACTGGTCCCTTACTTTGATCTCACAAGTAAAGTTACTGCCTGGTTTTTGGAGCTTGATTGTGTACTTCCTATGTTTCATTTCTGAGGTCTTGTTTCCACCAAACAGAACATGGGATACTAATTTTTCAGCAGTTGATTTCAACCCGAGTTCTTCAGCTGTTTTCTTCAAGAGGTAGGATCGTTGAGAACCACAATCCAAAAAATCTCTCACTGTCTTCCTTCTGCCATTTCCATGTACTGTAACCATCAGTGTTTGTAATATTACTTGGCGGACAGATGTATGACAGGCCAAATTAGAAGTTTTAAGAGGCTGAGTGGTTTCCTCTTCTTTCTTCGATCCATTCTTATCTTTCTGTAAATGATCAGGACAACTAACTGTGGCATGCTTCTTACTACAAACCAAGCACTGAATGTTTGATTTACAGTTCTTCGACAGATGATTAGGTCGTAAGCACTAAAACAACTCTTCTATTCTTTAACCTTCGACCTTTCTTTCTTCAGTTGTCATGTTTGTAGCTTTGAAACACTTCTCACTGTCATGCACCTTTCCAATAAAGATGCACAAGTGTGAAGTATTGCTAACGCAGCCACTGTAGGAGTACTACTTTAGAAAAATATCTCTTCCTTTCAGTACTTTCTTTCCTTTCTGTGCTACTGAAACCTGACGTGCTAACAGTATTTGCTGCTCATTTTGGACTTTAGTCTTAACAAACTCCATTAAACAATCAAGCCGAGACATATTAGGTTCCATTTCACTTTGCTTAGAAAACTGACTCCTCTGCCATGCCCGTAACATTTCTTCTGGCAGACTCGATTCAACCAATGGAAATAACCATGTACCTCGATCTGTTCCGGTCAAGTTTAAAGTACTGAGTGACCGTAAATGCGATTTTAATTTAATTGATAAGTTTGAAAGGGCAACTTTATCATTTTGAGTGGCATTTGAAATTACTAGTTTCTACAGTTCTCTTACATAGACTTGCATCAGAAGATCACCCCCTACCGAATCATTCTTTTAAAGCTTCAATGACATTTCATAAATTTCTGTGGTTTGGGGGTAACTAAGAAAAATTGCTTGTGGTTCTGTGTCAGGTTTCATTGCCTGTAACAAATACTGAAACTTGTCACTGTTGTGTAAAGTATCATCTTCATGTATCTTTCGTAACTAAGACAAAAAAACCTAACCATTCCTTAAGATCTCCATTAAATGTCTTTAGCTCAATTTTGGGTAACTTAAAGGCCCTTCGTTTACTGTTATGATTGTCTCCTTCATTTCCAGACATCTCGCTAGGTGACGAACTAACTTTTTCAGTGAGCAAAGATACATTGTTAACTTGTATCTTAATGACCTCAAATTCATCACAGTATTTTTTGGTACCTTATCTTTCCACTAAAATAACACTATCCTCTGCATCATTGTCTAATAAGTGTTCCATTATTTTCACATCAATGTCATGGAGTTCCTCCATTAAACTTTCCAAACGGTTAAAATTAAAATTCAATAAGTCACAATTCTGTGAATTAATTTCCATTGCAAGAAATTCCTTGATACAGTGAAATTTCTTAGTTACACATTGTCTAATAGGTGTTCTATATTTCTTTAGCTGTTCCCTATTGATTCCTTCTCTTCTTGGACAGGAATGTGAACAGTAATTTACTTACGTCTCGAATCACGTCGGGGTCACCAAATGTTACAAAATAGTTTTTTTTAATCCAGATATATTACATAAAACACTTTATTTAACATTTTAGATTTTTATTTGACAACCCGAATAACTCCAACGGAGTTTATTACAGACTCAAAGAGCTCATAATACAAAAACTCCATAGATATAACAACTCCACAAAAAATCACACTCAATCAATCAAAAACAAAACAAATAAAAACATTTACAACAAGTACTTTAACTGTGAAAAGGAAGGGGAGGAAGGAGGACAGGGCAAGGATGGCAATAAAATATTTCACACTGGTTGGCAGATCATGCAAGTACTTACATGAAGGAATGCGAGATACATATTGAAATACAGTAAAGGCAAGGTGGGAGTGTGAAAAAGGTGGCATACAGCTGGGAGATGGACATCAATTGGAAAAATATTTAGAATTGGTCATGGAGGAGGGGGGAATAACTGTTGTTGGGTGCAAGCAGTAGAGACTATAGCTTACCAGAGATTGAAGCCAGGATCGTTTTGACACTGTAAAATGTGTCATAAGGAAAACTACCTGCATAGTTCAGAAGAGCTGGTGGTGGAAAGGATGATCCAGATGGCCAGTGTTGTAAAGCAGCCATTGAGATGGAGCATGTAATAGCTATGCTATGTTACAGGAGCTCAAAAATAAATCAAGAGATTCCTAGGGTGAAGACCAGGTGCTCTCCTCACACTGGACTGAGGTGGAAGGGTTTGTGACTCAAACTTTGAGCTTTGTTGTTGTTGTTGTTGTTGTTGTTGTTGGTTGTTTAAGGGGGACAAAACTGCAGTGGTCATCAGTCCCCCATTCCATCTCTAGGCGTCAAAAGTAAATACAAACACATGAAAGATAATACGCCCAGAGTTTAAAATTGCGAAGTGGGAGAGGAGTCCCACTGAGTCCATAAAACATCATCAAGAATAACAAGAAAAAACGAAAAGACGGTCACACAGAGACAACTTACAACAAAGAAACCGATGGCCGTGGTTGACCGACCATAAGAATAAAAAAGGAAAAGTCAACCACTCGGTAACACACAGAAATCTCCAGTTAGAGCGAATTATAAAAACCCCCTGTTCGTATAAAACGTAAAACGGTATCAGCCATTGCAGCATCGTCACCTAAAACATCTGATAAAACGGCAGGCAGGTTAAAATTCCGCCGCAAAGCAGCTAAAACGGGGCAGTCCAACAATATGTGGACGATTGTCAGACGGGAACCACACCGACATTGGGGTGGGTCCTCACCCCAAAGGAGATGTCCATGGGTGAGCCACGTATGCCCAATGCGGAGGCGACACAAGATCACTGAGTCCCGTCGTGAACTGCGCATGGAGGAGCGCCATGCAACCGTTGTTTCCTTGACCACCCGGAGCTTGTTGGGCGTGCGCAGGCTACGCCACTCAGTATCCCAAAGCTGACGTACTCGCTGGCGCAACAACGAACGGAGATCAAAAGCCGGGAGGCCGATCTCTAGACAGGACATACCAACAGCCTGCTTGGCAAGCCTGTCAACACGTTCATTGCCCGGGATACCAACGTGACCCGGAGACCAGATGAACGTCACTGATCGCCCAGACAGTTCAACGGCACGAAGCGCCTCCTGTATGGCCAACACCAGGGGAGACCGCGGGTAACACTGCTCCAGAGCTCGGAGGCTACTCAGGGAGTCGCTGCAAACAGCAAAAGACTCGCCTGAGCAAGACCGGATATGCATGAGAGGTCTGTGAACGGCCACCAGCTCTGCAGTGTAAACACTGCAGCCATTCGGCAGAGAGTGCTGTTCCACATGGTCACCATGAGTATACGCAAATCCCACACAGCCATCAACCATGGAACCATCTGTGTAGATCGGGTCATAACCACGGAATTCCGCTATGATAGCCGAGAACTGACGGCGGAGCGCCTCCAGTGGAACTGAGTCTTTGGGCCCCTGGGCCAAGTCCAGCCGAGTAGACGGCCTTGGCAAACACCACAGGGGTGTACGGGCACGGACCCGATAGGAAGATGGAAGGGGAGAAGACTCAAGCTCCTGCAGGAGGAACTGAACCCGATAAGCAATCGTATGACCTGATCTGGGGCGTCGCTGATGGGGACGGACTACCACATCAGGAAAGAGGAGACGATGGTTTGGGTGGCCTGGGGAGTAATACACATGGGCTGCGTAAGTGGCAAGTAGGTGTTGGCGGCGGATCCCCAAGGGTGGAACCCCAGCCTCCACTAGTAAGCTGTTCACTGGGCTGGTGCGGAAGGCACCCGTCGCGATGCTAACCCCACAGTTGTGAATGGGGTCCAGTAGGTGCAGTGCCGAAGGTGCCGCAGACCCATAGGCAATGCACCCAAAATCGAGACGGGACTGCACCAGCGCCATGTAAAGCCGCAACAGTGTGGAGCGGTCGGCACCCCAGGTCGTATGACCCAAGTGTCTGAGAAGGTTTAGATGGCGCCAGCACTTCCTTTTCAGCTGACGAATGTGGGGGAGCCATGTCAGCCGGGTGTCAAAGACCAGTCCTAAAAACCGATGAGTTTCTACTATGGTAAGCAGTGCGTCATTAAGATAAAGTTCAGGGTGCGGGTGGACAGTCCGACGCCGACAGAAGTGCATCACTCTGGTCTTGGAGGCGGAAAATGGAAAGCCCTGGGTAAGCGCCCAGTTCTGCGCCTTCCGAAGAGCACCTTGCAACCTGCGCTCGGCAACTTGGGTGCTACAGGAACTAAAAGAGAGACAAAAGTCGTCAGCATAAAGTGAAGGGGACACCTACGATCCAACCATTGTCGCTAAACGGTTGATGGCAATTAAAAATAATGGAGCGCTTAAAACAGAACCCTGAGGAACCCCGTTTTCCTGGATATGAGAGGAGCTCAGGGAAGCACCAATTTGAACACGAAAGGTATGGACAGCTAAAAAATTCTGGATAAAAATCGGCAGGGGCCCCAGAGGCCCCAGTCGTATAAAGTGTTGAGGATGTGTCGTCGCCAGGTGGTATCGTATGCTTTGTGCATATCAAAGAAGACGGCAACAAAGTGATGGCGCCTGAAAAAGGCTGTGCGGATTGCAGACTCGAGGTACACCAGATTGTCGGTGGTAGATCAACCATGGCGAAAACCGCCCTGGCATGGAGCCAGTAAGCCTCGAGTCTCCAGAATCCAACATAAACGACGACTGACCATCCGCTCCAACAGTTTGCATAGAACGTTAGTCAGGTTAATGGGCCGATAGCTATCCAAGGAAAGAGGATGTTTATCTGGTTTAAGCACTGGAATGATGGTACTCTCCCGCCACTGTGACGGGAAAACACCATCACACCAAATGCGGTTATAAACCGTTAGAAGATTACGCCGGCTGTCTGCTGAAAGGTGCTTCAGCATTTGGCTATGGATGCTATCAGGCCCAGGCGTCGTGTCAGGACATAAGTTAAGAGCACTGAGGAGCTCCCACTCAGTGAAAGGAGTGTTGTAGGATTCCGAGCGGCGGGTACGAAAGGAGAGAGACTGGCGTTCTACCCTCTCCTTTACTGTACGGAAGGCTGGTGGATAATTTGCAGAGGCAAAAGCGCGGGCATAATGCTCGGCAAACATCTCTGCAAGTGTGGCTGGGTCCGTACAGAGAACTCCATTTGTGGAGATTCCGGGTATTCCCGCTGGTGACGGTATTCCCTTTAACCGCCTGATCCTACCCCAGACCTGTGATGCAGAGGTACCCGTCCCGATAGTGGAGACGTACCTCTCCCAACACTCCTGTTTCCGTCTTCTTATTAACTGGCGAGCATGAGCGCGAAGCCGTTTAAAATCAATGAGATGCTCCTGAGAGGGGTGACGCTTATAGCGCTGTAAGGCCCGCCTACGATCTCTAATAGCCTCAGCTATTTCCGGCGACCACCACAGCACTGCCTTACGCCGTGGGCATGGAATTGCAGCTTTTGCAGCAGAAACAATGGTGTGAGTGACGCCCTCGACCACCACATCGATAGAATCGAGTAGGGGAGGTCGAACAATAGCTGTGGACGTGTAATCTTCCCAGTTAGCCCTGCCTAAAGCCCACCTAGGGGGGCGTTCTGGGGACTGACGTTGTGGGAGTGACAGAAAAAGGGGAAAATGATCACTGCCACACAGGTCGTCGTGGGCTCTCCAGTGGACAGATGGTGGAAGGCTGTGGCTGCAGATCGATAAATCAATGGCCGAGAACGTGCCATGTGCCACACTAAAGTGTGTGGGGGCACCAGTATTTAATAGGCAGAGGTCGAGTTGAGAAAGTAAAGACTCGACTACTCTGCCTCGGCCAGAAAGTGAAGTACCACCCCACAACGGGTTATGGGCATTGAAGTCGCCCAATAAGAAGAAAGGCGGGGGTAGTTGCGATATAAGTGCAGCCAAATATTTCAAAGAGAGGTCACCATCTGGAGGGAGATAAAGGCTGCAGACAGTAAATTACTGTGTTGTCCTTACCCTGACAGCCACTGCTTCGAATGGTGTATGAAGGGGCACGGATTCACTATAAACAGAAGTAAGGACATACACACACACACCACCTGAGACCCGGTTATATGAGCTACGGTTACAGTAATATCCCCTGTAGCCACGAAGGGCTGGGGTCCGCATTGCTGGAAACCAAGTTTCCTGTAAGGCAATGCAGAAAGCAGGTGTTATGCTTAAAAGGTGTCGTAGCTCAGCCAGGTGGGGGAAGAAACCGCCACAGTTCCACTGGAGGATAAAGCTGTCTGATAACTGAGAAAACATGAAAGGTAAGAGGGAAGATTACAACTCAGCATCACTCAAATCTGCTGACTGCCTTTTTTCTGGCTTGGCATCCATTAGTTCTGGGATGTCCCCGACAGCGAGGTCGTCCGGAGACGCTAGAATCTCCACCTCGCCCCCAGAGGTCGAGGTGGAGTGGGACGGTGGCATGGGAGCCACCATGGTACCTTGCAACTCTTCACTTTCCACTTTTTTCCTCCGATCCTTCTTGCCCCTCGGGGGCTTCGCCGGCGGGGCTGGCTTCTCAGACTCAGCCGCAGGGACTGAGGAGGAGCATGAGGCCCTGCGTCCAGCAGCCTTTGGTGTAGCCTGTGCTGGCGTGTGTCGGCAACGACACTGGCGGAACCCTCGGAAGGGAGTGTCCCGAGGGACGCCTTCCGAACGAGGAGTGCCGGAGAGGGCTTGTGTTTCTCCGGCAGAAGGGTGGAGGTTGCTCCCGAGGCAGCAGAAGAAGGAAGGGAGCCCCCAACCATCTTGGGGGCAGGTGAAGGCTTACGGCCCTGAGGGCCCACAGAAGAGGAAGTACTAGAAAACACCCGTGTCGCCAAAGAAGATGGCGACGACGTGACTGTCGCAAAAGAGGTGGTCATGCTAACTGGGTGTAGGCGCTCATACTTCTTTTTAGCCTCAGTATACGTCAACCGGTCCATAGTCTTATATTCGACGATTTTCTGTTCCTTGTGGAGAATAGGGCATTGCGACGAGCAGGGAGGATGCTCCAGGCCACAGTTCACACAGATAGGCGGCGGAGTACATGGGGCGTCCGGGTGGGCTGGACGTCCACAATCCCGGCAAGTGGCGCTGGAAGGGCAACGGGACGACATATGCCCAAACTTCCAGCACTGGAAGCATCGCATAGGAGGAGGGATATAGGGTTTCACATCACACCGTTAGCACATCACCTTCACCTTTTCAGGCAGTGTATCGCCTCCAAAGGCTACGATGAAGGCACCAGTAGCAACCCTATTTTCTTTCGACCCACGATGGACGCGCCGGACGAAGTGAACACCTCGCCGCTCGAGGTTGGCGCGCAGCTCCTCATCAGACTGTAAGAGCAGATCACGATGAAAAACAATGCCCTGGACCAGATTAAGAGACTTATGTGGCGTAATGTTGACTGCGACATCTCCCAGCTTATCGCAAGCAAGCAACGCCCGCGACTGGGCAGGGGATGCAGTGTGAATCAACACAGACCCATTGCGCATCTTGGAGAGGGACTCCACGTCTCCAAACTTCTCCTCCAGGTGGTCAACAAAGAACTGAGGCTTCACTGTAGTAAATGTCTCCCCATCAGTCCTTGTACAAACTAAATATCTCGGTGAATACGGCCCATTTCTATCTTCAGCCCTGCGTTCCTCCCAGGGCGTGGCCAAGGAAGGGAACGACTTGGGGTCATATGATGTAGCATTAAACTTACCACGCTTTGAGATGGTGGTTATACGTCCACCAACATAATCTTTAGCTCGCTTCATTGTGTTCCCACGAGCAGCTAGGGATCTAAGGGTCCACCCAGACAGAGCCCCGCTTGCCTGGGTAAGCCTTATACAACTGAGGTGCGGCAGGTTCCTCAGAGGTCGCTCGCTAACGACTGTTCAACCTCAACAGCCATGCATCTCCTCGGCACGTAGCACACCTTGAGATTGAGGTTTTTTTTATAGATGTTTGTACCGTCCTCGCGACCCGGGCGATTAAGCCAAGATCCCCGGGCTCTGAAACGTCCAACGTTCCACCGCCGCGCCGAACGATGGTCGTTGAAGCACGCACAGAGCTGACGGTGTAGTGGACTGTTGGCGCGACACAGCCCACGGCTCAGGACCCCGGGTTCGCCAAGCCCGTACTCAGCAAATTAAAGCTGAGCCCCTGAGGGGAAACTTTGAGCTGTTATCTATGCCTAGACAGTACAGAAGTTTATCAAGAGTAAAAATCTTGCATATGGTCATGATTGAAGAATCATGACCATATGCAAGATTTTTACTCTTCTGCTGCAGGCTCCATGCCTAGCTACATACATGCCCGGACAGTTGCTTGTTCTTCCTACAGATGCCTCATAACACAGCATCGGAGCAGTACTAGCCCAAAACTAGGACGGTTCAGAACGTACCATAGCTTATGTGTCCAAAACACTCAATCCTTCTCAACAGAATTATTCACAAATTGAAAAGGAGGTACTGGCTATAGTGTATGCCCTATGCAAATTTAGTGTTTTCCTATATGGTACAAAGTTTCACCTAATCACGGACCATAAACCTCTGGTTTCCCTCTTCAGCCCTTCTGCTTCCTTACCTGACAAGGTCGCACATCAACTGCAAAGATGGGCCTTGTACCTCTCTCGCTTTAATTACAAGATCCACTTTCGCCCAACCACACAACATGCCAATGCGGATGTATTATCTCGCCTACCTAAAGGCCCCAACCCCGCCTTTGATAAGGATGAACTTCTCTGTTTCCACATTGACGAAGCAGAACAACTCGCAGTGGACGGATTTCCAGTCACAGGGGAACGGCTAGCTGCAGCCACGGCTGCGGATCCAGTGATGCGACAAGTTCTCCAGCACATCAGGGATGGGTGGCCTGATCATCCATCCAAAAAGGTGTCGGATCCGCTTAGGAAGTACTTCTCGCCACGACTCCGACTCACCTCTCGCAACAGTGTGATTCTCCTTTCTACAGAAGAGGCTATATCGAGAGTAGTCATCCCTCTCAGCCTACGGAATGAAGTACTGAAACTATTACACCAAGGACATTGGTGAACCTCATGAACAAAACTGCTTGCCAGGCATCATGTGTACTGACCGGGCATCAACGCCGGCATCGCTCACATGGTGGCAAGCTGTGAGGAATGAACCGCCCAGACTCCTGCCCCTAAAACATCAACAGTTCCTTGGCCGTCGCCCACGCACCCATGGGAACGTGTTCACATTGACTTTGCTGGGTGCTTTCTCGGCAGCTATTGGTTACTGGTAGTCGACTCTTATTCCAATTTCTCAATTGTCTCCAGATTATCCTCTCCCACAACAGCAGCCACCTTATCCGCATTATCGAAGGTTTTCGCCCTTGAAGGATACCCAAAAACATTGGTATCCGACAATGGCCCCCAGTTTGTATCCTCTGAATTCTCAGACTTCTGTGCCCAAAGGGGCATTAAACATGTCACATCCCCACCCTTTCATCCTCAATCTAATGGCGAGGTTGAGCGCCTCATCAGGACTTTCAAAAATCAAATGAAAAAACTTCTGACCTCTGCTACCACTGAAGAGGCACTTACCGACTTCTTAGCCTCTTACCGTTTCACACCTATGGGCATGCACAGCCCCACAGAGCTACTGCAAGGCAGACAGATGCGCACACTTTTACGCCTCATTCGTGTCCCACTCAATGTGCAAGCCCCTGCTCCTTCCAGAAAATTTTCCCGTGGCGCAAAAGTATGGGTGCAGGGTTATGGACAAGGCCAGAAGTGGATGAAAGGAAGAATATTGGGTCAAACAGGATGGCAATTATACAAGGTTCACACGGCCGCAGGAGAAGTAGCTCGGCACTACGACCAACTCCAAAAGTGGGTCCTGCCCTTCCCAAGTACGCTCCCTGGTACTGAACCCGACACATTAGACATGGATGTTGACCCAGCACCCCTTCCTCAACAGACACCGGCAAACGAAGAGCCTGTCCAGCCGTCCCACGCACTGACGGGCGCAACCGCCAAGGAATCCAGTATACCAAAGACATCGATATTCCCTCCGTTCCGGCATACGCAACAGGGTATACTCCAGAAGAGCGAGTCCCCAATACTGGGATCCAGACATCCTCCACATCGCAAGGGCCACTTCAGGCCATACTTCAAAGTCCCCTCAAGAGACTTCACAACAAATATCGAAGAAATGGACACTTAGTGCCATGCAGTGTATCAAAAAACGAAGCAGCCACACACGTCACAAGTGATTTTCCAGTGTTTGAGTGTTTATAAAAAAACTTTTTTTGCAACAACCCTGTGCTATGTAGAAGTGCCGTTTTAGTTTTTCTGTTTTCTTTTATACAAATGGGTAACAGTGCACATGAGGCAACAGTCGTGTGCAAAGCTTGAACTCTTGTTTCTCTCCAGCAGACAGCTAACAATGAATGCATATATTTGTCAGTGACTTACCTTCGGGGCATTTTCTTGTAAATAACATTTTCTTTACTTTATATTCACTGTCCACTGTGTGTGTCTACTGATATTTCTATGTGCCAGTTTTTGTAATCTTATTGCCACGGTATGTTATATAAGAGTCATAACAATTGTTCCATTCTTATCTTGTCTTTTTAAGAGGGGGGAGATGTGTTGTGGACGCATCCCACTCTAATCGCCTGCCGCTCGCCAGCTCGCCACATACAGCGCTGCCCTCAGCCGCAACTAGCGCCACCTAGGCAACCGGGGACCGGCCTGGCGGACGAGTGGGACGCAGCGCAGTTTCAGTTGAGTTTTCCAATAGCCAACAAGTGTAACATTTATATCTCATGTGATTCAATAAAGTACTTTTGAGATACTACACTTTCCTTGTAACTGAATATGTTTACAAATACATAGAAATTAATTTAAAAGTTTCATTAAACTAGGCAGAACTGCTTTATGAAGGTAGACCTGTGAATATCTATGAAGAACACAAAAGATACAGCTATTACAAACTTACCTTCAACTTTGGTCGATAAATGTTGAGAACAAATTTGGCCATTACTTGTTCAGGATTGCTAAAAACTTCTTTCATGATTGTGAAGTTCTTCTCACATAATGGGATAACATCTCTAAAGACATCTTTGCCAAGAAAAGCACCCTGAAACAATAATTACAGACTAAAGAATTAGAACTGAAATTTTATACTATGTGGTAAGCTCTCATTTAAAATATTCAAATGAAGGGAAATTGTAATATTCAGTTTTATGAACTGACTGAGTACTTTCTTGGCAAAATTTCTGCTTTTATCTTAAATTGTTTATTCATCAGTATTGTGATTTTTGTTAACACTGAGATTTTTTGCAATTTTAAAAATGGTTTAATGTTTTTACTGAAAAGAATTTTTGAATTTTAATTTAAACAATGGAAATATCTTAAAGGATTCAACAATATTTTGGAAAGGATAGATTGCTACTCACCATAGAGATGCCCGATGAGCCGAAGAAAGGCCCACATAACAGAATAAACAAAAAAACGAAGCTTTCGGCTGTTAAGCCTTCATCTGCCACAGAGAACACGCACACACATGTGTGTGCCGCCCCCCCCCCCCTCCCCAACACACACACAAAACCAACTGCTGTCTCCAGTTGGATTGCCACTGACTTTCCTACATCTTTTTACCACGTTCTCTGACTTTCCTACATGTTATCATTCGTTTGTTACTTTTTTTTTCCACAGTTTTTGTACATGTTTCTTGTGTGATTTTCGTATTTTGTGTGTGTTATTTACGTATCTCCACACCAACTTTTAGACTTAATCTATGTCTTACATTTCTGAGTGTGATTTTTATCTGTTTTCAATTCCTTATCATGGATTCTTGCCCTTCCTATCTCCGCCAATACAGGAAAGTTTCCCTATCCCTAGCCAGAATCCGGTCCCACATACTATTTCTATGTAGAAAATATGCCAGAGATGGCAGTTTGTGTGTGTGTGTGTGTGTGTGTGTGTGTGTGTGTGTGTGTGTGTGTGTGTGCACGCGCGCGCACACGCGCATATTTTCTCTGTGGCAGATGAATGGCTTAATGGCTGAAAGCTTAGTTTTTGTTTAGTCTGTTATGTGTGCCTTTCTGCAGCTCATCAAGCGTCTCTGTAGTGAATTTTAATTTATTGACTAAAGTGGAAATATAAGTTCCTGTTAATATCATGTCAAAGCAGACTACAAAGTAGCTATGTAAAAGATGGAGATACATTAATTACAGGGACACTTAGGCATTTAATAATGTAAAGTAGTTCCATTCTACTTTTAATAATAAAATTTCGGTAAGCAGGATACAGACTCATCCACTGACATAATTGTGGGGATCAGGTGCAAAGTAAGATTTTTCCTATGTTTGCAGGGTGAATTTTAATTTTACCATGGATAAAGAAGCAGACAACTCATTTTTCCTTGTACATTATACACTATTTCTGTAGGCTAGAGGCAGACAATTGCAGCAGTAAAACCCATAATATTGCACAGTTATTACACAAATATTAGCAACATTCATCCAAATTTATGAACTATATACCAACACTTTCATTTGTGCCGATTGCTGATGACAGTAAAGCTAACATGTGCTTTTACCACTTTCAGTTACTACAAAGAAATCAAAAGTTTGCATGGAAGGAAAAACAGCCAGTAACCTTTATCAAAGAATCTTTGGCTTGTCAGAAACAGCCAAGGGGAATTCAAGATTGAGTTTAATATATAACTACACACACACACACACACACACACACACACACACACACACACACAAGAAACAAAAACCATAAAGCACAGATGAGATATTGCACATTTAAAGTAAAACAATTCAATGTAAAAAAAGAAAGGAACAATTAGCACAATTGATATCATATGCAGTGTATGTCCAAAAAGAAATGAGACACTGCTGAAAAACAGGCTTCATATATGTATGCCTAGGAACACAAAGAAAGAAGAAACACTTTTTGGAACAGGAAATCCCGGTAGCTTTTGTTAATGATTGACAACCAGTCAAACACAGTGCAACATCCACAATGTGTACTGCTGTCTGATGATTGAGTGCTACAGTCACTGAAACAAGAATTGCCATGAGAAGAGTGGTGCTTCACACTGCTACCTGTAAACACTTTATATCTGAACCACCAATTGTCACTTAGTGAGGAAGACACTGCTCACTGTCAGCTTTACGGTCTATGAGACTTTGTTCTTGTGGTAAGTTTAGTGGGTTCCTTATAGTTTGGAAATGCACAGAGAGAATTTTTTAAAATTTAGACTAAAACTGAGATAAAAAATACACTCTTGCTTTAATATCAGACAAATAAACATTAATTAACCTGCAAGCAATCTGATAGCATATTACTTGTCTTGCTGGAGATTGTGTTGTGCGTTAGGTGGGGATCACACTGTGAGAGGAGGAGGATGTGGTTGGGGGGGGGGGGGGGGGGCAGCACATGTGGGAGTTATGAGTCTCTTCCTTTCAAACAGCATTTTACTAAAATTAAATTGTTTCTATATATTTGTAGGTATAAATTTTTAAATTTTTCAGTTACCTTTTCAAGACTACAGTATCAAGCCAAGTCTCAAAATGGTAAAAAATTGGAAAAAGATTTGGTTCACATTTAATACTTTTCTATGGACTTGCAGCTTGACTGGCTGTAGAAAATATTCCAGCCATGAAAAAGTGCCCTTTTCACATGCTGGAAACAATGAATCAAGTATGGTGCAGGACAAACTATAGGAACTTGAAAGAAAGCAAGACAGAAGAGGCAAGATGCTCCAGTAAGAAAATAATTAAAGGAAGATTAACTTTCCTGAATGTAGGTGGAAACAATCGAAAGAGATACCATTCTCCTCATTTGCAAGCTCAAATAACCAATGTCTGCAGCCCTGTGCTAACAATCTTAGAGCTCAGTGAAATACTGCTCCAAGCTGTATTCAAGCTTTCACAAGCCGTCCACAATCTGAAATGAGTGAGATCAACCAAAACTAAATTTCAGTACTGGTATGAACTATGAACTTACAAGTTTTCTCTGGGATTATGTATTGTGACAGCTGCTAATGAAAAACTGCAAAATGATTTTCTTTGTACCTAGAGTGAAGCAGTTTCTGTTAAATATGAGATTAAATTTTATGTCTCCTTAGAAAGTAGTAGCAGTAGTAGTAGTAGTAGTAGTACTTGTTGTTGTTGTTGTTGTTTCATGCATTAGGCTTTTCCTCAGTCTGATACAGCTACATTTGATCCTTCCACCTTTTTCATGTCTTACAATACATTTTTCCTTGCAGAATATATCGCAAAAATGTAACGATAATCTTTACTCTTCCATTCGCAATAGACAGAATATTCATTTCTGTCTTTATTATTCAACCTTACTGTTTATACTATAGTCGACATAATCCATTTGGGAGAGTCAGCAACTGCATTACTATTTGAAATAATAAATTTATCTGATTATTAACCAACAGTTGAGAATGGAGTTTTACAATTATATATTTCAACTTTTCAGAATGTTGAAGTTGCACCTGCACCTGATCTTGTCACATGGGTTGCAGACAGAACTACAAGATTCTGAAGGTGATCCAGAAGGGTTGAAGCATATAAGTGTAAAAAAAACATTCACAACTGTTGGCTGATGATAAGATGACAATTTCACTTACTATTTCTGTCAATATTTATTTAAATTCTTTTCTAATGCCTGTATTTCTCTTGTAATCTAACCTTGTGTATCCTGTTATGCTCTTGAGGAACTTCATTTCATTGACCTCCAATTTTGTTTTGTCTTTCTTTCTCATTACCCAAGAATACAGCAATGTTGGTACCAACGTAACTTTATAAAATTCAAGATATGTTTCTGTTTTTACATTACATTGGAAAGATCTAATAGGGACATTAATTAGTTAAACTTCTTAATTTTGTTATCTAGAGATCCACAATATGCTGCCATGGTTCCAGAATTTGAATCTATGTGCTTGTTCTATAATATTGTTTATCACTAGCCAGCAACATAAGAAAAGCTGGATGGAAAGCCATATGACAAACCTTAGAAAGATGAAACTGTTCTAAAAATGGCAATAAACACATTTATTGCATAACTGATACACTTTCTTTTTGATAACTAACAACTGAAAATACTAAGGTTTTTTTTTCAAATACTTTAAAAAATATGGTAAACATAACGGAGTTTCTTCGGTTCAAAACACTAATAATTTAAACAGAGTGTGGTATTCAGAATCTCCACAGCTTCACTAATTAAGAACATATATGTAAGAGGTATAATACAGGTAAATTAAAAATTCACCCTCAGAACTGTGAAAAATAGATGACTGAAATTATTGTAAAAATGTTTTTCTTTCTGTTCTGTTCTAACTGAACCACTGACATGTTATCTTTTAAGTCGTGAACCTCTACATTAATTTATCTTGTCACTGAAATGACATATCATTAGGAACACATTAAGCTAACACTAGACTACAAATGAAAACACACACACACACACACACACACACACACACACACACACACACAGAGAGAGAGAGAGAGAGAGAGAGAGAGAGAGAGAGAGAGAGAGAGAGAGAGAGAGAGAGAGAGGGGGGGGGGGGAGAATAAAAGAAAAATATCAATAACTGAGTACATACCATTTGACTCTGTTCTATGAAGGCATCTACACACTGAGAGTAACCCTTAAAATGGGAAAGGGTTGAAGCTATTTCTTTCATGCGAACTCTGTTATCAGATCGATGTGCGCGGACAAATTCCTCTATTAAACTGCGCTCTATTTCATCGTATTTGCTTGCAATCTTTTTCTTTGCCTTTTCAAATCTGCCAATAACAACAAATAATGATTTAGTGTTTTACAGTATAGTGTCAACTCTGTAATCATCAATAATTTTTATGATAGCAACCAACATTTAATGTAGCCCTCACAATAAAAAATCTTGACAATGAAAACAGGTAAAGAAATAGTCTCAGTCATTTTACCTTAAACAATGCATAGTGTGACTTATGAACACAACTTTTTGTGCCAGTTAATTTTTTGTATGGGACATATACTGTCCTCCCATTTTAATTAATGTTTGTGACAATAAATGTAGTGATATTAGGTAAAATGAGCAAGAAAATACTATGTATAATGTGCCACTTGTGTAAACCCAGTGTGCCACCAAAGACTTTCAGGTTTTAATTATGCAGTGAATACAATGTAATTATAGAAAAAATATTATTATGTATGTCATTACTAATGTATAAATATCTGTTACACAAAAAGATTCTTCTTCTCATTTCTTAGTATTTTGTTGTGGCAGGATTTAGTTACAATTTTAGTTTAGATGTTGCTAAATAGTTTTTCAATATTAATGGATTTGATCAGTAAAAAAAGTTGTGTAAATACAAAACCATTGCCTAAATATGTTAAAATATATGTATTAAAATGCATATGTCAATTTCAATTTATTTTGGAGCTATTTGAGAGTTTTTCAGCAAACTTTAGTAGTTGTCGCAGCCAGCAGTTGCTGACCTGGATTGCAGCATCCTGCTGCCATTACATGGCAAACAAAAAAATAGCAACTCCAATAAATCAGGGTCAGGTGGTAATCAGCTTATTAATGATTTAATAATTTTATTTCAGCTGTGCTGTGAACTTCAATGTAATGTTACAAAAATTGCAGTAATATAAGGTATTGTATAAAAACACAGAGTGCTACAAGATTATCACAGTGACTTTTATCTCTTGCCAGTTAGGAAGGATGGTAGTATTTCAATTAATAATTTTCAAACAGTAAATATAAAAATAAATCACAATGAATCAGTTTTTTTCTGTCAGGGATCATCCATTTATTTGTAATTTGGTGTGTAGATTTCAACTATGGACAAGTTTTTTAATGCTAATAATTTTCTATAGCATCAATTGAACAATGATTTTAAAAAATCTTAACATCAAAGAATTTACGTAAGAATAAGGATAGGTTCCACATAGAATTTCAAAGAACTACAATGAATTTAAATCCAGTAATATTATTTTCGCAGTAAATAATGTGGAACTGTGTTGTAAAAATAAATGTTCAAATGTTTGTAAATCTATCGGATCAAATTGCGTGGTCATCAGTCCGTAGCTTACAAACTACTCAAACCTAGGTAAACTAACCTACGGACAAACACACACACACCCATGCCACAGGGAGGACTCGAACCTCCACGGTGAGCAACCGCGCGCTCCAGAGCGAGGTGCTTTAGACCGCTCGGCTACTCCACCGCGGCGTTGTAAAAATACTCATATAGTCAAAGCCTACAGTGAAATTTAGTACTAACAGAGCTAGCCGGTGAACAACTAATTAATAAATCACTAATGCAATAAATAATATTAATAAAAAATTTAAAATTAGATAGGAGTATTTTTACAATCACAAAACAACTTTCCAAATATTTGTCTTCACAGGATGTATAGATAGCAACTGTTGACACTTAAAATAGAAAATACATCAGTGCATACATTAACTATCATGGAAACATCTAAGGTGGGGAAAAAAAGGAGTGAGAGAGAGAATGCAACTAATGCACGCTCGCAAAAACACAAATGCCATCTCCAGCTACTGTGGCCAGACTGTGTGGCTGGAGACAGCAGTCATCTTTAAATGTGTGTGAAGACTATAACAGCTGAAAGCTGAGTATACTTGCAATATTATGTGTGCCTTTCTGTTGTGAATTATCCAGACATCTCTGTGGTGAGTAGCAACCTATACTGTCACAAATCTTGTTGAATCCTTCGTGAAATTTCCTTTTTTTCCACCTTAAATGCAACGTCCTACACACACACACACACACACACACACACACACACACACACACACACACACACTTGCTTTATTGATTCCTCAGTACCAGACCTAACTATGGTAATGTCCTTGATATAATATTATTTTATATAGATGTGTGTTGTTTATTCTTTCTGACATGTCCAAAAGAACATAAATGAATACACAAAGGAATTTACAAAATTTGCTGCCAGTGGTAATTGAAATAAATCAATGGGAAAGGTTGAAAATGTATGCCCAGCCAGTATTCAAAACCGAGTATCTAGCTTACTAGGTAGCTCCACTGATCACTCCACCACTAATGGGTAGGGGCACTACATCAGTAGTATGTGGATAAGTTGAGAATCTGTGTCCGGTGAGAAGCATGCTAGGTTAGTCTGTATGGTCGTGGTGGTGATCACTGTGCCCCAGTGTTGTAGTGGTCAATGTGCCTAATCAGTAAGCAAGAAACCCAGCAGCTGCACACAAGTTTTTAATTTTCAAAAATGATTTATTTCAATGCACAATGACAGCTAATGTTGTAAATTCCTCTGAGTGTTTACTGATGTTCTTTCAGATGTGTCTGAATAAATAGACACACCATGTCTATGATGTTCTTGTTGTGGTCTTCAGTCTGGAGACTGGTTTCATGCAGGTTTCCACCTTACTATATCCTGAGCAAGCCTCCTCATCACCTCATAAAAATTGCAGTCCACATCTACTTGAACCTGCTTAATGTATTCGTCTCTTTGTCCCCTCTGCAATGTTTACTCCACTCATTTCCCTCCAATGCTAAATTCACAATTCCTCAATGTCTAACAATGTGCACTACTAATCGATCCGTTCTTTAATCAAGGTATGCACGAAATTGTTTTCTTCCCCAATTCTATTCAATACCTCATTAGTTATGTGATCTAACACCTAATTTTCAGCATTCCTCTGTAGCACCACATTTCAAAAGATTCTGTCCTCTTCCTGTCTGAACTATTTATCATCCATGTTTCACCACCATACAAGGCAACACTCCATACAAATAGCTTCATAAAAGACTTCCTAACATTTAAATTAATATTCAGTGTCAACAAATATCCTTTTCTCAGAAATGGTTTTCTTCTAATTGGCATACTGCATTTTATATATTCCCTGTACCGCAGCTATCATATGTTATTCTACTGCACAAGTAACAAAACTCATTTACCACCTTTATTGTTTTCCTACACAATCTAATTACTTCAGAATGACCTGATTTTCTTTAGACTATATTCTATTACCTTTCTTTCATGCTTGTTCATGTTCATCTTATATGGTCGTTTCAAGACACTGTCCATTTTGCGCAATTGCTCTTCCAGGTCCTTTGCTATCTCTTACAGAATTACAATGTTACTGACAAACCACAAAGTTTTATTTCTTCACCCTGATTTCTAATTACTTCCCCAAATTTCTCATTGCTTTACTTCACAGATTGCTAAATATACAGATTGAATAACATTATCGACAGGCTGCAACCCTGTCTTATTCCCTTCCCAACCAATGCTTCCCTTTCATGCCCTTCAACTCTTATACTTGCTGTCTGGTTTCTGTACAAGTTGTAAATAACCTTCCAATCCCTATATTTTAACCCTGCTGAATTCAGAATTGTAAAGAGGGTATTATTGTCAACAAACTGGTCTTCCCCCATGGTCAGATTCTATCGGTTTTTCCATCCTTTTATAAATTTCACACCTGTCTGCACCTGCTGCAATGATTGTAGCAGAGTTGGTAAATCACATGATTGCTTTCACAGGTGGCCCAAGGAAGTGCTGGGTGGGTGGATTGGGCAGGTTTTGCACAGCATTTTATATTGGTACGATGACAAACCAGCTGTCCATCAGGATGAATGGCCACTGCCAAACTGCAGCAAAAAGCAAGATGATCACCCTGCGACACAGCATGCAGTTGAACACCACACTCTGGATTTCAATAGCTGCTTCACTACCTGAAGCATCTGGAGTCTCCCATCCACCACCAGCTCTTCTGAACTGTGCAGATGGGGGTTGTCCCTTAAACACACTCCACGGTCCCGCAACCATTCTGGCCTTAACGTAAGATAACTTTCCATCACTGCACCCTTTGCCTAACATCTCCCCCCCCCTTTCTTCCCCACTCATTATCCTGTATCTCATGTCTTCCTTGCAACTGTGTGTCGCCACACAGTTAATTACTTTTTATTTTTTCCTATCTTTTACCTGTTTCTTTCCTATTTGTATTTCTTCCTATTTGTATTTTTCCTTATTATTCTTATCATTTCAAATCCCCCCCCAATCCCTCCCCACATTCATCTGCACTTCTCTTTTATCCTTCCTGCCCCTTCCCTTCACTGTATTAATTGCCATAATTCAAATTCTTGCATATCAGAGCCTTTCAATCCATCATGCAACACAGAACTTTCCATCCCCACCGTTACCCGGCATCCTTCCCCCTTCATTCCCCACCTCACTCACAGTCTAGATGCTTGTGACGCTGGAATGGCCAGACATGGTGGTTGGTTGTGTATAGTTGCCTGAGTGATCGTGTGAATGTATGTGTTTCTTTTTCTGATGAAGGCAATGGTCGAAAATTTTAAGTTGTGTGAATGTAATCATCTACTTTTGTGTCTGTCAGCAGCTCAATGTGCTTTAAATATCTTTGTATTTTACAATAATTCATCTTGTTTTGTTAGAAACAACATCATTCATTATCCGTCATTCTAAAATGTACTAGCAAATGTGTAATGTTGTAAGTTATGATATACATTGGGCATTTATAATATACCAGTTAACTAAAGAAGTTTTTATTATTTGGTAAAATTTCTTTATCTATAACTGTAATCGACCTGCAAAAAGAACAGAAGATGCTTTGATACAAAGTTGAGAAGATTTTAAGTAGTGGGGCTTTCTTAACTGTCAAATCAAAAACAGTTACATTACACTTTCCAGTCAGCATTGTTGATAGACTGGTAAGAGCCCACCTGGGTGGACACCCAGGGAAGTGATGCTGGGGAAAGAAGGAAGACCAGGAAGAGATCACTACCACACAGGTCATCATAGACATTCTAATGGATGGAAAGGAAAAGACCATAGCTTCAAATGGAAAGATCAATAGCATACTTGACAACTTTTGAAAGGGGCTATCAGTAAAACTCACAAGCAATGAAAAATTTAACTATTTTCAACATACTTTAGATTCACAAAAATAATAATACTTCTAGAGTACAAAGTACAATAATGCTTTAAACAGGGAACTTCAATAAAATCATATCAACTTGCATCATAGATCAATGATTTGCAGATGAATATAAAAATGAAGAAGAAATCCTTGTTAAAAAAGCAGCAGGCATGGTGAATGTTGGTTTGGAGCACACATAACAGGACATCCTTGATAAATTAAGCAGATGCAAGATAGAAGAAAAGGCTTTACACAATAAAACTTTTTTAGGAACACTAACTTTGAGAACAAAGAACACCACACACATGGTCAAAGATTATGTGTTAAATCACAACCAGTGAAAAAAAAGAATTTGCAGAGCAGAGCCTGTCGGCACCATTCACGCTGAACTGTTATCTCAGCTTTAGTTTCATTGGAATTGACAACAGTGTTAAAAGTTCCAATCATATCAAAAAATGAGTAATCTACCATCGCAGAATTGCCTTCAACCCAGAGGAACTATGAACTGGTTGGAAGTGGGGTGATTATTTAATGTTGGCGTTTCTAATTTTTGACTGTAAAGTCATAAAATGACACAGTTTATCCATAAAACTGTAAAATGCTGCAATTTCCATAAATTTTACAGGTAATCCATAAAATTTGTGAGGTGTGCAATAGCCAAGTACGTTCCATGTGTGACGTGTGTGTAGAGTTACCAGTATGCAAGAGGGCAACTTCGAAGTGTCCTAATAAGTTTTTGAAATCCTTACTTAACCCAGTGATCATTTTCCAGATCACAAAGGCTAATGGGCTTTGAAAACATTTAATACTAGGATCATTCGGGGAGCAGAGGATCAATCTACACAACACATTGTAAGAAAGTGCACTATCTCCCTCTAGCCATTCCACTCAACGTATCACCTTCCATTAGTTAACCAGCATTGTTGAAACAATGTCATCTGAAGAAACAGTGTAACCTTATGTCTTTATTCTGTTAGCTGTTAAAAATGATTCATTTAAAAACTCAAAAAGATTTTCAGTCTCGTTTATGTACCTATGATGGTTCAATGCCTCAACTATACTCTGAGATTTTACATTTACAACTTCTATTATTTATATTTCAGAAAGCAAGTTATAGTACTGAAATTAAAAAGGTGCTTGTATACAGACATCTAACACCTTGTTCTGATATTCGGTCTTACCTTGTTGTTGTGGTTGTTAGGTTGTTTAAGGGGGACAAAACTACAATGGTCATCAGTCCCCCATTCCACCTCTAGGCGACAAAAGTAAAACCATACACATGAAAGATATCACGCACAGAGTTTAAAATTGCGATGTGGGAGAGGAGTCCCACCGAGTCCATAAAACATAATCAAGAATAACAAGACAAAACGAAGAGACGGACACACAAAGACAGCTTACAACAAATAAACCGATGGCCGTGGTTGACCAACCATAAGAATAAAAAAAAGGAAAAGTCAACCACTCGGTAACACACAGAAATCTCCAGTTAGAGCGAATGATAAAAACCCCCTGCTCGTATAAAACGTAAAACGGTATCTGCCATTGCAGCATCGTCACCTAAAACATCTGATAAAACGGCAGGCAGGTTAAAATTCCGCCGCAAAGCAGCTAAAACAGGGCAGTCCAACAATATGTGGACGATTGTCAGGCGGGAGCCGCACCGACATTGGGCTGGGTCCTCACCCCGAAGGATATGTCCATGGGTGAGCCATGTATGCCCAATGTGGAGGCGACACAAGACCACTGAGTCCCGTCGTGAACCGCGCATGGAGGAGCGCCATGCAACCGTTGTTTCCTTGACCACCCGGAGCTTGTTGGGCGTGCGCAGGCTACGCCACTCAGTATCCCAAAGCTGACGTACTCGCTGGCGCAACAACAAACGGAGATCAGAAGCCGGGAGGCCGATCTCTAGACAGGACAGACCGACTGCCTGCTTGGCAAGCCTGTCAACACGTTCATTGCCCGGGATACCAACGTGACCCGGAGACCAGATGAACGTCACTGATCGCCCAGACAGTTCAACGGAACGAAGCGTCTCCTGTATGGCCAACACCAGGGGAGACCGCGGGTAACACTGCTCCAGAGCTCGGAGGCTGCTCAGGGAGTCGCTGCAAACAACAAAAGACTCGCCTGAGCAAGACCGGATATGCATGAGAGCTCTGTGAATGGCCACCAGCTCTGCAGTGTAAACACTGCAACCATTCGGCAGAGAGTGCTGTTCCACATGGTCACCATGAGTATATGCAAATCCCACACAGCCATCAACCATGGAACCATCTGTGTAGATCAGGTCATATTCACGGAATTCCGCTATGATAGCCGAGAACTGACGGCGGAGCGCCTCCAGTGGAACTGAGTCTTTGGGCCCCTGGGCCAAGTCCAGCCGAGTAGACGGCCTTGGCAAACACCACGGAGGTGTACGGGCACGAACCCGATAGGAAGATGGAAGGGGAGAAGACTCAAGCTCCTGCAGGAGTGACTGAACCCGATAGGCCATCGTATGACCTGATCTGGGACGTCGCTGATGGGGACGGACTACCACATCAGGAAAGAGGAGACGATGGTTCGGGTGGCCTGGGGAGCAATACACATGGGCTGCGTAAGCCGCAAGTAGGTGTTGGCGGCGCATCCCCAAGGGTGCAACCCCAGCCTCCACTAGTAAGCTGTTCACTGGGCTGGTGCGGAAGGCACCCGGCGCGATGCGAACCCCACTGTTGTGAATGGGGTCCAGGAGATGCAGTGCCGAAGGTGCCGCAGACCCATAGGCAATGCACCCAAAATTGAGACGGGACTGCACCAGCGCCGTGTAAAGCCACAACAGTGTCGAGCGATCAGCACCCCAGGTCGTATGACCCAGGTGGCGGAGAAGGTTGAGATGGCGCCAGCACTTCCGTTTCAGCTGACGAATTTGGGGGAACCACGTCAGCTGGGCATCAAAGACCAGTCCTAAAAAACGGTGAGTTTCCACTACCGTAAGTGGTTCGTCATTCAGATAAAGTTCAGGGTGCGGGTGGATGGTCCGACGCCGGCAGAAGTGCATCACTCTGGTCTTGGAGGCAGAAAACTGAAAGCCATGGGTAAGCGCCCAGTTCTGCGCCTTCCGAATAGCACCTTGCAACCTGCACTCGGCAACTTGGGTGCTGGAGGAACTAAAAGAGAGACAAAAGTCGTCAGCATAAAGAGAAGGGGACACCGACGATCCAACCGCTGCGGCTAAATCGTTGATGGCGATTAAAAATAATGGAACGCTTAAAACGGAACCCTGAGGAACCCCATTTTCCTGGACACGAGAGGAGCTCAGAGAAGCACCAATTTGAACACGAAAGGTACGGACGGCTAAAAAATTCTGAATAAAAATCGGTAGGGAGCCCCGGAGGCCCCAGTCATATAAAGTGTTGAGGATGTGGCGTTGCCAGGTTGTATCATATGCTTTGTGCATATCGAAGAAGACGGCAACGAGGTGTTGGCGCCGGGAAAAGGCTGTGCGGATTGCAGACTCGAGGTACACCAGATTATCGGTGGTAGATCGACCCTGGCAAAAACCGCCCTGGCACGGAGCCAATAATCCCCGAGTCTCAAGAATCCAACACAACTGCCGACTGACCATCCGCTCCAACAGTTTGCATGGCACGTTAGTCAGGTTAATGGGCCGATAGCTATCCAAGGAAAGAGGATGTTTGTCGGGCTTAAGCACTGGGATGATGATACTCTCCCGCCACTGTGACGGGAAAATACCATCACACCAAATGTGGTTATAGACCGCAAGTAGATTACGCCGACTATCTGCTGAGAGATGTTGCAGCATGTTGCTATGGATGCTATCAGGCCCAGGCGCCGTGTTAGGACATTGTTGAAGAGCACTGAGGAGCTCCCACTCTGTAAAAGGAGTGTTGTACGATTCAGAGCGGCTGGTACGAAAAGAGAGAGACTGGCGTTCTACCCTCTCCTTTACTGCACGGAAGGCCGGTGGATAATTTGCAGAGGCAAAGGCACGAGCATAATGCTCGGCAAACATCTCTGCAAGACTGGCCGGGACCGTACATAGGACTCCATTTGTGGAGATCCCAGGGATTCCCAATGTAGTCTGTATTCCCTGTAGCCGCCTGATCTTACTCCAGACCTGCGAGGCTGAGGCACCTGTCCCAATAGTGGAAACGTACCTCTCCCAGCACTCCCGTTTCCGTCTTCTTATAAGCTGGCGAGCACGTGCGCGAAGCCGTTTAAAATTGATTAGGTGCTCCTGAGAGGGGTGCCGTTTGTTTCGCTGTAAGGCCCGCCTGCGGTCTTTCATGGCCTCAGCGATCTCCGGCGACCACCACGGCACTGTCTTACGCCATGGGCACCCTGATGTACGCGGAATGGTCGCGTTCGCAGCAGAAATGATGGAATGTGTGGCGCTCTCGACCACCACATCGATTTTCTCGAGTGGGGGAGGGCCAACGATGGCAGCAGAAGCATAGTCTTCCCAGTTAGCCCTGTGCAGAACCCACCTAGGTGGGCGCGCTGGGGACTCGCATTGTGGGAGTGACAAAAAGACAGGGAAATGGTCACTGCCACACAAGTCGTCATGGGCTCTCCAGTGAACAGATGGTGGAAGGCCGTGGCTGCAGATCGACAGATCAATGGCCGAAAATGTGCCATGTGCCACACTAAAGTGTGTGGGGGCACCTGTATTTAAGAGGCAGAGGTCGAGTTGAGTTAGGAAATCCTCGACAACCCTGCCGTGACCTGAGATCGTAGAACCACCCCACAAGGGACTGTGGGCATTGAAGTCGCCCAACAGTAAGAAAGGTGGGGGTAGTTGAGCAACGAGTGCAGCCAAGACGTTCACAGATATGTCACCATCTGGCGGCAAGTAGATACTGCAGATGGTCAACTCCTGTGTGGTCCTCACCCTGACAGCCACTGCTTCTAATGGTGTTCGAAGGGGCACGGGTTCACTATACACAGAGGTGAGGACATAAACACACACTCCACCTGAGACCCTGTTATATATCCTACGGTTGCAGTAAAATCCCCTGTAGCCACGAAGGGCAGGGGTCCGCATTGCTGGAAACCATGTTTCCTGAAGAGCAATGCAGAGAGCAGGTGTCGTGCTCAGAAGCTGCCGTAGCTCAGCCAGGTGGGGAAAGAAACCGCCGCAGTTCCACTGGAGAATGACATTGTTCGAGTGCTGGGAAGACATGAATGAGACAAATGAGCGGGTCATACCTCAGCATCACTTGCATCCACTGATGGAGGTTTATCAGTTTCAGTCACCAGTTTGTCAAGGGCATCCCTGAGAGCGAGGTCCTCGGGTGACGCAAGAATCTCCATCTCATCCTCAGAAGTAGAGGCGGAGGCAGAGGGGAGTGGTGGCACTGAAGCCACCATGGATGCTTGTGATTGGCCTTTCTTTGGCCTTTGTTTTCCCCTCCGTTCCCTCTGGGGCTTCACTGGTGGGAGGTGCTCCTCGGACTCAGCCACAGGGACTGAGGAGGAGCGCGAAGCCCTACGACCAGCAGTCTGCGAGCGCGCCCGCTGCTGGTTAGTGTCGCTACCGACACTGGCGGAAGGGAGCGTCCCAAGGGACCCCTTCCGTGTGAGGGAAGCCGGAGAAGGCTGTTCTTTCTCCGGCAGAGAGGTGGTAGCTGATCCCGAGGCTTTCACCTTGGGAGCTTTGGAAGGATGGCCCCCAACCTCCGTGGGGGCAGGCTTAGGTTGGCGGCCCAAGGTCTTACCTTCTCATGCCATACTTGCCTCTTATTGATCTTTCTATTATCAGTACACTTGCAATTACCAAGGTAGTATTTAGATGACTAATAACCAAGCAGTTGACTCCGACAGATTTAGAAACATTACATTACAGTATTTAGATAGTGGAAAAACACCCTCTCATACTTCTGCCCTTCCTGATATAATCTGAATGGTGCTATACATTATAAGTATGGACCATAGTCCGTGCACCACTACATTACAAAATCTGCACGAGTCCATGAGAGATTACATATGTTCAGCACAAGAATGCAGCAGCAGTGGCTACTGAGGAGAGTTCTACATGTCTTTCCACATTTAATTACAAAATGCTGTATTTATCTTACAGCATATAACTGAATACTATGTACATTATTGCATTTAATTTTTTTGAGCATGTTCTGTGTTTATCAAAACTCCTCTCCTATCATCAGTCTTATTATAATTGTATTTTTACAGCTCTTATTTGATACTGAAAACTTCTTTACAATTTTTGGGAATGTGTCACAGATAATAATAGGAATAATGTTCCAATTATCTGTACTCAAATTTAAAAGTGATTGAAGAATGCATAAAAAGTTCATTGATGGGGTAAAAAGCAAAACGCAGCAAAATTGGAAATACAGAAGGATAATTCACAGACAACAGCCTGCAGTTTCAGTTTATACCAATAACACCATAACAGTTTATTACTAGAACCACAGTTGATATGTAGGTGAATAGCACAAAATCCTTTAAAGTTTTGGAAGAATGTTGAACCTTAAAGGAACAATCACAATCAGAAAGAAAAATTCTAAAATGCAACACATTTTTAATTGTGTGTCTTTGTAGCCTTTCCCTGGCATAGTAATCCTTCATAATTTTTCGAGGTGTGTAGCCAGATTATAAAATCAAACTGATTCAATATTTCCATGATACAATTGTTTGATAGCTTCAGGAATGCTGCTACTGTTGAATACCATTCAATACTAATGCTAACACTGCAGTTCATCACCTTACATAGGAATCTGGCACATATACGGCATAGGCACCACCAATCACAGTTGCTGCCACCTGGCCGGCCGCGGTGGTCGAGGGGACTGTGGCGCTCCAGTCACGGTCTGCACGGCCACTACGGTCGGGGGTTCGAATCCCCCCCTCGGGCATGGATATTTGTGCCGTCCGTAGTCTTAGCTAGTTCATAAGTAGTTTGTAAGCTGAGGGACTGATGACCCCGTAGTTAAGTCCCATAAGTTCTACAAACATTTGAACATTTGATTTGCTGCCACCTGTGCCACCAGCCACGACTGGAGGTTTCCAGAGGTGCATGTGCCTACTACACCAAACGCCTATATAAGGCAATGAACTGCAACATTATCATTAGAATTCAGTGGCACTTAACAGATGGGCATTCCTGAAGTTGGCAAACAGATGTATCACTGAAATATTGAATTACTTTGATTTTAGGATTTGGCTGCAAAGGATGAAAAAATTAATTTAAATATTTAGATAAATATAACAGCACTGTACCATTGTGACAACTAAGAAAAAGTAAAGTTGAGAGTCTTCTCATGTTTTACTAAAACACTTATCATTGATAAGCTGTGCATGAAATTTCTTTAAAGTGGAACTTTTTATGTGAATCAGAAATTTACTTTCATGGTGAATACAAATTACAACTCTAGTCATCTTCTGGTTTATTTCTCTCAAATAATTAACTCTATAGCAATAGAATAACTAAATGAACTTTATTCACAGTTATTTCAGTAAAGATTTAGAAACACTGCAATATATAAACCCTTCAACATACTTTCCTGATGGTAGTTCCTGAGCAATCAGGTGAAGTTTTTGTATGATGTCTGCTGCCTCATCAATCTAAAACAGAACAAATTTACTTTGCAGCACACCCATGTACGCAGCCACAACATGTGATGTAACTTTGATAGGTTATAATTATTCATAGTCCAGAATAAATTACTGTATGTGCATGACCATTCATGCAAAAAATGAGTATAAAAATTTGGAGGCCTCTATTCCAATAAAACTGCATAAGGCTGAAGTGTATAAATTGACAAACATTATAGTGAAATGTAATGCTACATAAATAATGAACAATAAGTGTTATCTAACTTACATTGTCCTTATCAGAGAAGAAGTCCGACAACAAAGGACCAGGGCTCAGAAACTCAGCAAAATAATTCATGAGTTTTTGTGCCTCAACAGCCCGTGCTCTTGGAGTATTTACACTCTCCAACTGATCGCCCAGATGTAAGACTTTCGCTGCTACAAAATTAATACGTTCATCAAGTTCTTGAAATAATAAAATTGATGCCTGCAATTTAAGAAGAAATTCAGTTACATTTTCTTGGGAAGTTATGCTTAACAGTACAAACAAATATTTGCAATGTGTTCCACACACTAGTACCAAAGAAGACAATTCTTCCTAAATGATGAATGTCACAGGTAATTCCCATTTTCAGGAAATATTATATGGCAAATGCACTTAACTATAAATACTGTATATATGTATCACTGATGTGAATGTTATAGAATTAGGCAACATATTTTATGCATGTGTTGGGACATTATTTGAGACAAAAAACTAACTCCACAAAAACACACACTATCGAAAACAAGGGAAAGTTGGAGAACTCTACTTGCTCTGTTTGTGCATATGATTCAGAATGACAGACAACAGTGCCGAATTTTATGCCATGTTTCATTACTGAAGGAAGGCATTTAACAGAGTTCTGTACTATTGTTTAGTCAACAAAGTATGGGCTTATTAAATGTCAAACCAGACTTGTGATTTAATTCAGCACTTCCTTGCAGACAGAACTCAACATGCTGCTTTTAACAAAACAAAAGTGATATGTGTAAAGGTTATTTTAGCAGTACTCCAAGGAAGTGTAAATGGACTACTACTGTTTCAATATACATAAACAATCATATGGGTTACACAGAATCTCCATTAGGTTGTTCATGGATGAAGTTGTTGTCTGTCAGTAGACTGTAGTGATATGCTGGAAAATCTGAAGATTATCAACTACTTGTTCAGTTACAGTTGACCTTACATATAAATATGTATAACACACTGTCCCCACTGACAAAACTACTAGTGGAAGAATCTCTGAAGAAAGAAACTACCCTAAAATACATAGTATCAATCATTTGAAGTGACAAATAGCAATGACCACCAGGAAAATGAGATAAGAAAAATAAATAAATAAAATGGAAGGCAGAGCAGATGTCCAACTGATTCATTACAAAAATCCCAAGGAAATGTACTTCTTCTACAAAAGAAATGACATGTAAAACACTTACTCAACTGATTCCTGAGAATATAGTTAGTTTTATAGAAGAAACAGTAAAGATCCACTAAAGAGCTGTGTATTTTACTGCAGGATCATGTACTTGGTGCAAGAACGTTACAGATGCTCAGCAAGAGAAGTTTGGCATATCCTGGAAAGCTTTATAACTGTATTCCATGTAAGTACGTTCGGGAGGGGGAAATGGGTAAAATATTAAGTCCTCCAAAGTAAGTCTCACAAAATGACCACAAAGACAATAATGTTTGAGAAAAGAGAACAAATATGTAGGTCTGTTAATACACATTATTCTCATTCACCAGTTACTAATGGGACAGTGAATGGGGAAAGACAGTGGTAACAAAAGCATTATCTGTCAGACACTGTAATGTAGATATAAATATGCTCTTCTTCACAGAATGTGCCATTCTCAGAAAAGCAGATAAGCATTTCTGTGATTAATTCATAACTGAATTGAAACTGATTATATAAATAAAATCACAACCAACCTAAAAAATTACAATACTTTATTCCATCATCATCATCAGAGACTGATTATGCCTTTCAGCGTTCAGTCTGGAGCATAGTACCTCCAATAAAATTCCTACATGATCCCCTATTCAAGGCTAACATTGATGCCTCGTCTTATGTTACACCTTTTACTTCAAAATCGTTCTGCACCAAATTTAAGTACTTTCTTCTTGGTCTACCTCGACTCCTCTTACCCTCCGCTGCCGAGCACATGAGTCTCTTAGGTAACCTTGCTTCTCCCATGCGTGTAACATGACCCCACCATCTCAGTCTGTTCGCTGTAACTGCTTCATCTATGGTGCTCATTCCCAGTTTTTCTTTGTTTTCCTCATTATGGACACCCTCCTGCCATTGTTCCCATCTGTTAGTACCTGCAATCATTCTTGCTACTTTCATATCTGTAACCTCAACCTTATGAATAAGGTAACCTGTATCCACCCAACTTTCACTCCCATATAACAAAGTTGGTCGAAAGATAGAGCGGTGCACTGCTAACTTAGTTTTGGTACTGACTTCCTTCTTGCAGAAGAGGGTAGATCTTAGCTGAGCACTCACTGCATTAGCTTTGCTGCACCTCGATTCCAGTTCTTTTGCTATGTTGCCATCCTGTGAGAAAGTATATCCCAGGTACTTGAAACTGTCTACCTGTTCTAACTTTGTTCCTCCAATTTGGCACACAAGCTGTTTGAATCTCTTTCCCGCAGACATTACTTTCGTTTTGGAGATGCTGATCTTCATATCATAATCCTTGCACCTCTGATCGAGTTCTGAAATATTGGTTTGTAGCCTTTCAATCGAATCGACCATTACAACTAAGTCATCTGCATATGCGAGACTGCTTATTTTGTTTTCACCTAATTTAATCCCACCCTGCCAGTCTACTGTTTTCAACATATGATCCATGAATAGTATGAACAACAGTGGTGACAGGTTATAGCCTTGTATTATCCCTGAAACTATCTTGAACCATGCACTTAATTTGCCATCTACTCTAACTGCTGCCTGACAGTCTACATAAAGCCCTTTGAATGCCTGCAGAAGTTTGCCTCCTATACCATAATCTTGAAGAACTGACAGTAGCTTCCTCCTAGGAACACGGTCATAAGCCTTTTCCAGTTCTATGAAGCATAGATACAATTCCCTGTTCCACTCATAACACTTTTCCATTACTTGCCATAGGCTAAAGATCTGGTCCTGACAGCCTCTAAGAGGCCTAAACCCACACTGATTTTCATCTAACTTGTCCTCAATTAATACTCGCACTCTCCTTTCAACAATACCTGAGAATATTTTGACTACAACGCTAATTAAAGAGATACCTCGATAGTTGTTGCAATCTTTTCTGTTTCCATGTTTGAAAATTGGCATGATTACCGCTTTCGTCCAATCAGACGGAACCTGTCCGATTCCCACGCCTTTTCAATTATCCTGTGTAACCATTTGAGACCTGATATTCCACTGTATTTGACGAGTTCTTGCTTAATTTCATCCACCCCAGCCGCTTTATTGCACTGTAATCTACTGACCATTTTCTCCACTTTCTCAAATGAGATTCTGTTTCCATCAACATTCATATCCCGTTCTACCTGAAAATCTGACACATCATTGAACGTTTCTCCTACATTGAGCAATTCTTCAAAATATTCCCAACATCTGCTCAAGGAATCCCCAGGATTGACTAGCAGCTTTCCTGACTTGTCCAAAACACTTGTTAATTCCTTCTTCCCTCCCTTTCTAAGATTGCTAATTACGCTCCAAAATGGTTTTCCTGCGGCTTGACCCAGAGTTTCTAGCCTGTCTCCAAAGTCTTCCCACAATTTCTGCTTGGAGTCTGCAATTATCCGTTTGGCTTTGTTTCTTTCTTCAACATAAGTTTCTCTGTCTGCCTGATTTCTAGTATGGAGCCATTTTTGAAATGCCTTCTTTTTCTTTTTACAGGCTGCCTTGACTGTGTCATTCCACCAAGCTGTCTGCTTTTTCCTACCTTTACACACTACTGTTCCAAGACATTCTCTAGCTGCTTCCAGTAGTGCGTCTCTGTACCTTGACCATTTCTCTTCCAGTGACTGTAGATCATTACATTCAACTAACTGGTACCTTTCCGAGATCATTGTTATGTATTTGTGCCTAATTTCCTTGTCTTGAAGCTTCTCCACTCTTATCCTTCTACACATGGACCTGACTTTCTGCTCTTTTGGTCTCACAAAACCAATTTCACTGCAGATTAAATAACGATCAGTATAATCAAAGAACCCCCTGAAAACACGTGTGTCCTTGACTGTCTTCCTGAATTCCTGGTCTGTTATTATATAGTAAATGAGAGATCTGGTTCCCCTTCCTTCCCAGGTATAGCGGTGAATGTCCTTACGCTTAAAGAAGGAGTTTGTGATAACTAAGCCCATACTGGAACAGAAATCCAAGAGCTGTTTTCCGTTCCTGTTGGCCTCCATATCCTCTCCAAACTTACCCATAACCTTTTCATAACCTTCTGTTCGATTTCCTACCCTAGCATTGAAATCACCCATGAGTAAAACACTATCCTTATCCTTCACTCTAACAACTACATCACTAAGTGCGTTGTAAAATCTGTCCATCTCATCTTGATCTGTCCCTTCACAGGGTGAAGACACTGCCACAATCCTTATTTTCTTGCTGGAGATGGCCAAATCTATCCACATCAGTCGATCATTTACATACCTTACTGCAATTATGCTGGGTTCGATTGCTTTCCTGAAGTAAAATCCTACACCACACTGTGCTCTTCCTACTTTGACTACTGACAGGTAGACCTTGTATTCTCCGACTTCGTCCTCTTTCTCTCCCCTTACTCTAACGTCACTAATAGCTAAAACATCTAACCCCATCTTATTTTAAGCCTCCGCCAGCTCTACCTTCTTTCCATCGTAATCCCCATTGATATTAATAGCTCCCCATCTCATCTCAGATCGTTTGCCAAGTCGTATCTGAGGAGTCCCTGGTCTGTCAGAGGTAGGACTCCATCGCTTCCAAAGGTCCGAGGCATTTTGCTCTGATTGTTGCCAGCATGATATTGAAGTACCTGGGAAGCAGGTTGATGGCCTTACTTGCCCAGGGCCCCACTGGGTTTTACCCCTAACAGTTGAGGGACTAACCAGTGGGTTTGGTAATCTTTGCCATCTGAGCACAAAGGTGGCCACGACTCAGGATATGTCTGAGATGCCCAACCTTATTCCAAAGTAACTGGTGTCCCAACTGTCAGGACCACTTACTTGGCCACTCATATGTTGCCCGTTGTTCATGAACTAAGACATGACTACAGGAATCCACACCATGAACCACTCTTATTCCAAGAAACAAAAAATCATTACATTTGGGGCTCAGTATCAGACTGAACAAGGACATGGGTTGTGTTTCCTGGAAAATGACTTATGATTTAGGGAAAGCATGGAAACCCTAAATCTGTATGCTTACATATGAATTTTAGCCTGAAGCACCTGGAGAGTTCAATGTTCAAGACAATTCCAGCTTGTTTATAGACAAACATAGAAAGGTATAAATAAACATGAGTGTTTAAACTTAGTAGTTATTTAGAGGGGTCAAAATAGTGCACTATGCTTCTCATTTCGCCCAAGTTTCCTTTTAAACACACCCTGAAAGCTAATTTAACATATTAGGTTCAGGCACAATTGATTCAAACCCATGAAACATGAAAACAAAACAAAAATGATTGCAAATAAAAGTTGGAATGTAATTACTGTTCTTGAACACTGTACAATTAACTTTTGTAAAAAATTCAAGGTAGGCAAAATGAGTTTATTAACATACAAATTAAAGAAGCTTTCCCACCCCATCTACTAATTTTTGGTAAAGTAAAGCTTGTATTGAAATATAATTTTTAGGAAATGTGTTATACACAAGGAGCTAACCAAGTATTTACAACATACCTAACTAAAATATTCACATATATATTATCAATCTAACTAACAACTTTCGAAACAGAGAACCCAAAACCCCAGAGCATAAAGTAATGGTATCAAGAACAAGAAGGCAAGACTAGTAAATAAAAAACTATTTAAAAAATGAGAATCTTTTCACTGTATTAATGAGTGATTGGTATGCTAGATTCATAACAGTACTAAATACTTTTGAATGTGCAAAAAAGTTTTAATGCTGTACTGGGGAATGAAATAAGAAACTTAACATTTCTGTAAAACAACATTTTTTAAATAGAATGTTGTTGTCTTCAGTCTGGAGACAGGTTTGATGCAGCTCTCCAACCTATTGTATCCTGTGGAAGCCTCTTGATCTTCTGATAAGAACAGCAACCCACATCCATCTGAATTTGCTTACTATATTCGTCTCTTGGTCTCCCCCAGTGATTCCCCCCCCCCCCCACTACACATTCCTCCAATTCTAAATTTACGATTCCTTGATGTCTAAGAATCTGTCCTACCAATCGATCCCTTCTTTTAGTCAAGGTATGGCAGAAATTCTTTTTCTCCCCATTTCTGTTCAGTACCACTTCCTTAGTTACGCGATCCACTCACCTAATCTTCAACATTCTTCTATAGCACCACATTTCAAAAGCCTCTATCCTGATCCTGCATAAGACATTTATTGTCCAAGTTTCAATCCCGTACTAGGCAACACTCCACAGAAATGCCTTCAGAAAAGCCTTCCTTACACTTAAATTAATATTGGATGTTAATAAATTTCTCTTTTTCAAAAACACTTGTCTTCCCATTGCCATCTTGCCTTTCACATACTCTGTACTGCGACCATCAAATGTTGTTTTACTGTCAAAGTAAAAAAAATCATCCACCAACCACCTTTATTATTTGTTACCTAATTTAAATCCTTCAATTGCTCTTCAAACTCCTTTGTTGTCCCTGACAGAATTACAATGTCATCGGGAAAATGTGTTGTTTTTATTTCTTCTCCCTGAACTTTAATTCCTTCTCCAAATTTCTCCTTGTTTTCCTTTATAGCTTGCCCAATGTACAAATTGAATAATATTGGAGAAAGACTACAAGCCCGTCTTACTCCATTCCCAACCACTGCATCCCTTTCATGCCCTTCAACTCTGACAACCGCTGTCTGGTTTTTGTACTAGTTGTATGTAAATAACCTTCCGTATCGATATTTTACTCCTGCCTGCTTCAGAATTTGGAAGAGTCTATTCCAATCAACATTGTCAAAAGCTTTTCCCAAATCTAGAAATTCAGGTTTGCCTTTCCTTAATCTATTTTCTAAGATAAGTTGTAAAGTGAGTATTGCCTCTGGTGTACCTCTATTTCTCCTGTATTGCCTCCCGTGTACCTACATTTCTCCTGAGTCCAAACTGATCTCCCTTGAGGTTGGCTTCTACCAGCATTTCCATCCTTCCATAAATAATGTGTGTTAAAATTTTGCAACCATGTCTTATTAAACTGATGGTTCTCTGATTTTCACACCTTTCGCACCTGGAATGGGGATTATTACATGTTTCTTAAATGTCTGATGGTATTTCCTATGCCCCACATGTCTTATGAAACAGGTGAAATAGTTTTGTCATGGCTGGCTCTACCAGAGACTTAAGTGGCTCTGTGGGAATGTCGTCCACTCCAGGGGCCTTGTTTCGAAATATTTCTTTCAGTCCTCTCTCAGATTCTTCCCTCAGTATAGCATCTCCTATTTTATCTTCATCTACTTCCTCTTCTCTTCCTACAATATACTCTTTCCACCTTTCAGCTTTCCCTTCTTTGCTGAGGACTTGTTTTCCATCTGACAGACAAAAAATGACAGCCTGTCCCTTGGTGGACTGCAGAGTGTCGCTCTGCAATTAGGATCAGGCGTGCAGCTCTGCATCTGTTTAAGAGCCGGCCAACTGTGGACAACCTTGACTATCCAAACCGGTCCACAAGACTTTGCACAGACCATGGCTATCTATTTTGTCAATGTTACAGTCACATATGGTTGCTGGGAGGTGGCGTAATGTGCTAATGTTCGCAATGAAATATTTGCTTTGTGAGGATAATTATTTTACTGACCGGAGAGGGATACACCCAAGAACCTGTCACCCAGCCAAACACTTTTTTCCGTCTATGGCATTGTAAACCATGTCGGCTACAGCTAGTTTTAGATATTGAGTTGGTGGCATGCTTTCTGACCACTTTGAGCAGGAAAACAGTGTCTCTCAGTGTAGTGTTTTAAGTGTAACTTTGATTGCCATAGCAATTAACAGTAATACCTCTGATGTGAAAAGACCTGTCCAGTGTTCATTATTTGTTGATGATTTCTCTGTCTTTTGCTCTTCTTCTAGGCTTGCAAAGACAACTCAACAGTTGCAGCTAACTCTCAGATAACTGGACAAGTGCAGGGTGTCCAGCGAATGTTGAAATCTTGAAAACCGGGAAAATCTGGAATTTTTGAAATCGGGGGAAAAATGGGACCATAGCTCCTCATGGTACTTCCTCTGCAGTGGGGGAAGCAAGTGACATTCTATCGGGTACCTGGACATGTTAGAAGTCACAGCAACAAAATGGCTGATCGGGCAGCCAAGGTGGCCTACAGAGTCTGTGATATCGTACAATGGGCCATTCCCTGCAGAACATCCTCTGTGGTGTGGCGGAGGTCCCTTCAATTTGTGAGAGGAATCGTGGCTGGCAGTGGGGGGCAATATCTTGCAGTTGGTTAAACCAACTGTCAGACCATGGCAAACCTCCTGTCAGTCATTGAGACAGCATGAGGTAGCCTTGAAACGTCTCCGAATCGGGCACTGCTCTTTGACGCACAGCTATTTACTCTGTCTAGAGGATTTTGTAATGCCTGTACCATGCAAATCACTGTACACCACATTTTAATTAAATGTATTTTACATCATGCAAAGAGGGCAGCTCTGCCTTCTGTTTTAGCTGATAATCAGTGTAACGAACATTTTAAAATTTTGTGAACTCTTGGGACTCAGGCCCAAGATTTTAGGCTGGAGGTTTTTAGTTTGTTAAAGAATGGCTGGCACATCCCTTTTCTATGTGATCAGTTCATGATACCCTGGAACTGCATTAAAGAGTACTTGTATAGCCATGTACTTTAGAGGGCCACCCTCTATTGTTGATATGCAGTATTTGTTTGTTTGTTCGCTTCGTCCCCCATGTTGTTTTGTCTAGTTTGGTACTTACCTTCCCATTGCTTGTTTTTCTTCATTCACTTTTTACTCATGTCACACTCACGTAATTATCTTGTAAGGGTGCTAAAGACCTCGCTGTCGTGCACCCACATCATCCTATCCTGTCCCAAAATAGCTAAGCAGGAGTGGCTAGAAGAGAAGGGAAATGCAAGTCTGTAGAAGAATGTATAAATAGGAGAAAAATATATATTGCCTACAGGAAAATAGAGACATTTGGAGACAAGAAAAGCAGCTGCGTGGGTATCAGATTTTAGAATTTGTTGATATTTATGGTATGTGAAGTTCAGAACTCAAATAAACAATCAGTCAAATCCATTTGATGTAACTCTATAAAATTCTTGAGAAAATTCACTTCAAAGTTTTGCAAGTATATGTAAGTAGGGATTAGTACAACAGTTGGAGCACCTCTCAGTGTAGTGCAGGTGGAAACGTGCTGGCCTTACAACCCTAGGGCCGGTGGTTCAAATTTCTCCACAATAAATACAATTTATTTATTTATTTTTTTAGCTGCTTGGAAAGCCATTAGTAGCTATGGAGTTGACTTTAAAAAAACAGCATTGTAGCTCTTCACAAACTGAACAATCAAAGACAACTGTCGTCAACTAATAGTGCAGCCAATACTTTAAGAATTGTAATTTTTATTTATGTATTTTTATATACGAACCATCATTATCAACAACCTTTTTATAAAATATAGAAAATTATAAATAACCAAAAAAGGGGGGGGTCATTTTTCATGAAAATTGCCATAAGGTATTAAAATTGTGTAAGTGAACACTGTCACATCGGGATTTGAACCACTGACCCTACAGTTGTAAGGTCCGAACGCTACCACCTGAGCTCCACCGACAGATGCTGCAACTGTTTTTTAATTATTGGTACTTAGGCTACATGACAAAACTTCAAAGTCAATTTTCTTGAGAATTTTTGACAGTTGTGTCAAATTGAATTGCTTTGGCTGATTGTTATTGAGTTCTGAACTTCAGATACCATAAACATAAAAAATTCTAAGATCTGATACCCATGTGGTATAGATGAATCCAGATGGGGAAATGATCACTGCCATGCAGGTCATCGAACACTTCCCAGTGAGTACTGTGGGCGAGGGCTGATGAGCAAAGTGAGAGATCTATGGCAGAGAACAACCCTGTTGCAGTACAAAAGTGTGTGGGCTGTCCTGTGTTTAATAAATGTGCACTTGACGACAAGAGACTCCTTTCAGTTGATCGACCCCTGGGGAAGATACTGGCAGAGCCCCAAAGCACGTTGTGTGCATTACAATCACCACAAAGGATGCAGATTTCTGCAGAACAGAAGTGAAGGAAGTGGGAAATACAGGAGATTGCATGACCTTAAAGATCTTTTTAGCCTCTGCATATGGATGAGATATATTTTGTAGTCTTAATCTCCCGTATCTCCTTCTTGTCAAGGTACACACTGCATAAATGACTCCAAACTGGATGTTTCCCTGAATAGTTCACACATTTTGCAAGTGGAGTGCAATTAGTATCTTCATGGGACACCTTCCGACATTTGCCACAAGTAGCCTCACCTTTACAGCCAAGAATGGTGTCCAAACCGCTGGCATTTGAAACACCTCATTGGGTTTGGGACATAGGGTCTTACATTCATTTGCAGGAAGCCCGCTTTACTATGGGACTATTAAAGTTGAGGATGAACGAGACTGATTTTACTAACTCCCCATCCACATTTTTCATGATTTTTGGAGATCAACGATGCCCTCTGAAGCCCACTAAACCTGTAGTTCATCAGTTGGAATGCCCATTAAATCCCTACACGTAACAACTGAGGGTGTTATGCAGTTCGTTCTCTACGGCATATTCTCCAAGCCTTCTGAAGGTTCACTGCTTCTTGAGGAAGTAGAAGTTCCTACCTACGCAAGAATTTGACAGATTTGAGATTGCCAGCAATTCCTCTAGAGTTTTTTTTAAATGTAAAATGGGGATAACTTTTAAAAGTACCCTATTTCTTCTTCATAACAATAAACACATTCTGTGGAGCAGCATGTGTTCTGTTACTATACATAACACATTTTTTATTCTGTGAAGAATCTGGAGGACTGGCTACCCTAGTCCTCTTGCTAGGTTGGGTGTTGGTATCTCCCAGTGGTACACCCATGCCTCTGGAAGGTATAAGGAATAACTGAAAATTATTCATCTCGGTCACACGAGCAGCTAGGGAACTAAATGTCTGCCTAGGCAACCCTTCATGCCTAGGTAAATTATAGAACTAAGGTTTGGCAGTATCTGAAGAGGTTGCCCACTAGCGACTGTTCCGCCTCAACAGCCATGCATCCCATCAGCATGCAACCCACTTCAGGACTGAAGTTTTTTTTTATAGAGGTATTTCCTTCCTCGCAACCCAGGCGGCCAAGCCAAGTTCCCAATCCCTGGTATACACAACATTCCATCGCTGCGTCACTGAAGCGTGACCAGAGGTTACAGTATCAGAGGACCGATGGTGCTTACCAGTCCCCAGCTCAGGGATCCCGGGTTTGCCAAGCCCGTACCCAGACAGTTAATGCTGAGCGCCCTAAGGGGCTTCCTGTCAATATTATTTCTTAGTCGTCTGTACTCCATTTTGCCTCCTTCATTTACTGCTTTTTTATATCTTCTCCTTTCATCAATTAAATTTAGTATTTTCTGTGATATTCAAGGATTTTTTTGTAGGTCTTGCCTTCCTGCTATTTGGTCCTCAAGGCTACCCTACCTATTCTACTGTTTTATTTCCTCCCATTTCTGTCAAGTGTTGCCTAAAGCTCCCTCTAAAATTTTCAAGAATTTCAGGTTCTTTCAATTTAACCAGGTCCCATATCCTTATTTGCCTCCCTTTCTGCAGTTTTTTTTCCAGTTTCACCCTACAGTTCATGACCAATAAGATATGGTCAAAGTATATATCTTCCCTTGGGAACATTTACAGTTTAAAACCTGGTTCCGAAATCTAGGTCTTACCATTATAAAATCTATCTGGTAACTTAAAGTGTCTCCTGGTCTCTTCTTTCATAATTCTTAAACCAAGTGTTTGTTATGATTAAATTATGTTCTGTGCAAAATTCTACCATGAGGCTTCCTCTTTCATTCCTTTTCCCCAGCCCATATTCACCTGCTATTTTTCCTTCCTTTCCTTTTCCTACTACTGAATTCGAGTCTCCCATAACAATTAAATTTTCCTCTCCGTTAACTGTTTGAATAATTTCCCTTACCTCCTCATACATTTCTAAGATATCCTCATTGTCAGCAGAGCTAGATTATCTTTTATTAATATTAGTGAAAGTGCATCATGTAAAATTTTATTACTTAATGTTGTTTTATTTATTTCTATCCTTATCATTTTTGAAAAGGATAGGTTGTTACTCATCACAGAGTTGTTCGATGAGCTGCGGAAAGGCACAAATGACAGAATAAAACCTCATAGCTTTTTGGAGTTACGGACCACACACACACACACACACACACACACACACACACAAACAAAAACATAACCGCTGTCTCCAGCCACTGCGGTCAGTCTGCGGGAATCAACATGGCTGAGGAGAGAGCAAACAGTGATGGGGCCAAGGAAGCGGCATAGAGAGGGAAATAGGAAGGGAGCAGAGAGAAGCTCAGTGAGGGTGGCAGAATATGCCAGTGCTGTCATATGGACAGGGCTGAAGGAACAGGAGGGACTAGAGTTTATAGTAGGATAGAAGATGTATGTGAGGCCAGAGTGTGGGCAGGGCAGGGGAGGATGGTAGGGGCAGGGACTAGCAAAGGTTTAGGGCTGGGGTATTGCCGGAGTATACAATATACTGTATGGAAATTGCCCACTTGTGCAATTCAGAAAAACTGGTGTTTGTGAGGAGGATCCATATGGCACGGGCTGTGTAGCAGTCACTGAAGTGAGCCACACCATGCAGGACTGCATTCTCTGCAACAGGATGGTCTAGCTGTCTCCTAGCCACAGTTTGATGATGGCCACTCATCCAGAAAGAGAGCTTGTAGTTGGTCATGCTCACATAGAAAGCTGCACAGTGGTTGCAGCTCAGTTTGTAGATTACATGACTGCTTCTACAGGTTATCCTGGGATTTTATGTGATAGTGAATGCATGTGATGGAACTAGAGTAGGTGGTGGTGGGATACTGGTTAGAATAGGTTTTGAATCTGGGTCTATTGCAGGTTTTGAATCTGGGGTCTCTTCCCTGCGATTCTGTCACCAATAGTTGTTAGCTTTAAAGGGAGGCAAGGAGAGAAATACCCTATCCGTACCTCCCCCCCCCCCGAACACACACACACACACACACACACACACACACACACACACACACACACACACACACACGTACACCATCAAATTCACCTGGTCCTGGGAACTAGCCCTTCAGCATATTCTCTCTTCCCGTTGCCCACCTGGTCTCAACCTCCGCTAAATTCGAATTCCCACCCACCATCTTAATATCTTTGCATCGGTTCTATGGACAGAGCCTCTGCCTCAAGTGGTATCAGTAACTTCTTAACTTCTTTGCTTTCTACAGTATGTGTTCCTAGGTGTACCTGCGTCTGTGTGAATGTGTGGGTGTGTGTGTATTTGTTTACCCTCCTTTCCCCCCCCCCCCCCCAAGCTAAGTCTTTCATGTCCCGGGATTGGAATGACTCCTTACCCACTCCCTTAAAACCCTCATCATTTCCTTTTCCCACTCCTTCCCTTCTGCCTGACAAAGCAGCTAGGCTGCAAAAGCTAGTGTGTGTGTGTGTGTGTGTGTGTGTGTGTGTGTGTGTGTGTGTGTGTGTGTGTGTATTTGTTACTATCACTGCCTGTGCTCCTTCGCCTGGTAAGTAGACTTCATCTACTTTTTTTTTTACATATATTTTTCCTGTTAGGAATATATATAGCAGGAAAAATTATATATACAAAATAGAGCACGAAGGAGCACAGGTGTGACAGCAGCACAAATAAATAGAACACACACACACACACACACACACACACACACACACACACACACACACACACAAATGCAAGTTTTCGCAACCCAGTTGCTTCTTCAGGCAGAAGGGAAGGAGAGGGAAAAGGAAATGATGAGGGTTTTAAGGAAGGGGGTAAGGAGCCATTCCAATCCCGGGAGAGGAAAGACTTACATTGGGGGAAGAAAAGGAAGGTAGACAAATACACACACACACACACACACACACACACACACACACACACACACACACATTTACACAGACGCAAACACACCTAGGCTACATTGTCTGCCCACCATACAAGGACAGGCTGGTTGACAGACACAAAAACTCACACACAAACAAGCTTTCGCAACTGTTGGTCGCTTTGTCAGGAAAAGAGGAAGAAAGGAGAGGAGAAAGGAGAGGATATGGGTTTTAAGGAAATGGAAATGGAGTCGTACCAATCCCAGGAGTGGAAGGACTTACCTTAGGGGAAAAAAAGGAAGGTAAACAAATACATACACACTCACACATATCCAAACGCAAACACACCTAGACAGACATCTGTAAAAAACAAAGAAGTTGGACAGATATACCACTTGAGGCAGAGGCTCTGTCCACAGAACCGAGGCAAAGATGCTAAAGATGGTGGGCGGGAATTTGAATTTAGCGGAGGTTGAGACCAGGTGAGCAACAGGAGGAGAGAATAAGCTGAAGGACAAGTTCCCATCTCCGGAGTTCTGAAATGTTGGTGTCGGTGGGAAGTATCCAGATAACCCAGACGGTGTAACACTGTGCCAAGATGTGCTGGCCGTGCACCACGGCATGTTTAGCCACAGGGTGATCTTCATTACTAACAAACACTGTCTGCCTGTGACCGTTCATGCGAATGGACAGTTTGTTGCTGGTCATTCCCACATAGAACGCTTCACAGTGCAGGCATGTCAGTTGCTAAATCACGTGGGCGCTATCGCAAGTGGCTCTGCCCTTGATCGTGTACTGGACTGGAGTAAATGGTGGTGGAAGGGTGCATAGGGCAGGTTTTACAATGGGGGCGGTTTCATGGGTTGGAGCCAGAGGGTAGGGAAGGTGGTTTGGGGATTTCATAGGGATATATATGTGTGTGTGGGGGGGGGGGGTATGGATAGGGTATTTGCTGGCAGTATTTGAATATACTTTGGTACCTCAGCTACACTGTTTAGAAAGTCAAACATTCAGCTCTACAGGGCCCTCATCCAGTCACACCTTGACTATGGATGCTTCATGTATCATTTGGCAGCACCTTAAGCATTGTGGGCCCTGGAGCCTATCTTCCATACTGGTGTTTGTTTAGAGATGGGGGCGTTTTGCTTGAGTCCGGTGACAAGCCTTCTTGTTGAAGCTGGGGTCTCTTCCCCGCAATTCTGTCACCAATATATGTGTGTGGGGGGGGTGGGGGGTGGGGGGGGGGTGGGGGGGGGAGGAATATTGATAGGGTATTTCTCTCCTTCCCTCCCCTTCAAGCTAACAACTTTTGGTGACAGAATCACAGGGAAGAGACCCCAGCTTCAACAAGGAGGCTTGTCACCGGACTCAAGCAAAAAGCCCCCATCTCTAAACAAACACCACTATGGAAGATAGGCTCCAGGGCCCACAATGCTTAAGGAGCTGCCAAATGATACATGAAGCATCCATAGTCAAGGTGCGACTGGATGAGGGCCTTGTAGAGCTGAACGTTTGACTTTCCGAACAGTGTAGCTGAGGTACCAAAGTATATTCAAATACTGCCAGCATTTTTGTTTCAGCTAATGAAGGTGTGCCATCCAAGTGAGCCAGGCAATCAAAGAGCATGGCTAGGAAGTGAAATCCTTAATCAATCAGGTATAGCTCTGGATTCACTTGAACCACCTGACAGGAACCGAAGTGCATCACTTGGGTTTAGAGGCAGATAATTGAAAACCGTGAGCAAAGGCCCATGGCTGCATCTTGCAAATGGCTCCCTGCAGCCACCATTCACCAACAACAATGCTAATGCAACTGAAATATACGCAATAATCATCAATACACAAGGAGGAAGAAACTGATGTCCCCACTGCTGCAGCAAGACTGTGAATTGTGACTAAAAACAGAGAACACTAGGAACAGAGCCCTATGGGACACTGTTCTCCTGAATATGAGTTGAGCTGAGCTGGGCTGAGAGAGGTATCCACCTTAACCGAGTGAACACATGACACTTTTCCAATGGTTGTACTAAAAATGCTTAATAATCTTCAAAAGTGAAAAGCCAAGATTGCATAATACTTATTTACGGTATTTCATGACTACTGATTTTAGTGGAAAGTAACTGGCTCATTTTACAAGTCTGTCATCTTACCTTATTTAATAAATGGCAAGTAAATAGTATGTGCAACATAGCACTTAGTCTAAATATAAAAACACGTAAGTGAAAACATCAACTAAATACTAAGCTGCATGTACTATTTAAGCTCCATTTTTTAAATAAGATAAGATGACCAACACGACAAATTTAATATGACCAGATAATGGTGGCACAGGTAACTGAAACCAGTTGTCATAAAATAAGTAAGTAAATTGTGATTTTGGCTTTTCACTTCTGAAGATTATTAGTCTCTCAAATCTCCTGCAATGTCAGGTAATGTCATAAATGTTTAACTCTCCGCCTATAGAAGTGCAATCCCTGCCACCAGTAGCACTCAAAAGTAAAATTGCACAGGACCCATTATACTCGATTGATGAATTTTTCAATAGAGACAAAAGTGACAGGACAAAATAATAAAAGTTTATGGTGTGTATTGTAAACTTTTTTTATATGTGTATATAACCTAGATGCAGCATGTCCAGTCATGACTGGTAAACTACAGAGATATAGTAATAAATAATAGTAAAGTAATAAAGATCTGTTGTGCAGCCAAAGGCCTAGCTTATGTTGAAAGGTGATAATTTTGTTGAGAATGTATCTAGGCCTACTTGCAAAGTAATGGCTGTGGCACAGTAATGATCAACATTGGGCATAAGCCAGTACCTATCAAGTTTTGTCACATATATTAAGATAACTACAACCAAGTTCAACATTTAAATATATTGCTGGTACTACAAGTGTTAATTACCTTATTCTGCATTTGAAGTCGTGACATTTCCTGCCAGTGGCTAGCTTCCTCTTCTCTACACATCATTTCAAGTCGTTCACATCGTTTCTTCTGTCGTTCCTGCAGGACCTTCAAATCTCTGCAACACTTTTTTCATCAGTGTCTTTTTCATATAACAACATGGATTATTTTTTTGTTACTTGTATGCAAGAAACTGCGTGCATTGCCAAATGAATATGTTAAAATATATAACAATTAGTTAATAGTATAGTCATTAGTTATCTTCTTAACAATTCAACCAAAGGAATACTTGAGTTATGTTTTCCGCGATACTTACTTTATAGCCTGAAGAAAAGTTTCATGGAGCAATATTGGATCAAAATTTCCTGAGCTTTCTTCTGTGCTTCCTCCTACGGTCCTCCAAGCCATGCGTTCCACAAATTCTTCGGGATCAAATGGTTCCTGATGAAATGAGTGTGCAAAATCAATAGCTTAATGCATTTAGTAAGACCAAGTTATCTCATTCTCGGTGTACATTTTTTATTAACTATAACAACAAATGGTACACACAAAATAAATAAGATAAATAGTAAATTAAATAACATATAGTAGAGAAATTACCTGTTCTAGTTCTTTCATGTATTGTAGCATCATTTTGCTGACTTATATCTCTAGTTTCGTCCTGTGTAATAATAAATACGTTCAGTTACTTGACTTCCTTAGCCTCGATTCACCACATCAAAGAAACGAACTTTGACATTTCAAAACGTAAACAAAATCACATGTTATAAACAACGCCCATCAAAGATCTTCAACGTTCTGTCATAAAAGAGATATACTTGGCTACAGCTATTTCACGCAAGGAGGTTAGAATAATTTTACCTCCATGATTTCACGTTTCTTACTTCTTTCGGAGATAATGAACAATGGATATTGTATATTTGACAATTATTTTGAAGGCGCTCTCCTTATATCTCCATGATTATTTTAGATACTATACTCGTCTGCTAAGACTGGAAGTAAGCCAATTGCCATCACACTCTCTCGTGTGTAGTACGTGATTACACGCCACTGAGTCTTAATCTTTATGTTATTATATGATACTTTGTTTTAGAAGTAAATTGCACACGTTTCCTACGAAAGCGAGATCAGGTGTCTGAAACTGAAAAATGGAATAGGTTTTACGACAGAGCAACAGAAAAGGCTAATAAACACTGTACAGTATATAAATAAGAATGTAAGTTGATGAAGCCCTTTCCATTAAGGTAACATAATTTTTAAAAAAATCGGCTATAATGAAGGAAAAGTCTCAGTTCTTTATGAAGTTATTAATAATTTAAGAGGGAAAAACGTGTCTCTATGTATAGCAAATGTATTGGCTTGCAACTACACTATTGCAAATAAAAATTAGTATACCCTCTAAAGAGTTTTCCAATTCGCTCAGGCTTTATTGTCGAGACAGTGATTATAGAGCACATGAAATAATGACATTTACAGAAAATACCTCATGTGGTACTGAAACAAGCGTACTAGTACATGGTGCGTGGCCATTGCCGAGTGCACACCGCAGTGAAATACAAATACTTTTAAGTGTAACCAGCTTCTTACTAGAAGCGACATATTTTGAGTGTTCAGTGACGTTATTGCTTCAGTTTAGTAAATTTATCTTGTGTTCTTGTGTATATTAGATTCAGTTTTGCATTAAGTATCTGGTTAGTGTACTCTTCCACCAAGTGAACCGCAACAGCCTTCTGTCTTTGTTCTAGCTTGTATATTGGATTCAGTTTCGTGTTGAGTATCTTGTTAGTGTATTTTTCCGTCGACTGAATCCCAACAGTCGTTTGTTGAGTTTTCGTTGGATTAGTACGATCTCTAGCCATCTTCATTTACCTTAGTTACCCTCTATCGAGTCTACACCACGTCTTTCTAATCGTTAGTTTTTCTGGCTATTGTAATTATGAATAGGGACTGTGACTGCTGTGTGCGGATGCAGTCTGAACTGGTGACACTTCGCTCCCAGCTTCAAGCTGTGTTAACCTCGGTGGCACAACTTGAGGCCGCGATTGAGGGGCACCGTTGTTGTTGGCCGGTCTTGGGAACCGAACGGTTGTCCAGCGTGTACACTGATCGGCCTGCGGCAGTGACATGCTCTAATGCTGCTAGCAATGAGGAAGCCACCCCAACCGTAGTAGCATGGGAGGCAGCGTAAGACTTTCTGGGGAACCGATCGTGAGGCCTCTCCGGTTCATCTTGTGAACAGGTTTGAGGCGCTGTCTGTTCATCCTGAAGTCACCATGCAGCTTCACAAAGGGTGGGTTTGCTTGTAGTTGGGAGCGCCAATGTTAGGTCGGTAATGGAGCCCCTTAGAGAGATGGCTGCCAAGGAGGGGAAGAAGGCTAAGGTGCACTCCGTGTGCATACTGGGTGGAGTCATTCCAGATGTGGAACGGAACTTTCCAGTTGCCATGAAGGATATGAGGTGCAGCCAACTGCAAGTGGTGGCTCACATCTGTACCAGTGATGTGTGTCACTTCGGATCTGAAGAGATTCTCTCAGGTTTGGAGCAGCTATCTGAATTGGTAAAGACTGCCAGTCTTGCTTGCTAGATGAAAGCAGAGCTTACCATCTGCAGTATGATTGACAGGACCGAGTGTGGATTTCTGGTACAGAGCCATGTGGAGGGCCTGAATCAGAGGTTCAGGCGGTTCTTCTACCGTGTGGACTGCAGATTCATCGAGTGGTGGGGTTCCAAGTTCTGCTGAATAGGTCACGAGTCCACTACACACAGGAAGCGACTGCATTGGTAGTGGGGGTTGTGTGGCATGGACTGGGAGGTTTTTTTTAGGTTAGAGAGCCTCAGGGACACACAGAAAGGGTCTAAATATCAAAGGATACAGGTCAAAGATAGGACGAACAAAGATTTAAATACCAACGGCATAACAGTTGCAAATTGTCGTAGCTGTGTTGGGAAAGTACCAGAGCTCCAAGCGCTAATAGAAAGTACCAAATCTCAAATCATTATAGGTAGCCGGAGATAAGTTTAGCTGAAATTTTTACTAAGGGGCAATGGTGTTCAGAGAGGATACATTGAACAGAACAGATGGTGGCATATTTATTGCTGTCACAAGCGTAGCGTAATTGAAGTAGATAGTCAACTGTGAGTTGGTATGGGTAGAGGTTATACCTGACAACAAGAATAAATTAATAATTGGCTCTTTTTACTGACCCCCTGACTCAGATAATATGATTGCAGAAACGTTCAAAGAAAGCTTGGACCAAATTCCAAAAACGTTCCCCAAGCATACAATTTTAATTGGTGATGACTTTAACTTACCCTCGATTTGTTGGCGACAATACATGATTAAATCCGGAGGCAAGCATAAAACATCGTCCAAAATCGTACTGAATGCATTCTCTCAAATTTATATCAAGCAATTAGTTCATGAACCCCCTAGAATAGTATATGATTGTGAAAATATAGTTGAACTCATAGCAGAAAATAATCCACAGCTAATAAATAGTATCAAAACAGTTACGGGGATTAGTGAACAAAGAGTTGTTGTAGCGAAAATGAATATTGGATTACCCAAATCTACCAAAAACAAACGAAAAATATATTTGTTCAAGAAACCAGATAAAACATCGATTAACGCTTTCCTGAGTGAGAATCTCCAGTCTTTCAAAACTAACAATTTTGGTGTTGATCAGATGTGGCTTACGTTCAAAGAAATAATATCGACTGATACGCCATGGCACGGGTTAGATCACTCTTGGAAAAGCAAAGATAAAAGCATGCCAAATTTAAACGGGCACAAAATCCTCAAGACTGGCAGTCTTTTACAGAAAGTCGAAATTTAACTCAAACTTCAATGCGAGAAGCTTATAACAAATTCCAAAACGAAATCCTGTCACATAATTTGGTAGATAATGCTAAGAAATTCTGGTATTATGAAAAGTATACTAGCAGTAAACCACAATCAAGAGCTTCACTACGCATTAGTGATGGTGATGCTACTGATGACAGTTCTGCTAAAGCAGAATTGCTTAACATAGCTTTCTGAAATTCCTTCACGAAAGGAGGCGAAGCAAATATTCCAGAATTCATATGAAGAACACCTGCCAGCATGTGTATTTTAAAAGTTGGTACCTCTGGTGTATTAAAGCACTTAAATAACTTAACAAAAGTATGTCTCCCAGTTCTGATTGTATACTAATTACTTTCCTTACAGAATATGTTGATGCAATAGCCTCATACCTAGTTATACACAACCGCTCACTCAGCAAACGTTCCATACCCAAAGAGTAGAAAGTTTTCACAGGTTACACCAATATGAAAAAAAGACAATAGGAGTGATCCGCAAATTTACAGGCCTATATCACTGACGTCGGTTTACAGCAGTATTTTAGAACATATACTTTCTTCAAATATGAACTACCTTGAAGAGAACTACTTATTGACCCATAGTCGCCGAGCGGTCTAAGATTAGTTTACCTTAGTTTAAGTAGTTTGTAAGCTACGGACTGATGACCACTCAGTTTCATCCGATAGATTTACAGACATTTGAACATTTGAATCTTAGTCAACACAGATTCAGAAAGTATCATTTTGTGAAACATAGCTAGATCTTTACTCACATGATGCGATGAGTGCTACAGACAAGGGATGTCAAATATATTCCGCATCTCTAGATTTCCGGAAGGCTATCGACAGTGTACCTTACAAGCGTCTTCTAATCAAACTGCATGCCTATGGTTTTGTACCATACAAGTGTCTTCTAATCAAACTGCATGCCTATGGTTTACCACCACAATTGTGCGATTGGATTCGTGAATTCTTGTTAGACAGGACACAGAACGTTGTAATTGACGAAAAGTCATTGAATAGAAGTGAAGTGACAACTGAAGTTTCACAGGGAATTGTTATAGGACCTCTACTGTTCCTTATTTTTATAAACGATTTAGGAGACAATCTGAGTAGCTCTCTTAGGTTGTTCACAGAAGATGGTGTCACCTGTCGATTAGTAAAGTTACCAGAAGATCAAAAGCAACTGCAACATTATTTAGATAAGATATCTGCATGGTGCAAAAAATGGCAATTGACCCTTAATAATGAGAAGTGTGAAGTCATCCATAAGACCACTAAAAGAAGCCTGTTAAACTTCGTTTAACGATAAATCAGTCAAACCTACAGGAGTAATAACTACAAACAACTGAAATTGAAACGAACACATAGAAATATTTTAGGGAAAGCGAACCAAAGACTAAGTTTCGTTGACAGAACACTTAGAAGATGCAACAGTTCTACTAAAGAAACTGCCTACACTACACTTGTTCGTCCTATTTATGGGATCTCCACCAAGAGGGACTGACAGACGATTGAGAGAAAGTTTAGAGAACGGAAGCTCGTTTTGTGCTATTGTTATATAGGGAAGAGAGTGTTATGATCTCGTTGCCTTTTGTTGTTTCATTCTTTCTGCCATTAGTTGAGTACTCGTCCTGGTCTAATTACCAAGAAAGGTACTGGTGCAGGATTTAATGTCTGTAACAACTATTCAGATTAATAATACAAGTTTTTTAATTCAAATTATAATACTCAACTTTAGAACATATGTCTGTTTCTTCTTTCTTCTTGCTTCTCGCATCGTCATCTGTATGGTGCTAGCTGCGCAGAGACCTAGTGACTGATTCGTTCGTAGCCGAGTTCTAACGTAGTAACTGCCTGAGTTCTAACTAGTAACTGCCCTATTTTCGACTTTGTAGCTGACTAGGCGTTAGACGTATGGCGGCCTAGATATAGCCGCTTGTAGATTGCGCGCGTCTTCGGTTACTACCTCCAGGATGCGTGGCGCCTGCTTGCGATTGGCTTTCGGTCGATCGCTGCATTCTCCACGATCGTTCTCTTACGTCTAGCGTGTGGCGCTGACTTTACGCCACAACAGAGAGTGTCACAGAAATGGTGCACGAGTTGGGGTGGAAATCATTAAAAGAAAGACGATATTTGTTGCGACAAGATCTATTTGCCATATGTCTGTCACCACTTTTTCTTCCGAATGTGAACATATTTTGTAAGCATCCACCTACTTAGGAAGACATGATCATGAAAATAAAATAAGAGAAATCAGATCGAAAACGGAAAGATTTAGGTATTCCTTTTTCCCGCGAGCTATTAGAGAATGGAATGGTAGGGAAACATCATAAAAGCGGTTCTATGAACCCTCTGACATGCACTTCAGTGTGGCTTGCGGAGTATTTATGTAAATATAGATGGTGTAGCTCCCATGGGCAGCAATGCAGGCGCTGATTGTGGCATCCATTCGATCATACAGATAGCGAAAAATCTCTTGAGACACATTATTCCATGCCTGCTCGACTTGTTCACATAGTTCTGTAGGGGTTGTGGGATGACAAGTAACATGAGTCAGTTGTCGTTCCACACTTACTTTATTGGGGACAACTCCAGAGACCATGTTGGTCAGGAAGTTGCTGCACAGCGTTTAGGGCACACTGAGTTTCACACATAGTGTGTGGGCGAGTATTATCCTGTTGCAACAAAATTTCACCTTGATCGTACAATGTAAGCTATCAAGGTCAGTGTTAAATTCATTAAGCTTTACTGAGGTCATAGGCTGTGGTCCATTCATAAAACTTCCCTCTAACGTTTCATTTTCGGCTTCGGAAGACGACCTCAGAGGTAAAGTGGTGAATTTTATCTGTAAGAAAGTTTTCCACGGCCAAAGAATGAACGTTATGGGAAAGTCTTACAAATCGACGACGGCCTATGAGACCAGAAATTTTAAATGAAGAACAATTCACCTTCCTCGTGTATGTAGTATGCTCATATCTGCTTTCATCCCTGAAGACCACATCCTACCATTCAATGTACTTAGTGATTAGTCGAGCTGTGCACATCAATACTTTGTCATGAGAGGAAGGCAGGCTAGAGGTGTATGTCCCGAAGTCCCACTGCTGGTAAGCAGTTGGAAAATATTCGTGCTGACACATCTGGGCTAACAAACCATCTTATCTATGCTGTGGTAACTTTACAATCTGCCAATGCTGCCCTTACAATATGACGATCTTGGCAGATGTTCAGGATGTGTGTACGTCGCGAATCTAGTTGATAGGCGTAAGAATGTTCATGTGATCAATGCAAATAGCGTCATTGGGTGTCAGGTTTCCAAAAGAACGACTGCACCACTCGAAAGGCCACAATTTGACGCCTTTCAAACACGCTCAGTTGACTGTACTAAGCATGAGTGCATCTTCACAGCATGGCACCTGTTTGCTTCACAAGTTGATATCACACTGTACCTTATGGCTGCAAGCATTCCCTATTAAACATAGATAGCGCTTTGTTTGTTGGTACATGATGTTGAAACTATTATCAGTACATCTACTATCCCCTAAGTGGCATCTGCCGTCATTAGTTCAAAATAGGCATTGTCCTTCCAGGTGCACTATTTTTTTCTGGTAGTGACACTGTCGATATTTTGAATTTTTTTTTATTTTTTTTTTTATTTTTATTTTTTTTTTTTACTTCTCAGTACCGTACTTTTATTAACCGTTGATCAAAAACATACACTGTAAAGTTCGCTTTGTACATTAATATGGTACTACGACTTTTTGTATAATGGACAGCAACTAATAACCTTACTTCCACTTTGGATTTAGGGCTAAGCCACAGACATCTGTAGGCTAAGTGAACTGATGTGATGGACACTCTGAATACACCTTGACGTGACAGTGCATGGCATGATGATGACTTATGAATTAGCCTTGACACTGAAATATTTTCTCCAGTACTGACAGGGATATGAGACTGCAGCTGACTGTAAATTCACTGAATTGGTTACACAATAGCCATACACTTTCAAATTTAATTTATGTTGTGACCAGTGTCGGCATTACGATATTGATATCTTCAGGGCTGTATATGTAACCAGTTAGTGGTGTCCAGCTATTAGCACAATATAACATGTGCCAAGTATATAATACTGAGAAGGTGGACTTTCGTTGTTGTTCTGTGGATGGAATACACTATGTAACCAGAAATCCATATTACCAGTTTTACATACTTCTCTTCTACTGTAAGGCTTCAATGACTAAACACCTGCATTTTATTACTGTATGCATAGGCACCTGAAGATAACAATATTGTAATGCCAAAACTAGTCGCAAAATAAATAAAATTTACAAATGTACGGCTTCCTTAACTGAACAAACTTGTTATCTGCGACTCAGTTACACAAATTTACATCTGTGGCGAAATTAGACAGACGAGACTCTCAGATATGCCAGAAAAGTTCTAACTTTGGTACGATTCTTACCTTCCCTCACCTCTGACTAGCGTCAGAAGCAAAACAAGCAGCTACCGTAAGGCTACAAGCCTGTAGCTGTAGTCAGTGTTTTCTCGTATATATTCCTACATATATCGAAAATATACTGTTCAGTGACACACAAAATTAAAGATCTATCCAAATTGAGAAGTTTTAAGTGTGTTAAGCTGTGCTGAAGTAGCAGAAAGAGCCACTGATCATTATATAAATACGCTAACACGAAAATTGTGCCAGCCGCGGTGGCCGAGGTGACTGAGGCGCTCCAGTCACGGTCAGCACGGCCACTACGGTCGGGGGTTCGAATCCCCCCTCGGGCATGGATATTTGTGCCGTCCTAGTTCGTAAGTAGTTCATAAGTAGTTTGTAAGTTTAGGGACTGATGACCCCGTAGTTAAGTCCCATAAGCTTAACAAACATTTGAACATTTTTTGAACGAAAATTGTGGTACAGATTACTAATTTATTCGTACAAGAAGGCCAATAAAAGTTACATAATTTGCAAGATTGTTTGTCGTATATTTCACGAATATAAATATTCTGTGTGCCTTTAGCCATTAAAAGTGGCTTGGATCAAGTTCTACAGTCTCCAACAATCAGCTCACTGATTGGCTATTCGCCTCGACCAAAGACGCTGTAATGCAGCGCATCTGCAGTATTAAGGCCAATTCACACTGTCCGTCACGTCACGTCACGTCACCGTCCGTCAGAACATTCCGCAATGTATTTCTAATGGCGGCGTTCACACTGTCCGTCACGGACCATAACGTCACGTCAACGTCAAGTCAAGCTTTCTCGCGAAGAATGTTTTGACGGAACGGTCGTCTGCTAACACGGAAGTTAACCTATTTTCGTCACGCGAATTAAATGTTGCAGTCGACGATTGGACTGTTTATATGCAAATAAGTCTTATTTGCCTTTATTTTGTTGTTATGCTTCGTTTTAGGGGTAAATCTCAAATGTTTCATGACGACTTAAATGTTTTTGGCAATTGAGTGTTCCCCTAAAATCGAGGTCGGATATCTGAAACCAAAAAATGGTTAATGTTACTTAACATTGTAACAGAAAAGACTGAAGTAAACTGTTTATTAGAATAAGATTGTACTTTGATTACGCATTTCTCATTAAATAACATTTTAAGTGAAAAAGTCAGTTCTAACGAAAGACAAAAATTTAGTTGTTTACGACGGTATTAACAATGTCAATGGGCAAATTGTAATGGATAAAGTAAACAGGCGCTATTTACGCTCTTATAAGTGTTGTTAGATGTATTCATATGTTTATTTTTTCGCTTGAAAATAGACGTCGATGTTTTGAAATGTTGTTTCAGTTCCCAGTAAGTTGGCCAAAAACATAGATTGTAAAGTTTTATTTGGCTGTCAAAAACATTTAGCGTTGTTGTTCCTTCAATTCTAGTATTAAACTATGACTTTCTACATAACAGATCACTACTCATAACCTCACTTTCAACATCGCGTATTTAGATCGGCGAATTGACGTGACGGACACTGACGGACAGTGTGAATACAACTTGACGTGACGGTGCCGTGACGTGACGTTGACGTAACGGAGAGTGTGAATTGGCCTTTAAAATAAGTGAATATCGAAATATGGAGTGCTCCCAACTCACTTTCTTGTGCCATTCAAATGCTTCATTTTCGCAGTGATTAAGAGTGGTTAAAGGAAACGGATGTTTTCATATAAATGCCGATATAAAGGATGATGCGCCGGCAGAGGCATCTAGCGGTGCTTGGGTGGAACTACGAAGTCGAGAATGCCGATATAAATGATGATGCGCCGAGAGAGGCATGTAGCGGAGAGCGGAGCACGGGTGGAACTACGAATTCGACATGTTGTCACCTCTGGAATTCTGAATATCGTAGTATCGAAATAAGATCATTTCTTGGCGTTGTATAAATATACAAACACCGAAATTGTAGTTCCATTTCAAATATTAGGCTAATGAAAGTTATATAATTCGAAAATCGCATGAGAAGTATATACTTCCGTTTTTATTTGTTGTTTTTGTGTCAGGCATTTTCCTTAATACATAAAAGATAGCGTTTCATACCTCCCAAAGCCGTTTACATTTTACCAAATATCCCAGCGGCCTCCTGTCAACCATAAAGCAGGAACAGCATTATTTGTTTACTTCATGGTCTGTACGATACACTAATCAAGTCATTCTATGTGGTTGGAACAAATGGGCAAAGATTTTCTATTGTGTTGTTGCTGTTGCCAACATAATCACGCGAGGCCGCCGACATGATACGTAAAATTTTACCCCCAGTGACCATTGTGAACACAATTGGTCGATTTTCGACCACAGGCAATACTAGTATACATAAAATCTTGATAACCACATAATAGTTTATTTATGTGGAAGTTGAAGAAAGTATGAAGTTTAAATGTTCAAATGTTTGTACAGCTTACGGGACTTAACTACGGGGCCATCAGTCCCTAAACTTACAAACTACTTATGAACTACTTACGAACTAGGATGGCACAAATATCCATGCCTGAGGGGGGATTCGAACCCCCGACCGTAGAGGCCGTGCAGACCGAGACTGGAGCGCCTCAGTCTCCTCGGCCATTTCAGCCGGCTAAAGTATGAAGAAACATGTTTCATAAACAACTCTTTTTGGCAAATCCTCTTTTGAGAGATGTACACTTGTGCCAACAATCATCCAGCTTTTGCACCCCATCAGAAAAATAGGTTCCGACAAACTATGTGAAATACTCATTGAATTCATCAATGACTTACTCATTTGATGAAAATTTCTTCCCAGCAACACAAAATTTGACATTAGAGAACAGGAAGAAACCACTTGGGGCAAAGTCTGTTGAATGGAGTGGATGACGAATCAGTTGAAAGCCCAGTTGTTGTTCTTTGGACATTGTTGTCACTGATGTACAAATTAGTGCATTATCCTGGTGAAAGATCACTTTTTGTGTACTATTCTTTTCAGCCAACACAAATTTCATACGATCCAACAATGTATATTAGGAATCATTTATAACTTGATCTTCTTTCCAAGTAATCTACGAGTATTATTCCTTGGGAAATGCAGTGAACAGTGGTTATCGTCTTAGCAACTGATGATCTTTGTCTTCTTAGGTGCTCAATCACCAGCTTACCTCCATTTTTTAATTTCATTTATGACTCTAGTGGGTAATGATGAGTCCAGGGTTTATCAACAGTTACGAATTGGCGCTAAACATCTTATGGATTTCGATTAAAGGTCATGCAACAATATTTGTAAATGATATCTCAGATACACTTAACGGTTATCTGTGAAAAATCGTGACACTGATGTTGCACACAGCTTCTTCTTAGCCAATTCTCAGTGGAGTACATTATGTATTCACTCAAATTTTTATTCGACAGTTTTGCATGAACTTTTCGTGGATTATTCTCAATGTTTTGTATTCATCTCAATCTAACCAAGAAAAAACTCAAGTATGCCTATTTCATCTCCATCATGCAGAACATGGTGATACAGGGGAGAAAGTGTAATGGAAATTATTCATGACTTGGAGTGAAAATCATTATTCTTTGGAGCGAGAACAATTTGAGAAATTTCTTTCACCAACTGTCTTCTCCAAATAGGAACATATTTTGTTAGCACCCACTTACTTAGGAAGACATGATCATAATAATTCGATGACAGATATCAGATAGAAAATGGAAAGATTTAGGTGTTTCTTTATCCGTTATGCTATTAGAGAATGGAACAATAGAGAAATAATATGAATTATTTGATGAACCCTCTGCTATGCATTTACAGAATAATTGTGTAAATGTAGATAAACCTTAAAACAACTGTAAATAAAACTGAGTGGGATCAGAGTACACCACTACAAAATACTTGGGAGTCAGACTACATCATTCAGAGTAAAAAGAAAAAGAAAAATTCTTCACCAATGTAAAGCAAAATATGTAAAAGTAACAATATGCATGCAAACTAACTAGATCAATGTGACGAGCACAACCGGAAATCCTTAGTATCAGTAATAAGACCGTTTTGCAACTGGACAAAAAGCAACATTCGTCTTGCCACTTAAGACAAGTAGACATCACTTTAAATGTGACTGTTAGAACTGTCACTGGATATCCGACGCCAACACTTTTCCATAAAATTTACCCACTTGTGGCCAAAGCACTGCCAAATATGAGTAGTAGAGAAGCCAGTGAAATTTAGACGAAAAAGTAATAGACCAACCAACAGCACATATGTATGTAAACTGGGGTATAAACACCAAACAGTTACAAATCGTCTTAAGTCTAGGAAGAGATTTATCCAGCAGACCATAACAGTAGAAGGATGTAATGGATAGATTCTCTGCAAAATAGGCACCTACCCCCAAAGACGAAATTATACCAGCTTAGCATCAACAGTATAGCACAAGGCAGGCAATGAACAGATTAAGAATAGGAGTCAGAAAATGCAAAGTAAACATGGTTAACTGGGGCTACTTAACGATAGGATTGCAAAGTTTTCAAACTGAGATTATGGGAAATTTTGGAAGTAGTTGCCAAACTAATCCCATCATGACATTAGCAACATTTTCACTTTCAGGAGGACATAATATATTTACAGGCCTTATCCTAGGATATAACTAAAAATTAATACAATTTCTGCATTCTACTAATCTAATAAATTATTACTTTAGATGTAGCTGATGCTTGTGGCAATTGTTAGATCTCCAAATTTTGTACACAGCATCGTATACTTCCACAAATTGTTCCTTCACTGAGTCTCTACACTTAAGGAGTGCATAACGGGTAGATCTCTATTGTGAAAAATTTCGTACACAGTATCATAGAGTTCAATGAATTCTTCCTTCACTGAGTCTCTGCTCTTAAGTGTCTGACTGCTGCGGACGTGTTAATTCGTCCTGCCTCACCATTTCCTTGGTGCTGCAGACGCCTTTACGCATGGCCGTTTGGTTTCCCTACAGTGCTAACAACGTGTTGACAAGTGTGGTACCGCCGGCCGGACGGTAATTTGTCCAATTCTTCAAAGTTGTATTCATATTCACCAGACTCATCCAGATTGTCATCACTCTCTTCATAATGAACCTCACTATTTTCTTCATTTGATTCCTGCTCATAAAGCTTCCTATTAGCCTTCTTACCCCTGCTCCACAGAAAAAACCCTGCAATTATCATAGTTTGGTGTCAGTCTTCCACGAGAATCACATTTAATGTTTTGAACATATTGCCGAAGAGTAGGTAAGGTATTGCATGAGATTTAGCAGCTTGGCGAATTGAGTTGCCCTTATCCAGAACATCCTGTACTGCTTCTTGCATTACATCATGGTCAGTTGTACCCCTGTCAGTCTTCCTGCAGCATAAACGAACCATCTTTGAAGCTGATAAAATAAAACAAGACTGTACTGCTTCTTGCATTACATCATGGTCAGTTGTACCCCTGTCAGTCTTCCTGCAGCATGAACGAACCATCTTCGAAGCTGATAAAATAAAACAAGACTGTACTGCTTCTTGCATTACATCATGGTCAGTTGTACCCCTGTCAGTCTTCCTGCAGCATGAACGAACCATCTTCGAAGCTGATAAAATAAAACAAGACTGCTGAACGTCTGCAATTTAAAACTCCTAATTACCTAACGTAAGTTTTTACCCACGCTAAGAAACCAGCAAAGTACAGAGTTATTGTATCTGACAATTAAATCACTCCTGGGGGCACAATGAATCACCCTGGGGCACAATGAACCATGACTCATTGTGTCCCACGAGAGCTTGGTTCAATGTGCCCCAGCAGTACATATTTTAAACAAAGCTCAACTGAGGTTATGTATGAACATTGTTATTATTTGAAGGTATGCGACATTAAACACAATATTCATATTGTTATAATGACTTACTTTCTTTGAACTTTATTCAATACTTGGTCACTAAATCATATTCTATCTAATTCGCCGAAGAATTACTTCACTTCAGCAAAAATAACATAACACCTGCAGAAAACTAATGGTGGGAGCCCGATCCTGCAGAAAACAAATGGAAGTCGGTAGAGCAGTACTGCCAATATATGCACAGAGAAAAAAATAATTTACCACCTCATACTGAAATTATGCTACCTGATTCATTGTGCCCCATGGCTCAATGTGCCCCACTCTCCCCTACATCCGCTCGACTCCGTCCTATAGCGCGGTCTGTCGGTCTCGCTCGTCCGTTGCGTGAGCGCGCATTTTTTAGCGCCATTGTCAAAATCCCGCGTAACGGGAATTTGGCGAGACGCACCGGAGAATGCGTGTAGGCGCTTCCTGGCGGCTGCGCCTCTGTCCGCCGCTTCTCGGCTTCAAATGACGTATGCGCTCTGCATAGATAATGCCACCTCCCTTTATTCTAACGTTCTTGGTTAACACTGAGGGCTGTCTTTCCTCCCTTCACTTGCAGTAGCTATTCAGTGTTCTGGCTGTATAGATCGAGAGTGTGTATACGTTTGTTGCTGTGATCTGAGTTTGTAGAATTCTACTTCAGTTCTCGTGTTTTCGTAATTTTTGTTGTTTTCTGTGGCAGAAATGTGACGTCACTGTGGTTGCATACATAAAGAATCCTGGATATGCTCACTAGGAGTAACAGTGATTGTGATTTCTCTAGCAGTGATGAGTCTTCAACAGAATTTCCAAGCTGTACTCCTCAGTCCCCTACATCAGGGGAGAGTAAGATATACAGTCGGCAGTTCCTCAGAATCCGAGGAATTAGAAAATGACAATGAAACGGTTTGGAAAAGAGTTCGCTGTAGTGACACATTTAGCTGAAAAGAAACCTATTTCCAAACGTAAAACCGTGATCTTAATGACTCGAGTGCTGGACTGTTGACGCTAGGCCCCCGTATACACCACCAGACACGAAGCCAGAGAAGTATCTGCAGCTCAAGATCTTTGGAGGAATACTTTATTCTTTTCATTCTTGTTTCGTGCGTGGTTCAGTGAAGAAAGGTTCTGTTCTAGTTTTCACATGTATCGAACATTTTTGTCGTTTCCATGGAGGTTTTTACCTCCATTTTCGTTTCGTATTTCTTAAATAAATGAGTCATTCGACATGTTATCAATGCTTCATTTGCGACAAGAATTTGCTAAACACACAAATGACACTTCAGGAATTATAGTAAAGTATTCATCGTATTCACACTTAGGAAATGGCACACAGATAACAACATATCACTTTACTTTGAGAGTACAAGTGTAAGAGAATTGTTAAAAAAAGGATGTTTTTTGTTTTGTTAGGGAATGGTTGAAGGATTCTTACACTGAAATGGTAGATGAAAAGTATTATTAAATCATAAGTACCGTACCTACTAATACCATACAAGCAAACTCATTTCGAGCATACGTTTGCAGTAGTATGGGATAAAAAGCTTGTTTAGGGGAAAGGTGGGTAAGATGACAGTAACCTTTCGAATTTTTCTTCCCCTTATTTTAGACCTGTCGCTTACATGAATACTTTAGAGAAACCATTAGAGTTTTGTTTCCAACTACAGATTTCGTAGTTTATCTAAATGTTACATTTAAAGCGATTACTTTGACTTTTTTTCAACTGATGTCAAACTCGTCATCATACCCTCGTTTGCGAGTAAGATGACTAACGTAGACGTGTAATTTGGTAAAGGAAAAAACAACTCGATAGCAAAAAAAAAAATTAAATGAATAAAAATCATTTTATTTTAAGCACAGAAGTGGCATACATTTGCTTTGCGCTTCGTATTTTCCGCAGTGAGCTAGGTACAAGCAACATGGGACCATTTATGACAGCATGAACAACCATATAAAATACCTAATTTACCACAGTCATTGCTGATTTCACAAATTTCTTCTCTAACGAAATCATGACCGTCGTCGTCTTCAGTGTAGTTGACTGATTTCGTGGAATTTAAAGAGACCCTCATAACATTTGCTTTTTTTCTGTTTTTGTCTTTTATATTTCTTTTTCTTCAGTTTCTCTTCTGTTTGTGATTGCAATGAGGTAACTCTTTCCTCTGTTTTCTCTTCTAAGTTCCACACACCAATGCACCTCCTGCACAATCGTCATCGATTCCCTTGGCCATTGCAGTCTGTTGGTTCTTCCTTTATACTAGTTAAACATGCTCAGTACTGCAAACTAGTATCAAAAGTTCATTAACATGATTTACGAAATGTTTGAATAAGATGACTAGTCCATCATCTTGTCCACCCAGTAAATTCAACTTACCTGAAACTGCCATTCATGAGTTAAACATGGGAACAACACTTCATTAAATTCTCTTTGTAGTTTAATATATACATTAATGAAACATCATGGTTTATAGTTTACAAAAAACTGGAACAAAGTTGATAAAATTTACTACACGTGTTCCATACGCTAATTCAGAGCATTGAAATAATACAACCAACATGTGTGTAAACACAAATGATAGCGTGTCAGCGCTAAATGATGGAGGCTGGCTTTAGTACATCACATTAAATTAATGATTCCTCGTCTAAAACTCCTCATCATCTTACCCTGCCGTCCCCTACTAATTTCACGTGACTTTTAATGCCGAGGGGATTGAGGCGCTCCAGTCACGGTCCGCACGGCCACTACGGTGGGGGGTTCGAATCCCCCCTAGGGCATGGATATTTGTGCCGTCCTTAGTTGTAAGTAGTTCATAAGTAGTTTGTAAGTTTAGGGACTGATGACCCCGTAGTTAAGTCCCATAGACTCTACAAACATTTGAACATTTGAACATTTGACTTTTAAAGGTTTGGTTTTTAGAAATTCCATTTCCATGTTTTTCAGTTTGCCATGATATAAGGC